>VDFB02105785.1:537484957-537538905 GCA_007258455.2 Sequoia sempervirens | reverse complement strand
AATTTAAGTACTACTGCATTGAAATTTCAAATTTTCACCAAATAGATTTTTAAAAATAAATAAATCTAGTAGCTTAGAAACTAAATTCAATTTTCTACAGATTCTATTCTTACACATTTTTGAAATAATATAGATAACTTATTCAATTTTTTATGTGAAGTTTCCTAACTCTGATTTTTCTAAATTTTTTGCTACTTAAGGGCCTATTTTTTCCATGATGATCCTACACATACCCAATCAACTAGTAATGTGACTCCTTTCTTGGGTATTTCCCCTAGCATCCCTAGTACCTTTGTGGCATTCCACATCATATCTCCTACCACTCTACCACGTATAAGCATTCCATTCATTTGTCCCTCAAACACATACACACCTCCACCTTATTCACCTCCATCTCAAAATACAAATAATGACCCTCTCATAAACCAACTTTTTCAAACCATTCCATTTCTTCAAAAGCAAGTTTCCACCATAAACCAAAATCAAAATGGCCCAGCTACATATTGTGTCAAAAGAAGTCCCTTGTCCTTGGAGATATTGAGAACACCAATGCCACAAGGTATAGAGGTGCCTAGATTTGAGAAATATGTGGGGAAGGGATATCTTTCTAACCATGTTTCCACTTATACTGGCTTATGTAGTGACTTTATTCTTGAGGATAAAATCTTAGCTAAGCTTTTCCCTAGATCCTTGAAAGATACCACCTTAGAATACTTCTCATCATTACCGAATAACTCAATTCATTCATTCAATGAACTTGTTGAGGCCTTTATAAACCATTTCCAAGTGCATATGACTCCTAAAATGACCTTGGAAGATTTGATGAGATGTAAGAAAAAAGAAGAGGAAAAGATTACTTACTTTATTTCACGCTATCAATCGCTTTATTCCCAAATCAATGTAAAGGTTCTTGACCCCCACCTTCAAAATATGTTCATAGAGAATTTACAAAGTAAGATACAAGATAATATTACCATGATGAAATTCCCCTCCTTCATGCACTTATGTACTACCCTCTGTGATTATCAAAACTCAGTTAGTAGTCGTGATACAAAATCCACCTCTAGCTGAATTGAGAAGTCTAAGTCTACAAACCAAAACAATTATCAACCTTTTAGGAAATAGAATAAAGGTTTCCTTCAACTAAACCCCCCTCAATAAACAACTCAACATGTCAATACCGAAGTAGCTAATGTAAAAGCAATGATACCCTTTAACTATGGGGACCTAGAAAGGAAATTCACTCCCCTACCCAATATGCTTCATAGCACAATGTCACAACTTTTAGAATAAAAAATGATCACCTTGCCTCCCATTAAAACTATTGATCCTAATAAACCTTTACCTCCAAGTTTTAGATCGAATTTGTATTTCCATTATCACTAATAAAATGGAAATGACATGGAACATTGTAGGTGTTTTAAACATCTTGTGCAAGACCTCATTGATTTTGGCTATCTTTTAGTTGTAGGTGTTAATGATCAAGGAAATAATTATGTTTCCCCTCCTAACCAAAACTTGCAAATCTTTACTGACCCTATGCCTAAATATAATATTTCATTTTTCAAAGCTAGTGAAACTAAAAAGAATGATGTGATGAATGTTGACACAAATGATGAGAACATGGAGACAATTCAAAAAAGTCCTATGGATACCATTGAGCAAGGTCCCATGAATAATATTGTAAAAGGTCTAATTGCATTGATTGAAAATAAACCTCGTAAGGCTTGAACTAAAAATCCTCTTAACATCACTTTCTCATCTAAAGATATAATTAAACATGAACCCAATGGTCCTCTTTACATAGCTGCCCGAATCTATGATAATCTCACTAATGGGATATCAATTGATCATGTCTATGGAGAGAATATGATCACCAAGGAAATCCAAGTTATGCATGAGCTCTATCAAGAAAAATATGATAAACCGAAAGCATGGATAAAGACGCATAATGGTTTATGTTTCCCTCTAATGGGATCAATTACCTTATGTTTACAAATAGGACCGAAAACATTAGACGTCTCATTCTCCATCATCTCAATGTAAAACCAATTTTGTATGAAGCTTGGTTACCCATGGCTATGCTCCATGGAAGGTGTCCTGTCGATTGTGCATAAATTCTTAAAGTTTCCATTTGATAATGAAATATTTATTGTGCATCATAGTGGCTTTAACCCTTTTTCTTCCTATGGAAACTTTTCATTACATTTATTTTGGCCCAAGCCTATGGAACCTATTAAACCTTATGAAGATTTCTTTTTCAAATCCTATCAAAAGTTCAAGGAAAAATGCATAGCAAAACTATCCCTTAGAAACATGCCTCAACCAATGACTGAGCCTACCATCCTTAACGAAACCATGATTGAACCTAAAGAAATTCTAAAATCCAAGACCAACCTAAGACATATCATTTTCCTATTTCCTACAAAATACCAAGAGATAATGAAAACAATCCCATCATACCTCCTAGGATGAAGCAAGTTTACAAAGTTAAAGAGAAAGCAGTTGAACAACCTTCCATGGTTCCCTATGTTCCTCCCCTTAGGGAAGAAAAGAAACATATGGTTGATAAACCCACTCCTACACAAATGCAACTTAAAAGTTGTAATAAAAGAAATAGAAATAATAGAAATCATAGGTGTAGACTTCGTGCTCTTGCTTGAAGGTTAAATGAAGAAACAAACAAAGAAAATCAAGATCCAAACCTGACTGACGTAATGCACGATGAGTCTCCCTCACCGCAACAAAAATATCCTATACCACAACCACATTAGGAGCTAAAACCTTATTTATATATTACCATTAGACCTCCTATCATGATTAATTTAGATGACGATGGCAAGATTTCAAAAATTGATGAAAAGGTGCATAATGAATTGAATACATTGTTTTGCTCTTATATGAGCTTAAACGATAATTCTCCTAGGAAGAGTGTTGAAACACTTGTTATTGTTCCTTTGGCTAGTTGTCTACCTTCTATATATGATGAACATGATTGGGATGTGGATAACCTTCTAATAGGTTGACTTACATGTTCCTTACTAGTCTTTTTCATTCTTTCCTTTTCATGTGCATAATGTGATCCCACATGTTGTTCTATTTGACATGTCTCTCTCTTTGTGTAGTCCTCTATTTGTATCTCCATTCTTCTCTATGTCGTAATCTTTATCTTTTTCATTTGTCATGTGTTTTCCTTTTTGGGATGACACAAGGCATCAAGACATTCATGTCTCTTCCATGTTGACACATAAGTATTTTTCTTTGTTTTTTCTTTGTTTGTGTCATTCTTCTTGTTCTATGAGTATTTGAGTGATTATGACAATTTTGAGCTCTTTAAGAACATTTTAGCAAGAACATACTGACCCTAGATCCATGGATCCCTCATGTATGGAGTTTCATTTTGGGGCCACCCCCCCTCTTTTCCTTTTTCATTGTGTAGCTTTATTTGGAAACATATGACTTGGCATAGAGATTTCCAAGTTAGCTCTCATGTCCTCTTTATCATTAGCAATTACCTTTTTCTACTTTAAATTAATTGCTCACAACATGGTGTTTAGAAATTTCTTTAAAGTGGGGGCATACATTGGAATTATTCTTTTGCATTTCATGTTTCATGTTGTACCCTTCCTACTTCATGTGATGTGTCTTTTGCTTTTTGGTGAAATTATGTGTGATGCCCCTCAAGAGCGTGATATCTCTTAGCATATTATATTCCTCTTAGTGGATTGATGCGACATCTTGCATACCCTAAGTTGTGAATCTTCTATTGTTTGATTGGTCCTCTCTTGGAGACATTAGGCACAATGTACCCTAAGCTAAGACCTTACATGAACTAAGCAAGACTCCTTTGAATTTTCCTTACACTATTTTGTATTTGCAATTTCGGTTATATGGCCACCTTGCATAATACACATTTCTTTCCTATGGAGCCATCTTTTTTTTTCATGAGTTTCAAGCATACAAAGTTTTTCTTGCCTCATGAAGCTCAAATTTCATTTTCATGTGGTACCTTATCAAAGTTATCAGGAGGTATAACTTTGGTTTGGTTGGATGGGAAGCCAAACTGAGGAATGACTTTCCCATAGCCACTTTCTTGTGTGTGTGAGTGCATACCAACCACATGTGTATGTGTCTCACCTAATTTGGATACTCACCCAATGGACAACCTAGAGTTCTATTTCCTCAAAGTGATTGTGCATTTTTTTGGAAAAATAACCTAGATATGATCCACATTATGATGGAAAAATGGTTGAAGCTTGATCCACCCCTTTTTATTTTGTTTTTCTCTCTTTGTCTTTGGTAGTGTATGCTTGTGCCTTGTTGTTGCTCCTTATACCATTTTCATGTGTGTTCTTTTGTGCTTATGTCAGGTTGTCATAGGATCTTGATCCTAGGCGCTTGATCACCCCTCTTGATCATGGTTATCCTATCTTTTCAGCATTGGTGCACTTGGACCCCTCTTGATGAAAGTTTGTCTACTTTAGTGTGAGTTTGAAGCAGGTCCATCCTCTCACTAAAGTGGGGGCTAAATGTGGCAACAAAAAATGTATCCCTCTACTTTTTCATGCTTTTTGGGGCCCTTGTTAAATCGAACAATAATGTTTTCTTGATTTAGTGTTGTAATGTGTTTAACACATTCACATTAGTTCTTGGGCCCTTATGAACTAAATGAAGTTAATTGAACCTTATTTAAGGTGTTACAAAGTGTTGTACCACACTTTCACATTAATCTAAGGTTTTCATTATTAACTGGGATTCTTTATGCCTTATTTGGCCTTATTTTGCATCCACAAGCCTTAATTAATGCATCTTTTCGAGGATAGTCCCAACATAAACCAACATCCAATCATAATTCAAGTGTTTTTAGATTGTGTGGACCATATTTACTGATTTGGGACTCAAATGCCACCTTGGGAGTATGAGTCCCACCTAAGTTTTGGGGTCTCGATCCTGATTTTGCATCATTCTAAGAATTTTTTAAAAATTTGTCCCATAGTTAAGCCTAATGAGATTCATACACCACTTATGGCATATGAGTCTCGTGTGGCCCAAAATTAAATTTAATTCAAATTCTTGGTAGGATTTTATCCTTCTAGATCTGATGTTAGCTTGTAGTGTTGTAATTTTGGGAAATTTGGCATAAACAAGTATAAATACACGGTTATTTCACTCATTTTTCACCTAGCAAGCAATCAAGTGATCCTTATAGAAAAATTGAGTTCACAAGAGCATTCAAGAGTTTACAAGAGCATTCAAGGGTTGATTATCAAGTGTTTTAGAGCATTATTCTAGTATCATGCATCATGTTTGTTTTGGAGCTAACAATTGTGATGTAGGATTTTATGATTCAAGCAAGCTTTCAATGTAAGATCTACAACATTCAACCAAGAGTCAAGATCCACATCCATTGGAGTCATCTCATACATGTTTGTAGCACTTTATTGCTAGGGTTTGGTGAGTTGTAAAATTGCATGTTGTTCATTCATTATTTCTTCATTTCATTTCACTTCATTACAAGGTTTGATTACCAAAATAGGGTTTGTCTAAGGAAAACCCCTTTCCACTAACAAAACAACATTTTCCCCTCTCTTTATTGTGTGATTTGCAAATCTAGGTTGAAGACATATTGAAGAGCAAGTTTGGAGAAAGTTTTCAAAGTGGTCTCATCATCTACATCATCATTGAAGGACATCTACATGACAAAATTTAGCAATTTAGACTTGAAGATCAAGTTGATGAGATTAAGTAGAAATTGAAGAGCAGATTCATATCTTAATTTTGTAGAAAAGGCTAACTAGACTGATACACAACTTCTACCATATGAGTCCCAGTACAGAAAAAATTCTATATTTTTGAAGATTCAGATTAAGCACTGTCAAAAACCTATTCTAGTCCAGAAACCCTAGACTAGGACTAATATGCCAAAAGTGGCGTACAAGTTGCCGTTTATCCTAAATCTAGCTTTTTTAGCATTTCAGATCTTGTTTCATGCCTCTATAGATTTCTAGGTGCACATCTTTGGTTTCTCAGCTCTTTGTTCTTTTTTACATTCATTTTTAGGTCTTTTATTCAAGTCTTTCATGACATTAGGTTTCATAATTAAGTCTTGCATTTCATTAGTATTTCCAAGCCCCAGCTTGGCGGTGAACCCCTCTTTAGTAATTTATCATACCCTAGGACAACCCCATTGCAAGATCTTTTTCTTTGTCTCTACATTAGATTGATATCTCTAGGGTTTCCTTAAGTGAAACAAGATAGTGAAATATGAGGAACCCTATCTCTTCAAGGATAGAAACCCTCTTCCCATTTTTTGATGTTTAACCCACATATTTGTGTCTTTTTCTTTTATATTTTTTTATTCATTTTAATATATATTGCACTATGATCCTATTCCTAACAATCTCTTCAACATATTAAGAAAATAACTAAAATGGTACATAAGTCCTTGAATCATCTCAATACTAGAATATTTTGTAGGAAAGAATGCGGTTATTCCCTAATTTATTTCCATTTTAGGTCCTATTTACATATTTTTAGTTATTTTACTTAAGTCGTCTTTAATTTTCTACTTTGGTGGAGATTTACACACATTTTACTAGATGTCTTTTATCCCCATTTGTTGTATATTTACTTCTCTTGCTAGTGTATGCTATGCATACCCACCTCTTGCTCTCATATGAGCACTTCATAATCTCTCTTGTATTCCTATTTCATCCTTTTATAGATAATTGTAATTCCAACATGTTGATCTTATTCTCTTTTTAACTAGTTCTTAGGTAACTTGATTTTATTCTATAACTTATCTTGATATGGCATGGGAATAGGGGACCATCTAGAGTTATTCCAGTTTTGGAAGTTCTAAGATTTCCTTTTTGTGCTTCTCTTCAAATTGAGTATGCTCTTATATTATATTTTAGGATGATATTTGATAATCAAAAAGGTTTAGATTGTATGTTTTGGAAGGTTCCTATTTGATGTTTTATTTTGTATGTACTTTTTGGTGACTTTTGAAGTAGATCAAAGCTTTCCATTTAATCTAGAACATTTGAGAAAGTTGATTTCACCTTTTTTGTATCTAAATTAGATATTGGATGCTATATCAATATAAGTTTTTATTTTGGTTGACACTTGTAATGATATAAAATTCACTTATTCTAGAGTTTTTTGGGTCAAATATGAGCTTCCATTATGCCCAGAAGGATTGCAAACATATAATTTGACATAAAATTTATCAATTTTGGATACGTTTCTAGAAAAGAAAAAATATTTTATCCCTTGGTTGTATTTACTTGATTGTTGTACAAATATTTTTTGTATGGGTGAACCCATAACACCTTTTTTCAGATGGGATATGATAAGAAATTTGGAAAATACCTTTGTTCAAAGGCTTTTATTTGAATGAAGGTTCCTTAATTTGAAGGTGACCTTTGTTTAAGGCAATTTTTAGTATTTTTGTATTGTTGATACAACATCTTCATTTTGCATATAAGAATATTTTTTTAGTGATGTTATAAAGGGTGAAAAAGTTAACTTCTACAAAGGAAACCTTCCTCAAGAGTTAAGCTCACTTTTTACATTAATATAAATTAACTTTAAGCTTAGTTTTTTATTAACGTAAAATAGGCTTTGAAGGGACCTTGAAACCCTATACAAAAGGAAAGGAAACATGGAGAAAAATATTTAAAAGCTTCCCCAAAAAAAACCAAGTTGTTTAAACTACAATCAACCAACTATCAACAACAAACAAACAAAATAGAAAAAAATAGCAAAAAGAGAAGCACAAAAAAAAACCAAAGCAACAACTATAGAAGGTATTTTAACATCCTTGCTACTTCCACATCCTTGGTGATGAATTTATCATGCATATACATTATCTCCTTGATATATTGCATGGGAACCATATTGCCTTTCTTTGTTTTGTTGTGAGTCCAAACACTTGAACCAATACCCAAATCAATAGCCTGCTTACCCATCCCAACATCCTCATCCACTACCTACTTCGAAGGGTCACCAAATAGGGGATTACTAGTCCATTATTTGTCTTTCTCATTTAGCAACACTAATCCCTCAGTTGTGGTCTTAAGCGAATCCTTGTTTTGATTAGTTAATACATTAAGATCTTTATGAATTTACAAGGAATTCCTTTCCGAAGTAGACAACCTTGGAGCATAGTCTCTTTTCTGATTAGCCATATCTTCCACCATTATTTCAAGATTGGAATTCAATGATATAACCATACTAAATATAGATTCATGCTCCCTAAATCTTCTTAGAGTAGATTTGTTACAACAAGCAACCATATCATACTTACCATAAAGATCTTGGACCTCCTAAATGAGCCACATGAGTAGATTAAAGATGTCTTCCCCTTCCTTCACCAAACCCAATGTCTAAGAAAAATCCATTGTAACCCAATAAAAAACCCTCCCTTGATGAGAGCTCATTGGTGGATCCTCTTCTTGAAAACCAACAGATGACAAAAACTTATCTTTACCTTTGCATTCAGAAAATGACATAGCAGGGAACACATCCAAATTAATGAAATTTTTTAGATTCGCCTCCCCATTAACTAGGACCATCTTATCCCCACCATAGTCTAGAATTTTTTCATCGATAAATTTTTTTTCCACCTCACAAGATTTAGTAATCTTCAAACCCTCTTGCAAATTATCCACTCCATCATGGGAAAATACAATTTTCTACAACAACCTCTTCACTATCACCCTTAATTTTGCAGTTAGCACATGAGGATGAGGGATTTTCATTTTTCCTAGATATTTTCCTAACCTCGGCAAGGGGGTTTACATAATCCAAATCTGTCTAGTAACCATCAAACTAGGCCATAGACTCTTCTTCAGACTCTATCTTTCCATCATCTTCCTCCTCTAATTGACATTTTCCTTTCAAATTAGCCTTCTTCTTAGGATTTTTGACCTTACTAGGAATAGGGAAAGCAATACCATATCAAGATTTGATATGCTCCATAATTAACATCATCAATCCCTCATTTAAAAAGGCATTGTTAAGATTATTTTTGTAATCCATAATCCCATTCTCCAAATATGAAAGAAGATAAAACAAGAAAGAGATTAACTTACCATGGTGGAAATGGTTTAGCATCACAAAATGGTGCCCATAAAGAGTCATATAACACCCTTCCAGTGTAAAATACTACATAAGAGCCATAGCCACATCTCCCCAAATTGGCTTAATTTTGCTGTGATCAAAGCGACCACACTGGATTCTAACCACTTGAGATTTCTCTTTATCCTCAAGGAATTTATTCTTGCCAACCCAGACATGGATTTTTATCTAAATAATTTCCTCCCCTAAGTCGACAACTAAGTAACTTTTGAAATAAACTCCTCATTAATAGTGATGTCAATGCCAAACAAGCTAAGCACCCAACCATACCAACTTTCCAAAAACTCCTATGAGACCTTAGCCTCAAGGTCATGCAATTTCTCCATGAAAGGAGTGATCTCACCTTTCTGCAAAATCTTTCATGCTTCACCATTGGCTTTAGTCTCCACACATGACACGGGCTCTGTTCTACATCTATCACCCCTCATCTTCAACAGTGTCAAGCAATTGGCTAGAATGAAACCTAACAAAGCACAAATGCAAAAAAAAAATAACACCAAGGAGGAAATTGCACCCAAAAAGCATGCAATCCTAACTTTTGAGATACAACTAAAAATTATGGCCAAATCCCTCCTAATAACACAACACATTCTCCCACAATTTCCAATGAGTGCTACAACCATCAAATTTCTAATTGACATCAAAGGGAAATCATAAACATCCACCCCTTATGTTTAGTAGCAAATTTTGCCCCATTGAAATAATTAGAGACTATCATTGTTAATAAAAGAAATAAGCTCCATCAAAAGATTGCCATTAATCTCCCACAACCTAGCCGAAGGCACACCATAGTTGGCTGAGAGGTTTGCAACACCATTTGCCTCACAAAAAGCATGGGAAATATAAACTTCTTCAAATGTATTCAAAAAAGAAATAGAATCAAAGATAAGACTTTCTATGGACCAAGAAGGAGGGGAGAGCTTCCTAAGGTAGTTAATAATGTTCAACGAGTCCCCTTCGAACCAAATCTTGGAAACCCCCTTGTCTCTTGCCAATTTTAAACCATGATAAGTTGTTGTAGCTTCAACATAGTGGTCTTTTTGTATTCCCAAAGGAAGCTCCACCGTCCAAACTAACCTATCATTATGATATCTTAACACTCCCTGACAGCCAGTAGGACCTAGATTACCTTTAGCAGAACCATCAAAGTTGACTTTAAATCATGTAGGAGGAGGAGAATAGTAAATGAGCCTTGTTCTATCTAAATTGGATTTTTTCAAAGTTTGGGACATATCAAAGAGAAGCTTCCACTACTCTACCACCCCTAAGTCATAATCTAAAACTACCACACAACCAAGGTGAATAGAACTAACCACAACTTGCAAGAACATATCCTTAATGGTGGCTAAGATATTGAAAAATAGGGAGACCAAAGGAAGTGCAACACTCCTAAAGATTCTATTATTCCTTTCCTTCCAAAGACCCTAAATAACATGAGAAATGATAAGGGACCAAAATAAACATAGAGAAGAATTAGAAGGATCCTACAACTAACTCCAAAGCTCTCTAACTGAAGAAGGGAAGACCCACTCCAACTTCCAGAGATTAAGAAAGATCCCCCACACCTCCCGAGCATATCTACACCCAATTAAAAAAATGGTGGGAATCGTCTACATTCTCCTCACAAAGATAGCATCTATTAGGCATAGATAAACCTATTTTATAGAGATTGTTAATAGTCAATATTTTATCCTAAACTAACAACCAAAAAAAATATTGATCTTAGGAATCAGATTTGCGGACCAAACAAGGGCCCAAGGGGAGCTCAGGCCCACAATATTGTTCAAATAATGGAATGTAGATGCCACCAAGAACTACCCTTGTGAAAGTAGCCTCCAAACTACCTTATCCCTTTGAGGAAAAAAATGGATATGAATATAAGATAGGAAACCATGGAGAAGAACCAACTCCCTAAACTCATGAATTCTTTTCCATGCACCATCCACAATGTAATCAACAATAAAAACACAAAATTTCTTAACACAAATATCCTTAAAAGGAGTTTCCTAGACAACATCATGAAGAGGACCATGACCAATCCACCGGTCATCCCAAAAGAGAATGTCTCAACCATTACCAACTGACCAAAGAAGACTAGTGGAGACAATGCTTCTCACCTTAATTAAGGAATTCCAAAAGATAGGTCCTAAAGGAGGAAAGAAATATTCCATCAAGAACTCCCTAAACTTGTCAACACCATAAAGGTATTTAGAAGCAAGAATACATGTCCAATCCTTTTCACTAGCCAACAAAAACCATAACTACTTAGCCATGAGGGTAGAATTAAAAACCTTAACTTTCCTTAGACTTAAACCACCTTGGGCATTATATCGACACACCTCCTCCCATAAGACCAGACTCATTTGTTTCTTATCCTCCACACCATACCATAAGAACCACTTCTAGATGCTTTCAATATTCTCCCAAAACTTTCATAGGATCTAAAATAGGATTAACACATACATAAAGAGGTTCTACAACATAGATTTGATCAAGACCAACTTTCCAACATAACTAACAAAGGATCCTTTCCATCCCACCAGCTTAGCATTAAAGTTGGCAATTTTTCCATTCCAAAATGAGTCGAGAATAGAATTAGCACATAGTGGAAGACCCAAATATGTGGAGGGTAGAGTCCCAATAGCACATTGAAGAATGCTAGTGATTCTCTACTTTCTTATTTCCAAAGTATTAAAAAAATATTAAGGACTTTTAAGAAGACTCACCAATTGGCTTTAGGAAACTTCATAACTATGAAGAACCGATTTGAAGGTTTTAGCTTTTTCCATAGAAGACTCTCCCAAAATCAATGTATCATCCACAAATCATTGATGCAAACAAGGAGGAGAGGAAGAGGTTAAGAAAAGCCCCTTAATGACCTCGATAGACACCTGCTTTTGAAGATATCTCCTAAGAGCTTTAGCGAGAATGATAAAATGGAAGGGAAAAATGGGGTCACCCTATCTCACACCTCGAGAGCTCCTAAAGAAATCAAAGGGGGAGCCATTCACTAGCACAGAGAAAGAAACCATTGAGATAAGACTCATAATCAACTTCAAGAATTTATTAGAGAAACCAAAAGAAGATAAAGATTTTACAAGAAATTACCAATCCACACAGTCATAAGCCTTCACTAAATCTAGCTTAAACAAAAACCTAACCTTCTTGTTATCCATCAACAAATGGATATTTTCATGAATCAGTAATGATAGGATCAATTATTTGTCTACCTAAAGAAAAGTAACTTTGATTATGATAAATTATCAATAGAAGAACCCTCTACACCCTTAAAGCCAAAACCTTTGAGAAGATTTTATAAATAGAGTTGCAAAGGCTAATAGGATGAAACTCATTAAAGGAAAAGGCCCCTGGAGTCTTCAGGATAAGAACAATGAAGGTGGTATTAAGATCCTTCAACAAGTTTTTCCTACAAAAAAATTCCTTGGTAGAATCAACCACATCTCTAGAAACAATCAACCAAAACTGCTAAAAGAAGAAGAAGGGGAAGCCATTAGGACCAGGGTATTTATTCCCAAAAAAAGAAAAAATAACCTTCTTAACCTCCTCCACAAAAGGGATGCTACATAACATGTTATTTAACTCCTTAGTCAAGATTCTAGGAATAACCTCCAACATTTGATCTTGAACAACTGGGTCGGGAGCAAAATAACCAAATAGGAGATCAACAAAGTAAGCAGAAGTAGCTTGTCAAATCTCCCTATCATTCTCACTTACCCTACCATTATGACAGATACAATCAATCCGATTAGAGGCACAATGCTTCAAAGTGGTGATATGAAATAATTTTGTGTTCCTATGTCCAAAATTGAGCCAAACTACTCAAGACCTGTGTTTCCAAAATTCTTCCTCTTTAGCAACAATATTATGCAAACAAGATAAGAGAACACTCTCATCATTGGCCACTATAACATTATACCCCAAAGCTTGAGTAGTCTGTTGCACATCATCCAATTCCTCCTTAATATGAGACTTATCATGAAAAATATTCCCAAAGGAATACTTATTCCAAATCCTCACATTATTCCTCACCTAAGCCAACTTCTTAGCAATTCTATACATTGTCGAACCATTAACCTAGATATCCCACCATGCTAATAATTTATCTTTAAACTAGGGATGAGACACCCCCATTTTTCAAATTGAAAAGGGAAGGATCACCTTTGATTAACCAATTCCACTAACAAGGAGATGGGGAAGTGATCTGAATCAAATATAGTGAGAGTGAAAAGGAAGCAGGAATAATACATCAACCAAATAGGAGAAAGGAGGGCCATGTCGAACTTGAACTGAATTAACACATCAAATCAAATTTTCTCTCATCATCCACCCAAGATCCTACCATATTTTCCAAGAAACTCAGAGGAGAATTGAAGTCACCCATAACCAACCAATGATCTATAGGGTGACAAGCTTTGAAGGAATTTAGATTCCCCCAAAATTTCTTATGAGCACTCTTCAAATTAGGGGCATACATATTAGAAGAAACCCAAGAAAAATTATCGCTAATGTAATGAAAAGAGGTAGAAATATGGTTAGACTCACCAAAGATTGCCCTTCCAATAACCAGCTTTGAATTCCAAAAGGTATCCACACCCCCAAAATCTCCCTCCACATAAAAACCATGGAGCCTAAACTCCTTAAACAACCTCTTCTTTAAACTATCCAGTCTATCCATAGAAATTTTAGTTTCTTGAATGAGAACAATATATGATTTATGATCCCTTACTAAATTAGCAAGGATATCCTATTTATGAGGGTTATTCAAGCCTCATATATTCCAAGAAAGGATCTTCATAGGAGATTCTGAGATGTTCTCTTGAACAAGCACATCTCAAATAAGGTTTTATGGGAACCATTAGCAATTTTCACCTTACTTTCTTTCTCCCTATGCTGCTACAAAGAAGGTCTTCCCCTACCCCTCTGCTCTGATCCACAATCACCTTTCTGGTGATTCCTCATCACAAGACCCTAGGGGGAAGCATGTTTCTTCCTATTCCTAGTCTTAACAGGTGAAAATGGAGGTTCCTTCATAGGAAAAGAGCTACCCAAGTAATTCCTAATGATAAAAGAGGTAAGCATTGCATTTGGTTTAACAAGCGAATCAAATCAATTAGTAGGAGAAGTAGACTCCTCTAACTCAAGAATCTTAAGCTCCTTACCATCACCTACCAACTCTTCCCCTCCACTCCTTGGCTCCTCAACCAAACCAAGGAGGTTTTCCTCTGCATGAGCATTCAACTTCCCTTCTTCCAAAACAAAATCTTTCAACAAAGGGTTGTGACCATCCACGTGAGGATACTGGTCACAAGCCTCTAGAAATATCTCTTTCACAGGGACATCTTTTAGTGATACAACAAGAGCAACATGATTCTTCCTTGGGCCCTCCTCAAACTTACAAAAAAATTCTCCACATTCTGGACCACATCCTACTTCAATAGAACAACAATCCTTCCAAATTTTGTCCTCATCCTCTCCTTCAACTTCTCCTTTTCCCTCCACTCCTTCAAGGGTTGGGAAGGAGTCGATTTAGTAGGATTTGAAGGACATTTCCCCACCCAATGCCCAACTTTCTTATAGTGGAAACAAGAAAAAGGAATAGACTTGTACTCAATCACTTGATTCTAGACACGCAACTTTGAGTTTATCGATACTTTCTTAAGAAAATCCATAGATTGATCAACAATCATACAAAAGCAAGCATGCACCAACCTTTTTTGAGAAGCAGTTATCTGTTCAATAGAAAGAAGCTTCCCAAAAGTATCTACAATACTAGCAAAATCCTAATCATCCCAAAACTCCAGTGGAAGAGCTAGGAGATGAACCCAAATAGGGGCAAAGGAAAATGATCATGAGCTCAGATTAAGGCTAACTTCAAACTTCTTGAGGACCAATGATGATTTTCCAATCATCTAAGGAACACCAGTCAAAACACTAACCATATCCTCATCATAGGTGAAGGAAAATGAGAAGAAACCTCTAGCCATCATAGCCACCTCCCCATGACCTTTTAGTCTCCATCTTTTGAAGAAAAGGTTATGAACTAGTTCAATGTTTGGACAAGGACACATAAATATCCCCACCAAGGATAAATCCATTGATTCCAAACGTTTCTCAATGATGCAGTCAGGAATAGAAACCGAGTACTCCCCAGCAGTTTGGTTCACCAAAAAACTAACCAGAGGAGAAGAACTCTTACCTTTAGGCTCAACACCAAAAATATTTGACCATTTGGGTCCATCAGACATGACCCCCACACACATTTTTTCCTTCCCCAACAAAGACATTGTCACAAATCTTTAGACGAGGAGAAGAAGACAAACCCATATTAAGAGAACTTAGAGAGGCCCCCACACAAGGTACAAAAGGAACACCATCTACAGAACCCAAAGATTCCAAAACAAAAGAAACTAAAGAGGAACCACCATCATTACCATCATCCTCACTGTGGACTGAAACTTCCACACCATCAACATTCTCATAAACACACCTACCACTATTACCATAAGGAAGCAAACCAAATTTTCAATGCACTTTAAGTTTAGTTATTTATGGTTTATTATCCTTTTCTACAAGTTTGATATAAAATAATAAAGTAAAAATAAATAACTAGAATGCTTGAAGTATATGAAATAGTGAAGAAATCTATTATTTAAAAAATAAAATTTGACCTTTTACCAATAGAAACAAAAAATACAAAATATAGGGAACCTAGGGTTAAAAGGGAGAATTCAAGAGTTAGAACACCAACATGGCATGTGAACATCCATGCATTGCACTATATTCCATGCAAATAAAGTACACAAATATGTCCATAAATCAGGAAAATATAACTTTTTTGGTTTAACTAACCTACAAAACCCAAAACAAAAATATACCAAAAAATAATTATATGATGAAAATACAAAGAAATTAACTAAATAATAACATTTAAATGGTTTAAATTAAAAATAAAAATAAAATTATAAAAAAAACACTTGCAAACATTTGGGTGGTTGAACACTTCTAAAATACCTATAAACACAAAGGAAAAGGAAAATTTTTTGGGTTTATTTGGGGATTTTCATCAATCAAACCCTTGCTTTGGTATCTCTACCTCCACAACAAAAATATATATAAATAAATAAAAATATTGTGTGTTATTAATCTAAGTGTATCTATAAATAAGAATTGTGACAAAAAACATGAAGAAATGGATATGATAATCCCAAGGTGCTCAAGGGAATACTGAAAGAAAATTCTTGTAATAAAAATGATAAAATAGAATGATATTACTTGTAAAGGATTTAGGAAGTGAAAAAGACAAGAGCTGAAATAATGTTTAGAAGAGCACTATAGATCTAGTTAACAAGTTTTAGAGAGCTATGTGTGAGCTTCAGAGTACAAGAGAGCCAAGAGATAGAGTGAGAGACCCCAAAAATTGAAAAGTTTGATTAAAAAAGAGGGAAGAAGGAATCTATTTTTGATCCATTTAGAATCATCTTGAATTTTTTTACTAACTTGGGAAGGTGACAAGTGTTAAAATTTATAGAGATGACCACTAACAAAAAAATATTTTGGGATGCTAGTGAGATGTGTGGGCATCCATGCAATGTGGTAGTTTTCAGACAATTTACTCTAAAAAATAATAAGAGACTAGAATAGTCTAGGGTTTATACAAAGGTAACATGAAAAAGTGACCACAAGAAAGGAGGTTTGAGCACCTTGAGAAGGAGAAAGGATGATGTAAGGTTTGAGATGAGCCTACAAAAATACTAAGAGAATGGACACCAAAGTGGACACAAAACATAAAGTGAAATTACAAGGGTATGCAATTTTTGACATTATAGATCTATCATTCTCATTCTAGTCATACAATTCTCTAAAGAAAATCCTATTTGAACCATCAAACTAATTCATTGGGACATGATATTTTGAAGGATTCTAGCCCTCAAAATAAGCTTTCTAAAAAGAATAATTTTGAATATGTTTAATTTAATAATTACATTTTTTTTTCTATTGAACATATATTTTTTCCAAACATCAAGTTCTCTATTCCACACATGTGAGATAATAAATAAATTAATTTTCAAAAATATTTGTGCACTATATATTGATATTCTTGTTTAAAAAAAAATGTTAATTTGGATATATATACAAAAAAATGCTTTATGGAAGAAAATTGTGTCTAACTTATAATTAACCACACAAAAAAAATGAATAATAAATAAAATATATAGCAAAAAATTACAAAAGAATACATGTACTAGATATTGGTGTTATTGATATATATACCTAGTAATTTATGATTTTATTCCTTATATACAAAAAATATGTATTATGGAATACATGTCACTTTTAGAGAATGTGATTAACTAGAAAAAACAAGTTGCTAAAAATTACATAAAGAAAATTACAAATTATTTTTTAATTTAATGTGTGTGTATGTGAGTATATGTGTGAGTATATATGTGTGTGTGTGTTTGCATATATACATACATATACATTCATATATATAATGTATACACATGTGCACACACACACACATATATGTACATGTACATGTGTATATGCATATGCATATTCACAATATCTCAAATAATACTATTCCATGTTATGTTCAAAATCTTTTAATGTTTTATTGCTATAGTCAATGTAAAGTAAATATTTGGTTTAAAAAGTTTATTTAAATTTCTCACATTAGTCAAAAAGTGAAACACACTATTATGAAATCACCTACATGTGTGTACTGCATCATTAGAATTCTATGTGCACATTCCATTGGTATCATTAATTAGAATGAAAATGGTATCATTAATTAGTATGAATAAAAGAATATTATTACTTTTCTATAAGTAATACATATTTTTGTAAAAAGCTTAAAAGTCTTTGAATGAAAAAAATCAAAGCTTTTTGATCCCACATAGGGTAGGGAAATAAACCTACACCCCACCATAAGAAATTTAAGTATGATATGGATTTTAGTTTTTTGTTAGGATAATGCAATTGAGGTTTACTAGAGACTAAAGTCCAAACAACCATATTTTAGGATCTACAATGAGCCTCATAGGCTTGGGCCCTTATAGCCCTTCCAATTGTTTAAATTTAAACCCACTCCTACAATGTTAATAGTGGTTAAAATAATCCCTTTTCAATAGGTTTTATGTCATATCAAAAAGTGCTTATACCTTTCTCCATGGTAGTTTTATAGGCTAATTATTATTTTTAGGAAAACTAATGGCAATTTTGGAATCTTTATTAGATTTTGAGTATATTTTGGTAACAAAGTGTTATTTTGTAATTCCATCATTTTAATATAACACATGGTTTTTTCAAAATTTTGGCTAAACTTTGGTGACCTTATTCTTGTCAGCATGATGCTTATTTTTAGAGTAATTTTTTAAAATTTATCAATTTTTCACCTAGCTTGTAATGGTGTGGGTAGGTTTTATATTTGACACCTATATTTTTTATAGACTTTTTTTTCTTAATTATCTTCTTATGCAACTCTTATTTTTAGAAATTTGAAGGGCCATATCTTATACATATAGACTTCTGTTAAGTCCTATTTTATAAGTGCATATTTTTTCATTTACTTCATAGTGGTTCTTTTTATTTCCTCTTATATTTTAGTGGAATTTTATTTTTAGTCTTTGGTTACTTTTGGACATTTTTCACATCTATTTAATATGCTATTTGATTTGTAAACAAATTGACATAAAGTACCACATATTATATTTATATTTTAGGGAGCTTTTTCATCATATTATGTCTTTTTTATTCTCACTATTTATACAATGTCATGGAGGTTTGTTATGTGCTCCTTGTAGTTGCAATTTTTTTTTTTGTTTATTTGATGTGTGTTCCTTGTTCTTGTATACCTTTTATAATAGTATATGGGGGACTTATTTTGAGTACCTTATTCATGCATACATAACCTTTTCTACCTTCATGTAGTGTGCCTCATTTTTGTACACCCTATTGTAATCATAGTTCTTGGTGCACCTTTTTAATGTTTCTTCTTCACCTTCTTGTACTAGATTATGGTACATAGGTTTGGTAGAGCTACCATACCTCTCCCTTGTTAATATTATGGGGGTATACTACCATTTCTATGTTTTCTAATTCTTCCTTAGTTATTCTTTGGAGTGAGCTATGTATGCATTTTTGTTCCTTTATATTGGATAGATGCAACAATTGTTTATCCATACACATCAATAAGATGAAACACATACCATATAAACATTTTGCATACCTATTTATGGATGCCATTAGCATTCTTGAGACTCTTGGTACCTTTTGGTATACAATTTACATCTTTGAATATTAGATTGTTGTGTTATTTTATATTTTTATAGTGTTCAAGTAGTTTCATTTGGGCCACTCATGTAAATTTGTGCTTCTTTGATATTATCTTGATCTTCATTATAGTGTATATTATTTTATTTAAAAAATATATAATAGCTTTCCTGTGGTATTTTTTCACAAATTATTCATGCTTCAATGGAGTTCCTCTTGTTCATCTTCTTGTTCCTTATATTTTAGTGATAGATTTTGGGGAGGCTTCTTGGTCCTTCTCATGTTTTCTCTCTTTTAGGAAGAATATTTTTCTTATGATCTTTCCCACTTCCTCTATTTGTGAGAGTCTATTTTGTACTTAAGATGAAGGAGGTTGTTCTTGGGGTTTCATATTGAGTCATCATTCTTTCATCATTTCCTTTTGTTTAGGATTACCCAATTAGACATTATTTTTAGTACCCACCTTTGAGTCATTTGTAGATATTATTTTTCCTTCCTAAGCTACAATTAAGGGGTTTTTGTGTGAAAATGTTATTCTATAATTATTTCCCTTTTGGGTCCCATAAAAACCTTGTTAGTTAAGTTTACTTAGGGAATTTCTACTTTCCCAATTTTGTGGATATGTGCAAACATGTGACTCTATCTCATGTATCCCATGTTGGTTGTACATTTTCTTCTCTTGGTGGTGAGTTATATAGACCCACCTCTTGATATTATATAATCACTGCATAATCTCTCTTATATATGCATTATAGATCCTTTGTATATATTATTTTTATTATACAATGTTGATATTATTCTCTTTTAATTATTAACTCTTAGGTATCTTGATCTTGGGATAGCTAACTTTGTAGCTAATCCTAACACCTTTGAATAAAATTTCATTTGAAATTCAAATATCATTCAATTGATTATGAAACAAAGAAAAACATGTTTAGGGGAAAAGAGGGATTCCCCTAAAATGATAGTGGGTAGACATATTACTCTTTATTTCATTAGGAAATGAGATCCACACAATGAAATGATTATCAACCCTTAGGTGAATCAAGTCAAAGTGGGAATCTTTAGATTTCCTTATGATTGAAGGATAGGGGTCAAGGTCAAATAACACTTTGGGGAGAAAAACTAAAAATAGTAAACTAACACCAAAATGAAATTTAACACTTGAAACAACAAGATTAAACTCAATACTAGCAAAACCTACAATCAAATTGTAGACCATAGAAGGGAAAATCTAATTGTACCTTTCACCAAAAGTTAGTTTTTGAAGTTGATCTGGGACTCATTTGCTAAGGGGTGAATGTGTCCTTTGTTAGGGTTTTTTTGCAGCTTTTGTGAGCCTCTAGTCATATCCTTGCACTTCTAGATTCTTCAGGTTTCAGCATCGAAAAGTCAAAAATAATTTATGTAAGTGAGTTTCTGTGAGAAGATGGCAACTTTTGCAACTTTGACAACTTCTTCAATTTTTCTCTTCAAAGGATCTTCAAGCTTTCTTCAACCTAGATCTGCAAACACAACATAAGAGGGAATTTTTTTTTTTTTGGTGAATGGGGGTTATCCTTGGTCAAACCTTATTTTGGTAATTAAACCTTGAAATGAATAAAAGTATGAAAGTGGGAATGAAGAATGGAAAAATCTATGTTACCACTCAAAAAATCCTTCAATAAGTCCTTGAATGAAGGTCTACAAATTGCATGAATTGGCTTCAATGGATGTGGATCTTGAAACTTTCAAATCTTGCTTGAAATAGTGCTTTGATTACTTGATTGGATCATGAAATCTACATCACGATGTTAGCTCCAAAAACATGCATGATGCAAGAAGACTTTGATATGACAATTGGATCTTGATTGCTGCAATAAAACTCTGATAAATATGCCTTTGAATGCCTTTGAAGTTCTCCAAAATGCTCTTGAATTTCTTTTATCAAGAAACACAAAAATTCTAGCTTGCTTCTTGAAATATTCTAGTTGCTAGGTGAAATATAGTGAAATAACCTTATATGTATAGGTATGTATCCTTAGTTTCTTGAAATTCAATTATCCGAAGCCGACATCTGAATATACACCTAGAGACATCAAAATCCCACAAAAAGAATAATTAAAATTTAGGTCCTAAGGTCAAGGGAGGACCCATTTTCCCATGACAGAATGGGTCCTAGGTCCCTAAACCTACGACACACATTGCTCAAGCTAAAGTGTTATGTTAAGGCATTAATGAATGTCAGGTTTCCTCTTCGGAAAATGAAATTAAATAGGCTTGGAAAATGAATTAAAGGGCCAATTAAGGCATAATTAAGCTCAATTAATTAGGGGAACCATAAATAAGTGTGAAAATGTAAATGAATATATTTTACAATACTAAATTAAGGAAAAATTAAGTCCAATTTAACTAGGAGGGTCAAAAAAATATGAAAGTGTAAATGGATACATTTTTCTACACTATAGATTAATTTTTCATTTTTAAAATTAAAGAATTATTCAAGATATCATGCATCAAAAGCTTTAAATACAAATTCTAGTTTCTCACTAGAAGAATTTGTAGTGAAATTTGAATATGAATCTCAATAATTTCATTCCTAAGGTTCCTTATATATACTCATAAGTTCATTTCTCTTGAACCTTCTCACATATTTAGTGGGATTTAAATTAATTATCTTAACTATATTACCTTAAATTCATTTGGTAAATCAATATTTAGATAAAATTAGCATATTTATATAATTTTTAGTTTTTCAAATCCTTCATATCAATAAAACAAATCAACCATTTAGTGATTTGCAATAATAATTTCCTAGTTTACATTAAATTATCCTAAAAAATGTAAACATCTTTTTAAGACTTTCTCAAATTTTCAAGGTTTCAACTAGTGGATTAAAAGCCTTTCCCTCATTTTATCCTAAGCATTTTAGTTTGTTATTTTGTTATCTTCAATATTTTACTATCTATCTAAAATATACATTTTTACTATGTAGTCTTTTTATTGGTATATTTCTATATTTTTTAATTTAAAGGGGAAGAGTAAGAGTAAAGATATGTGATCCATTATCTATACAAAGAAATGTTCGTATACTATCCTATCTAAGTTTTTTTAGGATCTAGATATTTTCTCTAACTTTTTATTATAATAATGGCTTCTTCATAAAAAATATTTTAGTTTAATAAATAAAGTGTATAAATTTGGCTTTTTCTAGGAATAAACATATATCTCAATATTAGGAGAATAATGAGATGATCTAGTGCTATCATAGGTCTTGGAAATTAGTATGGATTAGAGGCACAAAGCTATCCCTTTGAAGGAAATTATGAAATTCAACCACTACAATTTTTCACTGACAACTATTGGTGAAGGGGGCACCATAGTGTAGAATGTACTTATAAAAAAGGAAGGAGATGCTATCAGAATAAGCACATTGTTAGGAATATAGATTTTCTCAAGGTTGGAGGGGGAATTAGAGGTGATCTGTCATAGTTGACTATGATTTCATTGGGAGGAATTGAGTTTACTACAATTACACATGCAATAAAGGATCCCAATGGGAGTTCTCATGGGGTAATTTTAGCAGTTTCAAGATTGATGATGAAGGTTGGTACCATACGAGTGTATGGTGGTTTCTACTAAATTAGATTAGTGGTGGCTAAATGAGATGCTATGAATATGAAAGGTGGTGATAGGGTTCATGTGTTGTTGTTAGGAAGGTTTATATGATTGTATGGATGTATAAGTAGAGGCCATATATTTTTCTATAAATGATAAATATTTATAGAGGGGCTAAGGAAGAGCCCAATAGGATATAAAAATATGGGCAAGAAATAGAAGGGTAATGAAAAAGGGTTGTAATTGTGTAAGTGGTGTCAAAAGTAAGGAAATTAGTAGAAAGGAGGTTGAAGGGATGATACAATGACTATGTTTCAGGTGATGAAATTGTTATAGGAATTATTTGGGTGGAAATGGAATTTTTTATAGTATAAAGGATGTCATTGGAGGTATGGGTAATAGAAATAAAGGATGTGTTGGGTAGGTTTTGGTAGAAAAGTAGATTGTTTATAAGGATGATAAGTCAACATAATTCTAGAATAAGAGATCAATGAAAATGATAAGCTATTCAATGTTAGAGGATTGAAATTAATTACTAGATTAAAAGATACATAATGACAATGATGAGCCCACATAATGCATGAAATAATCAAGAAGATTATGGTGTGCATGTTTTGAATGAGATAAAATTAGTAGTTGGGAAATTTTTAATACCCGATTAGTATAAATGGAAGATTAGTCACATGGGAGAATGACCATGTGATGTTCTAGGGGGGATTTGGGTACATAGAGCTTTAATGGTAGAGTGGTCTAGCATTTAAAAAGGGATTACAGGTAAGTGAGTTTAGATGCACATATATTTGGGGGAATCTAAGAAGAAAGGAACTAGCATATATGGAAGAAGGTTTGAGAAAGAGGGAATGTGTGTGTGGGAGTTTTGGAGAGATAAATTGAGTGGGAGAATGAGAGAGTGTAGAATAGAAGACTAGTTGGTTGAGAGAAGAGAGTTGATATAGTAGAGAATAAAGAGAAGGAGAAGTGTAGGGAAAGAATACATCCTATGATCTTAAGGCATGTGAAACTACAAATAATAATTAGTAATAGAAGATTGAGGATAGAATATAAAACTAAAGGAACATGTAGGAGCTGTGGTAAATGAATTGGGGCTTTAGGATTGAAGAGAAAGTGTAGGCTATAGTGTGTAGATTATGATGAATCATAGGTATAAAATATCCAAGAGAGATAATACCATTAAGGAACTAAGCATAAGTGCAAAAAGGAAAGGCCATGAGTAGGATAGGGAAGGGATGAGCTACATGATATTAGGTTGGTAGTTTGAGAGATAAAAAATAAGCATCTTGTGTGAGAAACAAGTTATCTAGAACCTACATGTGAGCAACAAGATAAAGTGGTGAATAGATAAAGAGAGTGGTTGAGGTGAGATTCTAGCCAAGGAGTTGAGTTTGTTTGAGAGGGATTAGCATAAGCACAAGTCCCTACTTATAACTTAGGAAAATAAGATATCATTTTGTAAATAATTTATTTAATTTTATATGTTATTAAAATGGTGTCCAAATCATGTGTGTTGCGTGTTATGTGTGAGTTTATATTAGGAATATTATATTTAATGGTTATTAATGGGTTACAATTAGTAAGGTTTAAATTTTTAATTAATATAGGGTGGACTTAGAAAAGGGGAATCTCTTTGTATTACAAATAGCTACATATGGGTTCTTAGGAATTGCAAGTAGGGTCAAATACTAGAAAAATAGCATAGGGTACCCCATGGTGTTCATTAATTTGGTATTAGAATGGGTGAAAAATCTTAGGTTGATTTAGACTGATTGTGTAAGCCTTCTAAACATAATGATTGGGTTGCGAGAAAAAACACAAGTGTTTGTATAAACAACCAATAAGCTACCAAGAAGGAGAGCAATATGATTTTCAATATGATTCCTTGTGGAGAAGTTCAAGGTGATGTTAAATTCCTTAAGGGATACCATGGAAAAGATATAAGTCCTAAAGAATAGAAATTAAGCAAACCATGTATGTGCACCAGTTAACCCAATGATAAAGGATAAAGAGGAGGAACAAACTAAAGTAGAAGAGGATGAAGGATATTTACTTGAGAGGGAATGTGGTGCAAGAGCACCTAGTTGAGTTCATGACTCCATGAGGTCATTTTGTTATTTTGTTTTGAGTTTTTAGTTTTGGTCATGTAATAAGGTCTATGAGACCATTTTATGTGTTTTTGAGTCCATTAATAGGTGGTTTTTTAAATCATATTGCAAATATTGTAAAAGTTGTCAAATTGTCACAAAAAATGTCAAACTGCAAAATTGCAAAAATAAGGAATATGAAGGATTCATTGTGGGAAAAGAAGTTATTTGGTCATTGAAACTCAAACAAAAATTGGGAAATTGATGTCATATGTTTAAATTTTCCTTGAAGGCGAGGCCAAGGTTGGTGGCTTATATTTTTAAGAGAACTTAATACAAAACCCTTGTTTTTCTAAAAATTCCAACATTTTTTTGTTTCAGAGCATTGTACATTTGTATACGAAGTTTTTATGATTTATAGTTTATTGTACTAGATGGAGAATTGAATTATATTTTTGTTGGTTTTGGTATCATTTAATTTCATTGAGTTTTGAGAGTTTTATCACCATTTTATTCAAGATGGGTTTGAAACCCTAGTTCAACAAGGTTGAAAGAAAGAAAAATGTAGAACTCTCCATTCTATTGATGAAAACTTGTCAAACTTAGTGAAATGGAGGTAGATATGGTATATTTTGAGTGTGTGATGTTTTTAGGAGTAGGATGCAAGTTTTGGTGAAGTTTTGATGATGCCCTAGTTGAAAAACCTCATTGTTTTGGGCAAGATTGATACTTAGAAGGTAGGGTTTAATAAAAGATTATTGGAAAAGGTTGGAAATCAGTTTGGAGAGTTTTTTTAGACCATATTAGACATGTACAAGGTGTTGGTGAACTGATTTGAGGCTTGGGAGTCATATAACAAATAAAACCTTAGTGAAATAAGCTTACTTAAGTCTTTGTGCAAACGTAGCATTAGATATTTGAGAGTCTTGTTCCAAAGAAACCCTAGGAGATTTTGGGATATGTTTCAAAAGGGTGTAATGGGTATCTAAAACTTTTTTTTTTTGTGGGTAGGAGTTATTTCTGAAAGTTATGGTCAAATTATGGTGAATTTATGCTCTTTTAAGCCTATTGTCAAATGTAGCAGCAAGTATTTGAAGATTTTGTTACAAAGAAACCACCCCTAAAATATTGATATGTTTTGAAAATTGGAAAAGGGTATGTAGAAGTATAATTGGTTTGTGGGTTTTCAATTTTTAAAAAAGTTATGTTGAATTTTTATTGTTTGGAATGATACAAGCAAAGTTGATGAAACTGTGAGAAAGTACCAAGTTGGGATTTTCAAGGTTAAAGGATTTTCAAAAAATTATTTATTTTTGATTGGTTAATGATCTCCCTCCATGCTCTACATTAGAATGAGTGATTATGGTTACCATTTTTGAACCCCATGATTAGAGAAATTTTTCATGTGACACCATCGAAAACCTTCTAGAAAATGGGGTAGAGGAAAGAAGAGTCTACATGGATAAGGAAAATGAGGAGGATGCAAGACATGTATTACAAAATTATGAGAAGACAACCATGATCACTGCAAGAAAAGAGTGCACTAAAATTCCCTCACAAGTTTATACTAGAACATAGGGTTTGATGAAAGATCTTTGGAAAAGGTTGGAAATCAATTTGGAGAGTTTTTGTAGACCATATTAGACATGGTAAAGGTGTTGGTGAAGTTATTTTAGGCTTGGGAGTCATAGAACCAATAAACCCTTGGTGAAATAAGCTTAATTGAGCCTTTGTGCAAATGTAACAACATATATTTGAGAGTCATGTTCCAAAGAAACCCTGGAAGATTTTTGGATATGTTTTAAAAGGGCGTAATGGGTATCTAAAATGGATTTTTTTGGTGGGTAGGAGTTATTTTCTGAAAGTTATGGTCAAATTACAGTGAATTTCTACTCTTTAAAGCCTATTACCAAACATAGCAACAAGTATTTGAAGGGTTTGTTACAAAGAAATCACCCCTACACTCTTGATATGTTTTGAAACTTGGAAAAGGGTATTTAGAACTATAATTTTTTTGTGGGTTTTCAATTTTTTTTTAAAGTTATGTTGAATTTTTATTGTTTGGAATGCTACAAGTAAAGTTGATGAAATTGTGAGAAAGTACCAAGTTGGGATTTTCAAGGTTAAAGGATTGTCCAAAGTTGATTGATTTATGATTGGTTAATGATCTCCCTCCATGCTCTACATCAGAATGAGTGATTATGGTTACTATTTTTGAACCCCATGATTAGAGAAATTTTTCCTATGACACCATAAAAAACCTTCTAGAAAATTGGGTAGAGAAGAGAAGAATTTGCATGGATAAGGAAAAGGAGAAGGAAGCAAGCCATGTGTTACAAAATTATGAGAAGATAACAATGATCATTGCAAGAAAAGAGGGCACTAAAATTCCCTCACAAGTTTATACTAAAAGTCATTCACAAGGTAAGTCTCATGCTCCCGATGTTGTCTTTCATATTCATGATTTGACAATACATGTAAATAGCACGAGGATTATACTTCTTGTGTGTATTTTTTTATAACTATATAAATAGATGCTAAGGAGTTGTGTCAAATCCACTTAGGTCCCTTATTGGGTCTATGTGGAGGTCATCCAAAACCTCCCAAAAGGTTTTTTTTGTTTTTGTTCCACTAAATTTAGGTTTGTTAAAGACATATTTATCATGGAACCTAATTCATTCAATTGTATTTTTTGTTTTTTCCCTTGGAATTGAGACATTTTTTTCATTAAGGAATGTTATGTCTAAGTCCCTATTTGGGTTGAGTTTTCTAGTTGTTGTTTTAGATTTTGGTTTTTTTGGACTATATAATGTATTTTCTAGGTCATTTCATTCATGTTGAATAAAATTACTACTTATCCTTATAAAGGTATATATTTTATGGTCATATTATATAGAAATTTTAAAAAAATGATAGAAATATAGATATGTGACCAAAGGATCACTCAAAGTGCCATGTATTTTAATTTATGAAATATATGTTAGTGGTGTCAATCCTCCTTAGTCCATAAAATCTAAACCTATTCTTTAGTTATTTAATGCCACAAACCTTAACCCAAGAAATCTACTAGGAAATATTTATTTGAACATGGTTGGAATATGGTAAATAATAGAAATAAGTCTCATAATCCTAGATATAGTGTTGGTCCTCAATGGTTGATTGTTGGGGCTAAAATTTATGAGTGGGTCTTTTGGTCTCAAGTTTTAAAGCTCAAAAATGTGAAAGAGGTTATTGTTTCATGACCAATAGAGAAATCATCATAGGTAGTGAATGAGTCTTGTTTTAATGGAAATTCACTCCATACTAGTATTCTCAATTCCTTGATGGCTACTTTTTCACATTATCCTCCATGCGCATGTTGCTCACATAGTCTAGCCTATGAGACTAAGGAGGGACATTTTATACTATAAAAGAAGCTAACTATTATAGTTAAGTTACCATGGTTTAAACTATATAGTCATCTCATGGAGGAGGATTTCTTGAAGAATAGCCATGGATCTCTTGATAGTATTGATAGAAATGATATGTCACTTGATCAAACTCTTAATCCATGTATTTTATTCCATTTAATTTTCAAGGTTTAATTGATCTCAAAAGGAAATACATCATGCAATATTTTTGAGAATAATTTCTTAAGGTCTTTATTTTTTTTTTCTTTATGGGAGTTGAAAATTATGAGCTTTTCACTTTCTACTATTTGTCATGTCATTTATCCAAAAGTCACTTTTAAATAGTGTTCATGAGGTAGGACATGGAGAATTTACCACTATAATCTCTCCCAAGTGGTAGCATCACACCATGGATCATTGATGTTACCCCACTAGGTGTTTTATGTGTGCTCTTTAATTTTAATAACCACTCCTTTAGGTGAATATTTCAGATTATAGTGATGCCACTAAAAGATCTCATCTTTGGTGATAGATTGTGGATTCTCCTCCTATGTCCTCTTGGATCATGTCTGGATAATTTAATATGGTTTAGATAGCTTCAAATAAATGTGTAAATTTTCCTATGAGGTGGATAATTGGTGAAAAATAAGATTGGTATTACATGCACAATAGATTTTGTCTTTTCAATCTAAATGTTGGGTACCATTCCTTTGACTATTCATGGCATATGTGTAAAATATTTACTCTAGTACTATGATAATTCTCAAGCATCTTGATATGGTTCTATTATAAGATAACCTATACTTTTACTTGCTAGCTACTTAAAATAATTGGTGGAACCTTTACATGGTGTCCTTTTCAACTATTTTCTAATCTATTTTCTTATAATTAGAAACCTAAAATTACCAAGCTAATTAAGAATTCAATTTTACCTAAACACATCTTTGTCGATTCATAATTATACTCTACCCCACATTCAACACATTTTGAATCTTGGGCCATGCACTTCCCATGAGATTAGTTGCTAGATTAAATGTGGAATGATTTTGCCAGTAGATTGTTAAATTTTTACACACCTATCATATTTATATAACATTATTCCATCATTGATCATATGAGGATACCTCCTTAGTTCTTATCCATATCATCATCAAGTTGGAATTACTTTTCTTATCTCCTACTCAATAATTGCATGTTTCCAAGATTCATTAGTAGAAGCAAGTTACTAATAATTATACAACCCAAGGGGAAAAAATAAAGGCTCATTTTCATTGGATGAAGGTCAAGGCTAAAATATTAAAGTGAATTTTTCAATCCATTTGACCATGCTAGGATTATTAGAAAATCAAGTGAATGAAAGAAGGTTAGCAAGTATTCACCCATCTTTGTAGTGTTCTCCAATTCTTTTTCCATAATTACTAACAAGATCTCTAGGCTCATGAACCTTCTTCTATGCATGGTCAAACCTTTTAACAATATGTGAGTGTGGTCCCCTAAATTATTTATTGTTCCTAATGATTTTTTTATGGATCCTAATGAAAAAGTATCTTGTTGTAATGGCTTCCCTTAGGGATATTATAAATCTTTATAAGACACATTTAGTCTTGACCTTTTTCAAGTATAGCCTAGAACAAATACAGGAAATATTAAATTAATTCCTAATATAGGTTGTTCTAAATATAATTGCAATTGAAAATTAATCACTTTTTTGGATACTTCCTCTAAGTTCATTGTTAAAGTGCTTGGTCTACATATTCACCATTTGGTTACATTAATTGTTTTTCTTGAATAAACTATTTTTATAAAGAGAATATATATCCTTGATAATATTATTGTATTTTTCAAAGGTATGGAATGGGTTTGTCACTCAATAATTGATAAGTTTCATAAAAAAATTATTTTGGTAAGGCTTATGATTACATTGAATGTACCTTTATTTTCTCCATGCTTTAGCCTCAAAGGTTTGGCCCTAAATTTCTTCACTCAGTCTAAATGTTGTTTGTGGATGTAGTGGCTTGTCTTACTATTAGTGGTCAATAATCCCCTTCTTTTATAATGTTTAGATCTATAAACCAAGGATTTCCTTTTACCACAATTGGTTATGTTCTTACAATTGAATGATTTGGTTACTTTCTTATTGACACAATTATTAGTAAAGATTTTTTTTACCTTCCTAATTTTTCACTATATTGACAATGGCCACTTTATTGATTATAATTCCTTCCTTAATATATTATAAGAGGACCATAATGAAACCCAAGAATCAAATTTTTTAAATAATTTATTTCTTAGCTCTAGCTAAAGCATCTAGTGAAAAAATACTCAATGGTATTTTAAATCATTGTTTCCTTAACCTCCCTAGATTTATTATTTGGGTTGGAAATAGATTTATCATGGGAAAGTTTTAATGTTTTTAGATATTTCTTTTACTTTTCAATCTACCTTATTCATTGCTAGTCTATTTTAAAGTTACAATTCTAGGTAAATAATCCTCTTTTTTTTCCTTGGTAGGAGGTTTCATATTTGGTCTTGGATTCTTGCTACTCCCCATGTCTACCACCCTTCTTGTTGGGATCATTCAAAATACTATTGTCAAATTTAGAAAGATTACTAAGGGAATTTATTTAGGCTTCCTATAAATAAGGAAAAGGACTTCACGGTGCTACCTAGGAATTTTTTTAATCTTTCAAAGGAATTTAGATGTATTAGACTTAGTGATACTCATAAACAAGGTTTGACATTATGTGCCAAGTGGATAATTAGATACCCTGAAAGAAATGAGGCTTAAAAACCTCTTTTCTAGAATTATATTCTAACATTCATCATGATAGAGAAGATTGGAAAGCTTTAATCTTCCACTTCATTCTCATTATGAATGAGTCTACAAATTCTTGGTAATTTTGTTGCCAAAAGTATTTGTAAATCTTGGGAGGCCATCAAGGATTGATTTATTCAAAATGGGAATGGTTTCAACATTGGAATTGTCATCAACCAACAATATATTTGGTGGTATCCTATGATTGCTTGCTAGTATCTAGACCCCTTTCCAAATTCCCCCAAATTAATTCCTTAAAGTTCTTCAAATGAAGGATTTGATACATTTCAAAAAAGATCGAGATCTGGGATGCTACCAATGGATTTGCCTAGGTCGTGGGTTGTTGTGCAGTTGACATGAGGGCCTTCCCCTCTGTGCATGTTCATTCTTCCTTTCCTATCACTTTTTGTGTATGCATTTTGCTTGGGGTGGGTCATTGATTGTTATAGGGGGTAGTTTTTTCTGTGAGATTCTTCTAGTTGGTGTGTGGGGTGCACTGATGGGGAGAAGCTTTCTTTGTAATCCTTATGTTCTCCGTGTGTTGCTACGATCAAATTAGTTGGATTGAGGTTCAACTTTTTTGGTGCAGGCCTTGGTTGGCTGTGTGGTGAGGGTGTGTAATCTGGTTTGGCCTAGTAAGGACTTTGAGTTTTCTTTTGCATGGCTCTAGGGGAGACATCGGGGGTCAAACCCCCTTTGGACTTTTGAGCTGCATTTGGAGCTTCTTCTCCAAATCATTCTCTGAGGGTTTTTAATAATAGTTTGTTTTCAAATGATTCAAGTAATGGTGGATTTGTTCTGGTTGGTGGTTTGCATATACTGAAGATAAATGGCTGCCTAGAGCATACCAAAGATAGGCTGATGTTGTTCATTCAACCTGAATTGATTGTAAAGGATATTGACTATTTCTCAAACATGCTTTTCTCTACAAATTTTTGGGAGTGAAGGTTTCACTCTATTTTTTGGAATCTTCAGCTCATTGTACTTGGTCCTCGGAGGGTGAGATAGATATAATGTTGATAGTGAACAAATACTTCATGGTGACATTTAATTACATGGTAGATCACAATAGAGTGTTTGAAGGTGAGACTTACTTCCACAACTAGGTTGGTTTATTTATTAAACCTTGGCATGTGGGTTTTGATCCCTCAGAGGAACTACTGAATCAGGTTTTGGTATGGGTTCATCTACCCAAATTTCCAATTGAATATTGGCACAATGGCATTTTATGTCAGGTTGCTTCATTGCTGGGAAAATTGGTGGGTCCTTCTCAGTAAACTCGGGATAGAAAGGTAATGAATTTTTCTCGCATTTGTTTTGAAATGGATTTAAATAACCCTCTTCCATATTCTTTGGAAATTTGTGTGGGTTCATGCTCTTGGCTCAACAACTTGATTATGAGACATTCCCTTTCGTTGTTGTCTACATCATGAATATGGCCATCTACAGAGGGGATGCTCAAAGTCTAAATATTTTGGATCTTAGGCTACTTAGCCTCCCTGTGATCATCCTAAGGTTGACAAAGGCAAGGAACCTATTCCAGGTGAGGCTGGTGGTGTGGAGGGTTTTATTCCTGCTAAGGCACATAATCAGAATTGGGGTCAAAAGAGGACTCTTATGGAGCATCAAGTAGAAGATGCCTTTAATAAATTTGAGGTTCTAGATGATATTAGTCAACAAGAGGTGGATCTGGGAATGATGTTGTTGGATCACGGTGTTTCAGAAGGGGTTCAAGAAGGAATTATCTCAAATTATAACCAAAATTCTTAGGAGACAGAGGCCTTGCAAATGGAATTGGATTTGAGTTTGGTGGTTCATGGGAGGTCTGAGACTATTGTGGATATGAAGATGGGGGAGCGAGAGATCTCTACTCTAGTGGTGAAATTGGGGTTGGAATCGGTAAAAGCCAGTATGGCTTCTCCCGCGATGGGAATTCTTTAGAAAGACCAAAAGAAAGGGGTTGCTAAGAAGCCTTCTAAAGTTGGGAGAAAGAAGGATTTGGAGAAAATAAAGTTGATGGGGGAGACTTTGGTGGAGATTGGGTCTATTAAGACCCTAGATTCTATTTTTTCTAACCCTCCAAAATGATCGTCCTCTCCTCGAATGTAAGGGGCTTGAACAGTGGCCCTTGACAAAAAATAGTCTGTGATTTGTTGAGAACATTAGGGAAAATTTACATAAAAAATGAGCCTCCTAAGGAACTCTAAAAAAGAAAAAATTATCTTAGTTAATAAAAATTATTTAAATATAAAAAATATAAATTACTTAACTACATGAGTTAAGGGGGGAGACACGTTTCTATTATAATTACTTAAAAAACTGAAGTCCATGTTTTTTAAAAAATGGTAACATATGTTTATATTATAATTTATTAAAAATCTCAAGTTCACTTTCTTCATTATTTATTTTTTATTTAAAAACTCTTAAACTCAAGTTTGGTAACTTATATTTATATTATAATTTATTAAAAAATTCAAGTTCACTTTCTTTTCTTGATTATTTGGTTTTTTAAATTATTTAAAAAGTGGCAAAGTAAAAGATAACGAAAATTAGCAAAAAATAAAGTAATCTTTTAAATAGTCTTTCTTTCAAAAAAAATTAAAAATATATTTTAAAAATATATATAAGTTTAAAATATATATTTTAAAAAAATTTAAAAAATATATTTAAAAGTTTAAAATATATTTTTAGAAAAATTAAAATAATAAGGGGGCCACTAAATGTGAGCACTCCCCCTTAAAAGGAGGAGTGCATCACATAAAGTGAGCGCACCCTCATAAAAGGACATCGAAAATTTTAAAATAATAAAATTTTGATATTAGAATATTTAGATGCTAAACATTTAAATATTAGAATATTTGAAATTATTAAAAATAATTAAAGAAATTTTTTACTTTTGTAGCACTTCATAAATTATTTTTATGATTTTTTAATATTTTTTTAAATGTTTTATATATTTTTTTCTTAAAGAATTTTTTTTTTTTTAAATATAAAAATTTCTATAATAGAACTTAATAGAACTTAAGAATATAAATCTAAAAAAAAAAGAATAATTTTATATTTAGAAAGATGAATGAGATAGAATAGATATGTAGAGTTAAATTAACCATCATGAGTTAATTCATAAGATTTTAGAAAGTTTTATTTTATAAAATAATAATTTTATTTTTATTTTGGATGATGTCACCATACAAGTTGATGTCATCTTTTAGTTGATTTTTGATAACTTAAAAATCTAATGATGTCATCCTTAGGAGGCCCATTTTTTATGTAAATTTTGCCTAATGCTCATTCTCTTGATGTTCTTTTTTTACAGAAGACTAAGTTGTTTATTGAAGGTATGAGTGGTTTGCTTCCTAAATTGTGGGGGGGGCGGTGGGTTCCAGTGTATTGGGGCTCATGGTAATGCAAGGGGGTGGCTTTCCTGTGGAACCCATTGAAGATTCATCCTCCTTGATGGTTTTCCTCCAAGTCATCCATTTCTATGGTTGCTTCAAGTTTGGAGTTGGAGGAAACTATTCTTCTTTCAACATCTATCCATCTACTGACTTTCCTTGTAAGCGGTTATTGTGGTTTCATATTAATTTCATTATGATCCATGTGTCTTTGCTCCCTTGGATTATTGTGGTGATTTCAATGCCATTATTGAGTTGGATGAGAAGAAAGGTGGTATTGCGAGATTGGAGCCCTCTGCTTTCCTTTTTCATGATAGCATTTTTGCTTTGAATTTGGTTGACATTAAGCCTCAAAATGGCCAGTTTACTTGGAACAATAGGAGATTGGGGGAGAGTTGTATTGCTGAGAGACTTGAAATTTTCTTGGTGTCATGTAAATTTGGGTTGGAGGTTGGGTGTCTACTTTGAGATTTTAGATTGGAGGGGTCTGGATCACTAGCTTATTAAGTTATCTGCTGCTTTGGCTCATGTTACTCAATCCCATTCTTTCAATTTCTAGCTTATGTGGTTAATAGATCCTTGTTTACAGGTGCATGTGGCTAAATGGTGGAGAAGGGGAAGACCTACTATTGGTACTGCTATGCATTCTTTTTCTAAACTACTGCAATATGTAAAATATCAACTTAAAAGGTGGAATAGGCAATTCTTTGGAAATATTTTTCATGCTAAGGTTGTTGCTCAAGATGACTTGGATGTCATCACCCATGAGATAAGGGAGTTTGGTCTTTCTGAGGATTTACTCATGGAGGATGCTAGGGCTTTGAAAGCTTTGGAAGAGTGTGAGTTGCATGAGAAAATTTATTGGAAGTAGAAGGCTCGAGTTGAGTGGTTACAGGAGGGAGACAAAAACACCACTTTCTTCTTCAACTCGATGAAGTCCAATAGACATGGTAATTCTATGCCTATTCTTGTGAATGACAAGGGTGAGCTTCTTTCTCCTTTGTAGGATATGTCTAGAGAAGCTTTGTAGTTCTTTGCTTCACTATTTAGGGAGGATTCTCAAGATGGGTCGATAGAAGAAAATCAATTTCTTTCTTGTATCCCCTCTTTGGTCATTGGGAAGATGAATGAGAATCTTTTGAGAATACCTTGCTAGAAGAATTAGAGGTTGTTGTTTTCCAGATGAAGAAAGGGAAAGTCCTGGGCCCTGATGGCTTTCCAGTTGAATTCTATCAAGAATTTTGGGATATCATTAAGTTGGACCTTTTAGAGGTGGTTTAGGAGTCTCAAAGGAATAAGTAGATGATGCAAGTTTTAAACTCTACATTACTTGCTCTCATTCCCAAATGTGATGGGGTGGATCATCTATGTCAATTTCAACCCATTTCCCTTTGTAATGTGGTTTATAAAATCATTTCCAAGCTGATTGTTGAAAGGTTGAAGTGATAGCTTAGAGGGCTTATCTCTGAGGAACAAAGAATTTTCGTGGAGGATGAAAAAATTCTAGATGGGGTTGTCATTGCTACTGAGACCATTCACTCTATGGCTTCCTCAAAAGAAAAGGCTATGCTCATCAAGTTAGATATGGCGAAGGCCTATGAATGAGTGAAGTGGTCCTTGTGAAAAATTCTTATTGCTTTTGGTTATGCTGAGGAGTGGGTGCAATGGGTTATGTGCTTTGTTACCTCCACTTCTTTCTCGATGTTGATAAATGGTGAGCCTTCCTCTCTATTTAGTGCTTCTAGGGGTCTTCATTAAGGATATCATCTCTCCCCTTATTTATTTATTCTTATGGTAGAAGGCTTGGGAAGACTAGTGAAACGTAATGTGGAGTTGGGTTTTATCTAGGGATGGAGGTGGGGAAACGGTTTGCCTCGTCAATCTCACCTGCAATTCATGGATGACACTACCTTGATGGGTTTGGCTAAGATCATAGAAGCTATGAATTTGCACAAGAATTTGGATACCTACCTTGTTCCTTCTGGTCAAAGGATTAATGAAGATAAATCTTTCATTTTCTTCAATACTCTAAGGATTATTTAGCAAAGGATTGATCATATCTTGAGGTTCCAGATTGGGGTATGTGCAGGATCATCATGGAAAAAATAGGCCCTTAAGTGGCAAAAAAATTAGAAAAATTAGAGTTAGGCAACTTGATGTAAAAAATTGAATAAGTTATCTATATTATTTCAAAAATATGTAAGAATAGAATCTGTAGCAAATTGAATTTAGTTTCTAAACTACTAGGTTTGTTTTAAAAAAGAAATCTATTTGGTGAAAATTTGAAATTTCAATGTAGTAGTACTTAAATTTCAGGGAAAAAATAAGAAGTAGGTGTCTATCTGACCACCCTAACCAAAATAAAATGATAATATTTTTTTATAATATTTTAGATATAAGTAGAGGACTCATGTCCCAATGTGATGCATATTTTTCTGTAATTTTTTTCTAAGTAAATAATTAATTATGAATTTTTTATTACTAATTTTAAAAAATATTAAAAACTCATGTCTGACCACCTTAACTTGGTCAAAACTTCATGAAATTCATTTTTTCTTTGTTTAATCCTATAGTATGCCAAACATAGAATGTGACGCATGTTTGTGATTGAAAAAATGTGATACTGTTTGAAAGCTATAATTTATATTGGTGGAAAGCTAAAAATATCCTTTAAAAACCCTTTTTGGTTCATCAATTTTGGGTTAAAAAAAAGTCATTAGCCACATACCCATCATATTGGCACTTTTTGGCCCATCATGATCCTGCACATACCCATTGGTTCTCTCCCTTTAGCTTATCTGAGTATTCCTATCTCTATTTGTATATTTCCAAGGGAATCGTGGCAAAATATTCAGGACAAGTTTTGTACGAAGGTTAATCATTGGACTCATAGATGGTTGTCCTTTGTTGTTCATGTTCAACTACTTAAATCTATGGTGCAGGCTCTTCCTATTTATAGGTGCATGTTACAAGTGGCTCTAGTTGAGTTTGTGAAGGATTTGGACTCTCTGGCTAGACAATTCTTATGGGTGGGTAGCTTGTCCTCATCCAAGTGGAGTATGGTAAAGTGGGATATTGTGTGTAGCTCGAGGCAGTTTGGGGGTCTTGGATTGCAGTAGGCGACTTGGTTTTGGTTGGATTTGGCTATAAAGCTTTACTGGAGGTGGTTTTTGTAATAGGGTTATATATGGGCAAGGATTTTCTCTCAAATACCTTTGGGGGGTCTGGAAGGAGGAGCTTCCTAGGTTTCCTCTTATGGGAAAAGGTTTTGTGATTTGGGCAACACTTAAGAAAGGGGTTGCATTGATCAAGGAGGGCCTATTTTGGATATGCAATAGGGTTGGAGGCTCTCTTTTGGTTTGATTATTGGGATGGGTTTTCCCTCATTTTGTGTCAGTATCCTAATTTGGGGAATTTGAGCCAATGCTTTGTGGAGGTTGGTTGGTCAAGGGTGAGTGATTTTAAGAATTTCTATTCATGTGTGTAGGTGGAGATGGCTAGGTGGAAGGATCCTTGCAATTAGATTATACTCGGGTTGGAGGAGGATTCTTTTGTGCTCCAAAATATTTTGGCTGGTAGACAATGCAATTCTCTTAGGGATAGAGATATTCTAGCTTGGAGCCTAAATCCTAAGGGTGCTTTCACTGTGGCTAGTGGTTATCAGGAGTTGATGTCTCATTAGTTTGGGGGGATGGAGGCCCTGGGTGGAAGTAGGTATGGAACAAGTTTTCTTGGCCAAAGTGTAATTATTTTGTGTGGAATCTGGCTTGGAATAGATGTTTAAGATGGGATAATCTTCGAAAGTAGGGATTCTAGGGTCCCTCTATTTGTGTTCTGTGTGAATGCAGTGAGGATGATTCTTGCCATTTTTTTCTTTTGTCCTTATTCTATGCAGCGCTATCATTGGTGGTGGGGTGTTTGGCAACATCTTTGTTTTCATGTGGCTTCCCTTGTTGAGTTCTGGAATAGTCTAGGAAGACCTCCTTCCCAGGCCTCTTTCCTTCAGATTGTGTGGAGCATTGGTCCTACGTTCATCCTTTGGAAAATTTGGTTGGAAAGGAATCATAGTATTTTTCATGGGGAAAGGATAGTTGTTCAATAGGTTTGGCATAGGATTGTTGGTATGATCCAAGAGATGGTGGAAGCCAAATGTGAAGTGGATTTTCTGTTGGAAAGAAGTGATGAGGAGATTGTGAATAGATTGGGTTGCAGGGATTATCTTCAATCTTTTCTTGTGTCAAAAGAGGAAGGAGGGCTAAAAATAAGGTTCAAAGGGTTGGAAGATGGTTTCTGATGGATTTTTCTAAAGATTAATATTGATGGTTCCTCTAGGGGTAACCCTGGGCCTACTGGGATTGGTGGAGTTGGCAGAGATTGTTCTGGTTCAGTCATTTTCTTTTTCTTCATCCATAAAGGATGACATTCTAACAACTTTATGGAAGGGTTGGTGATTCTCTGGGCTATTGAGCATGCTTGTTCCTTGTACTGGCGAAGGATTATCTATGAATCTGATTTGCAAATTATTGTTAATAGGTTACTCAAGCAAAAGGTGGATGATGTTAATTGGCAGAATGCGTTGGTGGTTCAACAAATTTTGCAGAGGTGCTCTAATTTGGAAGTGGTGTCTTTTGTCCACATTCTGCATCAATGGAATAGGGTTGTTGACTGTTTGGCTAGGGTTGTTGAATAGGGTTGTTGTGTGATTGGAAGATTGAGGGGTGGAGTTAGTTATCCCTTGAGTATGTTCTTGATTTAGATAGTGTCATTGTTGATTCAATATGGAGGGATAAGATGTTGGTGGATGTTTGGATGGTGGTGTTGGTTCTTGATGGATGTTTTGTTGTTTCCTTTGTGGGAACTTAAGGGTTCCCTGATCCTTTTGTATTGCTGATTTCTTGATTTTAATAAAAATTTTACCCCTTTTTATATAAAAAAGGATTTGATACATTTCAAATTTCTTCTCTAAAGCCACCAAGAGTTAGATTTCTTTGCTAAAATTTAAAGCTAAATATAGAATTTTCAATCAATATTATGAGTCATTTCAAACCATTGGAGTTAGTTTCACTAGAAATAATTCACAAGTTTTAGATTAAATGCACTAGAGGTGTAAGGATCACAAGTGGTACCTAAACACTCTTTTTAGGATCTATAAGGATTTTCACGCATATTCATGGCTTTCTCCTCACTTTCTCATGGTTCAAAAAATGAATGATACTTGTTGAATCTTCAATGCATTACACCTCATTAGTACCAAACATTTTAAATATATTGGCAATGCCATTTTAATACCCAAAATGGATCATTTTTCTTGATGCATTCTCTACTAGAGTCTTCTCATTGGATATCAACTTATCCATTTAGGTGTTTCTAATACCCAATTTTGTTTTTGTGGAGATCTAGAAAATATCAAGAATCTATTTTAGTTTTTCTCACATGCTTAAGTAGCATGGACTTGAATACATGATCTCTTCAATCCCTTTCAACTCGAGCTTTGTCTTTCATATGATTATGCTAGGTGACTAAGCTAAAATGTTATCTAGAAAGATTCACCCAAATTTGATATGCTTTTAAAGAGGAAAGTATATTTAGTAAATGGAAAGATAGGAATGCAACTTTATTTTAAAGGAAAACTATGTATGTTACTTTTCTCATGCATACTAAATCCATGATGTGTTCTAATGCTATGTTACACATTTAGGTGTAAGGAAAAAATAATAATTTAGAGGTAGCCCATTTATATAATTTTATTGAGTATTTGGCTAATGCTTTGTGTACTATTTCTCATGTGCCACCATCACCTTACAACAAGAATGCTTTTCCTCCATGTGGGTATTGGTGTGGTTGTAGCTATGGTGTTTGTTAGATAGGTTTAGCTTTCACAAATCCCCTTAGCACAAAGGGTGTGACTATTCTCCTCAGCCGTGGCCAATCTTTTGTTTCTCCACATTATGTTATTCCTAATGATTTTGAAAAGTACCCTCAACTACACCTTGTAATATTTGTTTTATAATCTACTTTTGTTGATCAAGAAGAAGAAAAAGATAAAGAGAACACCATCATGGGTCGAGAGCCTATTTTTCATGACCAGGGTCTCAAATAGCGAGGGAAAAATCCTTGATAGTGTAGACATCCAAATTTGATCGCTCCCATACGATCAAATTCACCTCTTTATTCATCAATTTCGTCAAGATTAATTTATTCAATTAATATTGCATTTTTGGCCTAAAGTCCTTAAAGTATTTAATTTAACAATTAAATGCTTTACCTTTCACCTTTTTCCTCTCTAAATTAAATAAATACATCAATTTATTTAATTTAGTCATTTTAACCTTTTTGATTAAAATCAATTTAAAATTCTTTCATTTTCTCTCTCCTTGTCACATCCTCCATAATCCCTCTATAATCTAGATTAATCTAATTAATTTATGATTATGATGTGCACCTCTTAATCAAAGATTAATGTCACATCCTCCTACAATTGCCATTTGCCTCTAATCCTCTATTAATTATTCTAATAAAAAAATTGCACAACCTTAACCAAGGTCATTAGCCATATTTAGCACCACCTTTTTAGTCAACTTTTGCATTTATCTCTTTTTAGCATTGACCCTCTTTCCCATGTGAATTTTTAATTCACATTTATTTATCCTAGATTCCCCTCTTTTATATGTGAATTTTTAATTCACATTCTATCTTTCCAAGGCTTTTAGAACCTTGGACTTGTCACATCATCCACATGTGACCAAGTCCCACCTCTTTGGAGCCCACCTTTTATCCTTTAGACTCTCCTAAGAATGTGAATTTTTAATTCACACTTATTTCTCCAACCACCTCTCCTTTCCCATGGAGATTTTTGAGGAATTCCAAAATTCCTCAAATGTCTCTTTCATTCTCACTTGGGGACAAGAAATCCCTTTTTGAGGAAATCTTCTCACTCCCCAAGGTACTTGGAAGGTACTTGTCCTTCCTCCACCTCATGTACCTTTTTGCCACCTCACTCCACCTCATCTCCTCCTAGCCACTTCATCATCCACATGTCAAGATGTGAGGGCTTGTGGGTTCTCAACCCACCATAGCCCTCCATCTTGACCTTGTTGGATGAATCTCAGCCATTGAATTCTCTAGAGAATTCAAATTCTCCTATAAATACCCCCTCCTCAAGGGCATTTTCAACACTTTCATTTTGAGCAACCTTATGCTGCTAATTTGCATTCTCAAGCATTTACCATCATTTAGTCATCCACTTGAATCATTTTGCATAAGTTGATCTTGCATTTAGTCACTCAAGAAACCATCTAAGGAGCACACAAAAGTCATCCAAATCAAGGGCCAACCAAGGAGTCTTCAACAACAAGGAAGGTATCATTATTTGCATCTCATTTCATCTATTTTCTTTCTTGTTTTATCATTCTTTAGGCTAATCATTGAAGTGTTCTTAGTATTTTTTCCACTTGCATTTTTAGTTATTTTGCACATTAGAGTAGGGTAAAATTCCAAGGTACACATTTTTGGCATGCCCGGTGGGACCCACAAACGGGTTCTTGCATTTAACCTTCATTTTTGCTAAGTATTTTACAGAAAAAGGTCACAGAAAGGTGGAAGCGCCCTCTGTTTTACTACAGAAAGGCGGAAGTGCCCTCTGTTTTACTATAGAATGGTGGAAGCGCCTTCTCTTTTACTACAGAAAGGCGGAAGCGCCCTCTCTTTTACTGCAAAAAGGCGGAAGCGCCCTCTGTTTTACTGTAGAAAGGTGGAAGCGTCCTCTCTTTTATTGCAGAAAGGCAGAAGTGCCCTCTTTTTTACTGCAGAAAGGTGGAAGCACCCTCTTGTCTGCTGCAGAAAGGTGGTCACGCCCTATATCTGAAAAGTTGATTTTGGCTAACAGTTTGTTGCAGTTAGGTGTATACGTCATTTTGCTTAGAAGATCTTTTCTAACACTTTCTTGCAGTAGGGCATACAACCTTTCTTTTTTCAAATCTGATAAAGTTTCCTGTAGAGGGGAGCATACGCCCTTTCATTTTGAAAGACTCTTTTCCTCTAACATTTTGCTGCAGAAAGGTGGAAGCGCCCCTATTTTGCTGCAGAAAGGCAGAAGCGCCCCTGTTTTTGCTGCAAAAAGGCAGAAGCGCCCCTGTTTTACTGTAGAAAGGTGGAAGCACCCCTATTTTTGTTGCAGAAAGGCAGAAGCGCCCCTGTTTTGCTACAGAAATGCGGAAGTGCCCCTATTTTTGCTGCAAAAAGGTGGAAGCGCCCTCTGTCCTACTGTAAAAAGGCGGAAGCACCCTCTGTTTTACTGTAGAAAGGTGGAAGCACCCCAAAACAACACAATTTGGAAGGTAAAACAGTCATTTTAGCTTCATTTTTGCTCTCGTTTTTTGCTATTTTCAAGTAGTAACCCTCTAACATTATTTTGGCAAGAATATTGGTGTTTTTTGCTAACATTTTGTAGCATATTATGGCGTAATTGACCAATAATGAAGAATAAGATAGCTAACATTTGTTTGCAGGGCCATCTATTTGATCAGATTTTTGAAGATTATCCTTGTTGTTTTGGAACATAGTCTAATTAGGGGGAGTATACTTCATTGCTTGTTGTGATTGTTTATTCTTGTGTTACTCAAGGGGGCATTAATTTTTTTTCACTTTCCCTTTGCACTTCGTGTGAGCCTAGGGAGTAGTTGGAAATGGTTAGTGTCTTCTTTTTAGTGGGACCTGCTTGAGAATTTCATCACCCCAAGGGACGATTCCAACCACGCGTACCGGCAGGGTATATAAAGGGGGGAGAACGAAAGTTGTACCCTAATCCAGTCACGTCGTAATTGGCGGAGCGTCGAAGCTAGGGTGATACCTAGATAGACGTGAAGAGTTAGTCTGAGCCTTTCAGTATCTCGCTGGGGTTCCCGACTCACGCTTGTGACGGGCTGGTGTTCACGGTTGTGCCTCACGTACCGAGAGTATATCGAGGACTCCCTAGAATCCTTGTGCATCCTAGATTAAGACCTTTCCTGGCCATATCTTTAACATTAATCATAGGATTGTGCTTGCTTGAAGTGTTTTCTTGTGAAAAACCCATGAAATCTTTGATGCATTGGCCTTATTGTATCATTTTGAGTCCTTGCCATAGCTATTGCCATCAAAACCAAGCTCTGTCTTACTGCAGAAAGGCAGAAGTACCCCCTGTTTTGTTGCAGAAAGGTGGAAGTGCCCTTTGTTTTGTTGCAGAAAAGCTGTCAACACCCCTGATTTTACTACAGAAAGGCAAAAGTGCCCTTGATTTACTGTAGAAAGCTGTCAATGCCCCTATTTTACTGCAGAAAGCTGTCAACGCCTCTGATTTTACCGTAGAAAGCTGTCAACGCCCCTGATTTTACCGTAGAAAGCTGTCAACGCCCCTGTGTTACTGCAGAAAGCTATCAATGCCTCTAATTTTACTGCAGAAAGCTGACTACACCCCTGATTTTACCACAGAAAGCTGGCTATGCCCCTGATTTGCTGCAAAAAGTTGACTACGCCCCTGATTTGTTGTAAAAAGATGACTATGCCCCTGATTTGCTGTAAAAAGTTGACTACGCGCTTGATTTTACCGCAGAAAGCTAACTACGCCCCTAATTTGCTGCAAAAAGTTGACTACGTCCCTGATTTTGCTGTAAAAAGCTGACTACGCCCCTTTAACTTCCCGGGGCCATCATTTACAAACTGTACATCGAATCAACTTCGTCCAAAAACCAAAGTTGCTCAAATTTTTAAGCTCTATCTAGTGGTACCTTCCATTTCCTCCTATCAAGAATTTGACCATCCTGGGGTGGCCATGCCCTGCATCACGGGATGGACACGCCCCTAACTTCCTAGGGCTGCCATTTACAAACCGTGCATCGGATCAACTTTGTTCAAAAACTAAAATTGCTCAATTTTTCAAGCTCTATCTAGTGGTACCTTTTGTTTCTTCATATCTAATCATACCAATCCATTCCTCTAATCAAATACATACAATCATCTAATCAATCCAAGCACACCAATCCTATCAAGTTCATCCAATCACAATTATCCAATCAACATCATCTAATCATTTGATCATATCCAATCAAACTGATCTAGTACTTTAATCAAATTCATCAAATCATCTACATGATCCAATCATCCATCTACCAAATCCCATCAAAATCAAAATCAATCCCATCACATCATCCAATTATCCTAATCTGAGCTTTAATCCAATCCTGATCTGAGCTTGACTTAAATCCCGATTTGAGCTTTAGTCCATCATCTTTGATCCATTTATTTATCCTGTCATCATCATGAATCCTCATCCTCCATCAATAGTAGTCAAGGGAAACCCTAATTACGTTGACGACAATAAAGAAAGTCTTGTTGATCAAGAGGTATACGACATAGATCCCCTTGACACTATCATATCTAGTAAGCTTTCTCCACCCACTTTCCAAAATCCAATTACTCCTATGAACTATCCTGTTATGTCTTCATCCATGCCTAATCATGCTCCTTATGCCACCTTTGACAATGGATATCCAGTATCTTCTTCATCCCCATATTTTTCATGTCCATCTACATCATCCTCTTATACAACATCTACATCCTCTTATCCTAATTTTCCATCCCAATACTCCTATTAAAATTCCCCATCCATGTCACCCTATCGTAATCCTCTTTCCCAATCTTCCCATACTAATCCTACATCCATGTCTCCTCATCCTAATCCATCATCCCAATACCTTTATTATAATACATCGCCTACATCTTCTTGTTCCACTATACCACCTATATCCTCTTGTCCTAATCCACAGTCCATGTCCCTCTATCTTAATTCACCACTCCAATATCCTTACTTTAACCCTCCATCCAATCCTAGTCCTCCATCTACTCCTAGTCCTCCATTCAATCCCATTCCTCTATCTAACCCTAGTCCACCAATCCATAATCCCTCATCCATTTCTACCACCCTAGCCAAGCCAACCATATGCAAGTCTCTCATTTCAAAATTCTCCAAGGACTCATTACAAAGAAGCCATCCCCAACTCCACATCTTGAAGTCATGGAACCATGCCATCTAGATCCGTCATCCACAGTCACTAGTGATGAGACCCTTCTCCATACCACACCTATTATTGATGTTACCACCCCTAGTACTGCTCAAACCATTGAAACCATTAAACCCACTAAATCCATTGAACCCCCATCTCCTACTCCAAGAACCACCGAATCCATCGAAGACACCCAAGTCCAATCCACTCCCTCTATTCCTAGATCCACCCAAATCCAATCCACTCCTCCCACTCCTAGTAGCACCAAAACCCATTCCAATGAACCTTATGAATCCTCCATACTCCCATCTCCCCCACTTGAAGGTTCCCTCCAACACTCTGTTATCAAGCCACCAACACATGATGAGTCATGCCAAGAGCCTGATCAAAAGCATGCCAACATATCCCCTTCTCCATATCAAGATCCTACCATCCCATCTAGTCTACTTGAAGATCACAGTCCCCCATCCATTCCATCCCATGATCCTCTTGTTATTCAAGATTTCACCACTTCATCTCCATCTCCATCGCATGAACCTACTACCACAAATCCAAATCCTATCATGGCCCCTACTCCCTCTCCTGATGTTGCTATCCCATCATCTCCTTCTCATGATCCCCCATCATTGCCTAAAAATGCTATCCTCACACCACTTGCATATCCCCTTGGTCCTCTCACATTCCTCCATGGTGGTCTCCTCACAAAAAAAAAACACAGTGTATATACCACCCATCATCCTCCATCTAATAATGGACTCGCATCATGTTTTCAAAATAACAAAAATCCTATCATGGATCGAATGCTCAAGAACATGAACTATCAAGGAAAAGGTCTAGGCCTTCATGAGCAAGGTATTTTAGAGCCCATTCAAGTCAAAGGACAAATCTGCATGCAAGGTCTTGGACTTATTCCCCAAGACTCACAATCTAAAGATGTTGATACAACCTCTAGACGTCCTCAACGAGGCTTTGCCAAAAGAAATATCGGCTCTTCCCATTGCTCCACCAAATCATATGTTGCCATCCCTCCTCCTCTATCGTATCACCTCAAAACAACCATCCATATTCCTCCTTCATCTGCTCCATCCATTTTGGGTCCATACGTTCCCTTGACCCCCATCACATATCCTCTAGGTCCTAAGGCTATTTTGGGCCCTTATATCCCACAATCACCTCCCCCATCTTGTCCTATTCATCCTTTCATCCATCCATCACCTATACATGTCACCCATCATAACTATCCCACTCTCATGTTCCCTAATCAGGATCAACAAAGGCACATACCTGTACATCATCCATCCACATATCATCCTAAAAATCCTACCTCCATCCCTCCATTCATGTGTCCTCCACATCATCCATCCATTCACACCCATCCCATTGCTACTAAAAGCACTTTGGATGCCAAAATACAAATGCATAAGTCTAAACATCCACATGAATCAAAAGCTCCTCATGTCCCCTCTAAAAGACATGGTAAAGAAAAGAAAAATCAAATACAATATCAAAATAAAATCCATAGGCCACAAAGGCCCAACAAAGCAAAAATAAAAACCATGTGGATCCCAAAGAAAATAAATGAAGCCCCCATAAACACATCCAAAGTTGCTGCTCCAACAGCTAATCATGAAAATCCTCCATCTCCTAAGTCCATTTTGGGTCCTTATGTCCCAAAATTTTCTATCACCTCTCCTCCATTATCTCCACATCCTCCATTACACTCTCCATTATCCCCACATCATCCAACTATTAATCCTCCTATCCTTTCACACCCCCCACCACCTATGCCAATGTTGGTCCTGAACACACCTCCCCATCATACATTTACTCCATCATTCCATCCATACACTTTCCAACATTCCATCCATTATCCCACATATCTCCCCCATCAAATCCCTTTAATACCCACCCTTGCATAATTCCTCCATTGTCCTAACCTTGGTTGTACCAACATCCGACAGTCACTTAAAACATGCACTCTTAATACTTCGTATGGAATTTGATGCTTGATCCATATCCTTATCGAATGTCTTCCACATCCGCTTATCCACTTCCTTATCCTTATCCATCTCCTTCTACATGACATCCAAAAAGTCAAAAAATTAGAAAAATAAAAAATAAAAAAAATAAAAAAAATAAAAAAAAATAGTTAAGAGAAATAATTTGTCCAATGGTGAAAACTTGGCAAACAAGCGCCTTCGATAAATACCATGATGAAAACCTGGCAAACAAGCGTCATGCGTAACCCCATCTACACTTGGGGGAAACTTCTTGATATGCATTCCCTCCATCTGCTATGCTTCCAGCTATGCACCCGTCTTCCTGTTATCTGTCCTCTTCATAAATCCCCCCCATCCCACTTATCTTCCACATCCTACCATCATATCCCATTTATCTCCCATCCCTCCATCCTTCTTGTGATCTTGATCAAAATAGGGGCACCTATCTATGCATGCTTTGGACACCTATTGGTATACATTCCCTTCATCCATGCTCTATCATATTCCTTAGTCACCCATCCTATCCTCATCTAGTTATCTCCTTTATCTTCCCATCCACTTATCTTCCATCCCTCAGGCCTCCTCATATATGACATATCTAGAGTGGGGGCATCTACTTCTTTTATGACATAGTCCTTGGAGACATCATCTATCATAACATCCTTTCATCTCCCTATCCATCTATCATAGCATCCCTTCCATCTCCCCATCCTTATCTTCGTATCCATCTATCCTAGCATCCCTTTTATCTCCCAATCCTTATTTTCCTATCCATCCAAATAATCCCTCACATCCCCCATCCATATATCTCTATCCATTCTTTCATCTTTATCCTCACTCCATCTCACAATCCCTTGTCATTGGTATCTACCTATAGGCCTCCCCCCATGCAACCCAATGCCATTTATCTCATCGTCATCACCCCTGCTTCTCTTGCACATCTTTCCAACCCCTATCACTTTTCATCACTCATCTATCTATCATATCATCCTCCCAAGTCATTTTAATGCTTTGGATAACTATCCCATCCCTAAGCTTTATGTGATCGTCATCATCCTATCCAATCCAATAGGTATATCCTATCTTGTCGTATCGGTCCCTTTTTTTTATCCACTTATCCTATCATCTTATCATCATTTATCCATTGTTTGCCTTTGGTCTTGTCGAACTAAGTTGCCCCTGCGCTTTCACATAGGCAAGGTCGATCACTTGATCCGCCCCCGGGGCTCCTCTATCATCTAGCGTCAATCTTTCTGCTTTCTCCGTCCACTCCTTTATCATCTATCATTAGTCTTTTATTTTTTCTCTTTGGTCCTTGTCATCTATCATCAGTCTTCATCGTCCTCTTTCTACTTTTATCCATGGTAAGTCGACAGCCTTTTACCGGGCTACGCAGGCTGTGCACTTTCACGTGGGCAAGGCTAGTCTTTAGGGTGTGTCACTCTCATGTCTTGTGTCGTGTCATCGAGTTATGCCCTTATCTAGCTGGTTCTTAACAAATGAGATCCACTCGTATCACGAGATCTAATCGGTTTTGAATACCCTGCGTCATATCGATCTTTTAGTCTAGTAACCATCATCGGTCTCAACAGGATACATCCTTCCTAACCGACCTCATCAATCCCATCCATCCCCTTGATCATATGGCAAAGGACGTTTGAAATTGATTGTGATATTTTGATACTCTTGATTTTGTTTATCATTTGAGATCCCTATCATCACTTGTCAAGGCCGCCATGATCCATCATATTATGGTGTGTTTTGATTGGTCAACATAGGGGCATATCTTACTCTTTTGTTTGATTGTGTCTTCTTGGTTGTCCCACGTAGTACCCACCAATATCCTCGAGGTCTTGTGTTATGCTGGGGCATTCTTTTGTGCTTGTGGTTATCTCAATACCTGGCCCGACCAAGGTCTTTGTGACTTTGGGGTGCTGGGATAGCCTTCTTGTCTGTTGTGTTTATTTCATGCATTAGACACTATTATGCCTTGGTTCCACATGCCCTGGCACTTGGTGTCTTATGCTATAGCAAAAATCAGTGCTCCAAATAAGGAAAAATTGCATTAGGATTGCATTTCATCTTCCCCACCCATGCATTCATCCTTCATCATTCTCCCCCCCACTCATATCTCCCACAAATCATCTAATCATATCCTTGGTCTTGTTCCCAGTCTTGTTACACGCCTTGAACCATCATCATCATCATCCATCTGTATCCTTCCCTATCCCTTCAGTGTTGTTTTGGAATGTATCCTTCCCTCATCAACAACACTTTCATCCTCATCATCGGGAGGTATTCTTCGCTATCCTTTTGTGGTATTTTGGGATGTATCCTTCCCTCATCAATACCACTCAGTGGGATGTATCCTTCCCTATCCTTGTGTTGTTTTGGGATCCATCATTCCCTCATTGACAGCACTCCATCCATCATTAACCCCTTTTGGCTTGTACCTTGACTGGGGCAACATCACCTTTTGTCCTAAAATCCATTTGTGCTTCATCCATTTCCTATCGCTTATCCTCTTCTCTTGTCATCTTCATCATCTCCCCTTGCATCACATCATCTATTTCAAGAGCACACCCGTGTTCTCTTCAACCCGCATGTCCTCTCGAGGGGGCATCCTCAATCCCCAATCTTCAACTTCTTCCATGCTGGGGCATCAAATCCTATCACTTCCTTCCTCATCTGCATTTTATTTTTCTTCGAAACACTGTTATTCTAACAATATTTCGAAGAGGGGCAAAATGTAGACATCCAAATTTGATCGCTCCCATACGATCAAATTCACCTCTTTATTCATCAATTTCGTCAATATTAATTTATTCAATTAATATTGCATTTTCTGCCTAAAGTCCTTAAAGTATTTAATTTAACAATTAAATGCTTTACCTTTCACCTTTTTCCTCTCTAAATTAAATAAATACATCAATTTATTTAATTTAGTCATTTTAACCTTTTTGATTAAAATCAATTTAAAATTCTTTTATTTTCTCTCTCCTTGTCACATCCTCCATAATCCCTTTATAATCTAGATTAATCTAATTAATTTATGATTATAATGTGTATCCTCTTAATCAAAGATTAATGTCACATCCTCCTACAATTGCCACTTGCCTCTAATCCTCCATTAATTATTCTAATAAAAAATTTGCACAACCTTAACCAAGGTCATTAGCCATATTTAGCACCACCTTTTTAGTCAACATTTGCATTTATCTCTTTTTAGCATTGACCCTCTTTCCCATGTGAATTTTTAATTCACATTTATTTATCCTAGATTCCCCTCTTTTATATGTGAATTTTTAATTCACATTCTATCTTTCTAAGGCTTTTAGAACCTTGGACTTGTCACATCATCCACATGTGATCAAGTCCCACCTCTTTGGAGCCCACTTTTTATCCTTTAGACTCTCCTAAGAATGTGAATTTTTAATTCACACTTATTTCTCCAACCACCTCTCCTTTTCCCATGGAGATTTTTGAGGAATTCCAAAATTCCTCAAATGTCTCTTTCATTCTCACTTGGGGACAAGAAATCCCTTTTTGAGGAAATCTTCTCACTCCCCAAGGTACTTGGAAGGTACTTGTCCTTCCTCCACCTCATGTACCTTTTTGCCACCTCACTCCACCTCATCTCCTCCTAGCCACTTCATCATCCACATGTCAAGATGTGAGGGCTTGTGGGTTCTCAACCCACCATAGCCCTCCATCTTGACCTTGTTGGATAAATCTCAACCGTTGAATTCTCTAGAGAATTCAAGTTCTCCTATAAATACCCCCTCCTCAAGGGCATTTTCAACACTTTCATTTTGAGCAACCTTATGCTGCCAATTTGCATTCTCAAGCATTTACCATCATTTAGTCATCCACTTGAACCATTTTACATAAATTGATCTTGCATTTAGTCACTCAAGAAGCCATCTAAGGAGCACACAAAAGTCATCCAAATCAAGGGCCAACCAAGGAGTCTTCAACAACAAGGAAGGTATCATTATTTGCATCTCATTTCATCTATTTTTCTTCTTGTTTTATCACTCTTTAGGCTAATCATTGAAGTGTTCTTAGTATTTTATCATTCGCATTTTTAGTTATTTTGCACATTAGAATAGGGTAAAATTCTAAGGTACACAGATAGAAACCATCATCCTCCCCTACTAAAATTATATCAATTACATGACAATATAATCATCTTTATTTTATCTTAAACTTCAATTACTTTTTGTATATATAATTTTACTCCATTAATTTCTGTTATGTCAACTAATATATGATATCTTAATATACAAATACATTATTCATTGTTAAAAGAATATCTAACACCCTAATTATTATTTAAAAATAAGATTTTAAAATAAATTATATATTATGTAAATGAAATATACATACACATTTTCCTCTAAAATATTTGATTTGGGAATGCCACCCATCAATTTCTCAAGTTCTATTATAAGGAATGACTTTGGAACTAGGTAATGATATGAGTGGTTTTTCTTTTTCTAAATAGAAAACGACTTTTCTACTAAATATGGTTCAAAAGAAAAGGTAAAACTCTTTTCCATTTTTTAGTTCCTGCCAAGGAACTATAGGCACGCCTCTTCCTTAACTAGTTATTAATGTTTTGAACTTCAACCAATCAAAATTGATTATTTTCCTTTATACATTATATTTAATTTTTTTCTAAAGTTAAATGCATTTTTTTTAACTTTTCTAATTTTCAAAATTATTTCTCTTGAATATTATTGGCTCAAAACTTTTGAGTGATAAGGGCGATTTTCCCGGCTCCATTATCAAAGTTGTGATTATAGTGGGAGATGGAAAGGGAGGAGAAAATTAAAATTACTTTTAACTTAACTATTCTATTGACATTTGTAATCTAAATTTAACTAAGTCTAAATGCTAATAAATTCCCCTATACTAATTTCTTAAATATTCTATGTAATTTATATATTCCCCTATACTAATTTCTTAAATATTCTATGTAATTTAAATTATATAGGTTAATTATTCAATTTGTTTATGCAATACAAACCTTGTTAATTCTTGATATTAATAAATTCAACTATGCTAATTTTTTGAAGATTATTTTTTTGTTAAATAAATTTATCTATACATTCAAACTATATTTTTTAACATTAATTTTTGGTTATATTAATTTTCATTTGCCTTTGATAAATTAAAATATATTTCTTGAAATCTATTTTTATAATATAAAATCAATTAATACTAATATCTTTTGAAATTTGATAAATTGAACTAAACTAATTTTCTTTTAAAAAAATACAATATAAAAATAATTAATTTCTAGATAGTTTTAATATAATTACTTTTATAATAATTTGATTATTTTAATAATTAAACTATATTATTTTTGCTAATACTAAATTAAATGCTAAATTAGTTTGATCTATTTTATTTAAAAAATAAATTTACTAAATCTATTTACTTTGTCAATAAATAATAAATCCCTTTATAAAATAAAATTTTAACTAATATACTTTTGCATCTAGATAAATAAAATCTATGTCTAAATAATGAAAAAATTAACTAAATCTTTTTCCTTATCCATTTAGTTTAAGTATCATTCTAAAGTTTATTGGTCTATTATCAAATATTTCTTAAAAAAACAACCAATTTTTTTTCCTTATTTTCTATTACAATTATAAACTTATGATTTTTTCTAGTTATTATTTTAAATTTCTTTTTTGAAATTTTAATATAAACTTCTATTTAAATTCTTAATTTGTGATTTTCAAAAGGTTTTTTTAGCATGATAAGGCTTTTATCTAAATTCTTAATTTATTATTTTAAAGGGAAATTTAATTAACATACAAAATGATAAATATTTGGTTTTATCTATAAATTAAATATGGTTCTCAATCATTTTAAATAAAAATTTCTACTTTTCAAATAATTTTTCTCATAACATGAATACAAAAAATTATTTGCACAAATCTCGGGCTCCATGGAAAATGTGGCCAGTTAATTCAAACCATTTAGTTAAATTCTCAACAGTTTGGTAGTTATTTATTTTGAATGGTTTTGGTTATGTCAACTACATTTTGCTCTCAAATTTATTGTTACTTCATTGTAACCTTTTTACTTATTTTGACATCAATTCCTTTTTTTTGCATAGAAGATTTTTTTTACTGTTGAGTTCTTTAAAATTTAATT
>VDFB02105785.1:537405181-537484857 GCA_007258455.2 Sequoia sempervirens | reverse complement strand
ACTCCCCTACACATCAAGATATTATTTCGAATCCATCCAATGATATCAAAATTCCACAAATTATTCCAATCTTTGATCAAGATCCCATTTCTCAAGAATCTTATGATGATCCCCTTCTTTCACTTTTCATCCAAAATAATTCCCTTCCATCTCAAGAGAAAAGTATCCTTCCAAGTTCTTCCACATCATCTAATCAATCCATACTATCTCATGATTCTATTTCATCACAAGAGTATGATAGTTCTTCCATACTATCTAATGATGTCTTACCAACTAATGATCAAGACATGCTTTCTACAAAATATCATGATTCCCTTCCTCATCAAGATCAAGATATGCTTCCATTAAAGGATACCCTTTCATCTCATGAAGATGATTATCCTTCTCATGATCAAGATATTCCTTTCATACCACTTCATAATCCTTTTCCAAGTCAAGATCAAAACACCCCATCATCTCCATCTCAACAACCTATCACACCTATTCAAGCTATCCATGAACCCCACACCTATAAATTGGGATCCTCCACCTTTATCCATTCTGGTTTACTTCCAACACCTATCCTCTCATCCATATCATACCCTCCACAAAATGGTCTCGAGCATCTTGTTTCACAAACAATACATATCCCATTGGTAAAATAATGTCTCAAAGTATGAATTACAATGGAAAAGGACTAGGCCTTCATGAACAAGGTATCCTAGAACCACTTTTTGTTCAAAGAAACCCATATCACCATGGCCTTGATTATATGCCTAAGTGCCCTAGTTCATCAAACCTTCCATCTATCCTAGGTCCTCATTCTAGTTCATCAAACATTCTATCTATCCTAGGTCCTCATCCAGTACATCAAACCTTCCCTCTATCCTAGGTCCATATCCTATTTCTCAAGAACAACAAAGGCACACATCCTTGATTCCCTTTCAAAATTCTACCCTCATTAACTCATCCATAATACCTCCATATCATTCATCTCAATCCACCCCTCCCATTACTCTTGCAAGCAATTTGGGTGCCAAATATCAAAAGCTTCTATATCAAAATCCACATGTATCAAAGGATCAACATGTCTCCTCAAAGAAACATGCACAAATAAAAGAAAATTTGATCCAAAATCAAAAGAAAATTTCAAAAGGCCACAAAGGCCCATCAAAGAAAAAAGGCAATTTTTAAAGACCACAAAGGTCCATCAATCAAAAAGAAAAATTTCAAAGGCCATAAAGTCCCACAAAGAAAAAATCAAAGTCAAAATTCTTATTCAAAAGATTAAATAGTTCAAAAGATTCCTTTTTAACATTCCTTTATAATTAAATAATTATTTTTAATTATTTAATAATTCATTGGCCTTGTAGATTAAATAATTTTTATTATTTAATTCCTCTTTATTCGTTCTAATCTTATCTTCCACATTAAGTCCTTATCTATCCATGTCTCAATTAACCTCTACCCTTGATTAAATTATTTATAATTTAATCTTGACCTTCAATCCTTATAATTTTTCCTTGACCCTATTTCATACCTAATATTTTATTCTTGGCTATTGATTATTGACATTCAATCTTATCCCTTCATTCAAAATTGGCTTTCCTATAAAAGACCTTCTCATTGTCATTTCTTCATCTTAGAAATCTTAGACATCTTAGAGACTACCTACACACAAGATTATGTGATCTTGCTATCTTTCTATCAAGTCTATCAACATCAAGTCAAGTGATCCATAGTCAATTAGAATCTTCAATATTTTGCTTTGTCATTTTCATTAGGCCTATTTGCATACTCAAAAATCTAAGGGAAATTATCATATTCAAGCAAAATGGAGAAGTACAATGAAGATGAACCAATGGTGGTATGAAGACCTTTTACATTTTTTAATGTCTTTATGCTTATTTTTGCTTCATTGTTTATTAGGGTTTGATTTATATGCTTTATCTAGCCTAACCTTTAATATTTTATCCCTAATAACAATTTCATGTCATAACAAGGATTGGATGTAGACTATTTATATGTCATAGTTTTGAATATTTTGGTGTTAGTTTTCCTTTGGCCATTATGATGTATTATTGGAGTGTAGAAATGAGACAATGAGATGGATGTATGGTATATATGTGATTCATGTTGTAGTAATTTGGAATGTTCATGATATTCTTATAAAAATATTGGGCTACTTGCAATTATATATTCTAAAAACCTATAGCAATTATCTTATTTTAGATACTATTATTTTACTTGTTTAGGATTAGGAGTTCCTAGTTTTGTAATTGAGTTCTTTGATTCTGTGGGGTCCATGGATAATACTTAGTTAGGAGACATTCAACATAATTTCATGGTTATAGTGGGAGATTTTGAAGTGATGTGATATTTTTCCATAGAGGACTACAAATATTTCTTTTATTTTTAATCTTGGCATGATATGGCCACTCTTAGGAGTAGATCTATCCATTGGAGATAGATGATCTTTTATAAAGATGTAGATTGCAAGTCATATGAAATCATTGATTTTGTAGTTGTTTCTTTTTATAGTTATTTGATGTAGTCTCCTAGTATTGAGTAAAGTGATAATTTGGTCAAGTGATAACTTTTAGAGGTTTTGATGATACAATTGGATTTTAGTTAAAGTGAGGTGGTATATTTGGTAGTCATAGATTTTGGATACATTGGGGTGAGGTTGGATATCTCTTGTTTATGGAGATCATGCGTTGGAATGGTGAATCTTTGATTAAGTTTCAATAGAAAGATTGAGGAGCCTTCACCTATAGCTAAACATTAGTTAAGCATAAATGTAATGATGATATTATTTATAAAGAGAATCTATGTGGCTCAATGCACTCAAGAGGAATAGTCTCATTCTCTACTCCTAGTTCAGTCAACAAAAATATATCTATTAAATATTGCCTACATGGTACTCATATGAATTGGTTTTTGTGCTTTTTTTTTCTCATGGAATGATTCTTAAACTATCGATGTTAGTTTCAAAGAAATTATTTGATGAGTATTTAATGGTATAGTGTAATTTTCCTTTGACTTATCATATTCATAAGTTTGTTTAGGAGGAAAATTTTGAGGAGTGCAAGGGATATTATTGGGCATATCCCTAGTGATTGGAATATTTATTGGTTCAATTTTCCTTTATTTAAGAATATTATATCCTTATTTTTTATTGATTTATTGATGTTTTGTTTAACCTTGGGATTGAAATATTAGATGTTGGTAAGGTTTTTTTGTTTGAATTTTTGGAAATAAGGTTATTACATGTAATAACTTTAATATTTTATAGATTTGGTATAAGGAAATATTATTTGATATGGTTTATATTTTTTCTCAATGATCTTACATTTCTTCCTAGATTTTTTGTCATATATATTTATATTTGACATTTGTGTGGATCTAGTATGATTTCTATGTTTGTGGTCATTTATTGATGTATATCACTTCATTTTTTTCCTTTCATAAAAATTATGTGGGATATTTAATATCTATCATTTATGATGTTGATGAGTTGGGATTATTGGCTCATCATAGGTGAGAGAATGAGTAGATAACTATTTGAGGAAGTATGTTCTATCTTGTAGTAGGATTGGTATAGTTTGCAAATAATTTTATATATTTTTTATGTAGGTTTTAGTGACATGAGAAACACCCTTTATTTGAGTTTTGACTAATGAAATTTTGTTCCTTTATTGCACCTAGATTAGAAATTTGTTATGCACTCAAAGTTCCAAGCTCAGTATATGCAGACCCTTGATGGATAGTTTTCAATTAGACTATAATATTGAGGCTCTTGATGTTCTTTCAATATTAGTGTGGTTGTTACAATGGGAGATGATAACCTTGAGTAGGGAAATGGATTATATAGGGACATGAGCTATAGTGTGGTTTAATTATGTCATGGTAAATAGGTATATTAGTCGTTTGGGATAGTTGGATGTGAGCAAAAATCTATAGCTATTTTTTTATCTATTTTTTAGTATGTGATACATACTTGATCTTACTTTGAAGGAGATTAGAATTCTATGTTTTTTTCTAGTAATAGGTTGAGGCTTGATACATTGATTTTTTTGTGTGAAATTTAGTGTGTCACCTTAACTTGGAGTTCTTATCTTTCATGCTTGGGAATGATTCAGGATGGGACATTTTTTGTTCGAGTGGTGGTCACTTGCAATATTTTGTAGATGCTTCTGTGAATCTCTTGAGCATGTTAGAATTTAGTTGGGGCATGGTTGTAACCTTGGTAGTTCATGGATTTATCGTATTTTCCCTTTTAGTCTTGCAATTTATTTCAAAAGTGGGATAATGTTAGAAAATGTGTTTCAAACTTCTATTCTTAATGTTCATATTTATTAAATTTATTTAGTTGATAGGCTTCTTATTGTGGACTTGCCAGTCCACAAGAGCCTGGCATACCTATCTCACGCATCTCGTAAACCTATTCGCAGTGCCAAAAAACAATTTTAAGGTTGTTAAAACATATTCAGGGAAGAGTTAGGTTTATTAGACTTCAAACATTTATTGAGCCTCATAGGCATTCAATGACATTTTAGCTGGCAAACCAAATGATATTTTCGTAGATATTTTTAGATCCACTTTTCATTTCTGATTAATGTGAATAGATTTGGTCGAAGCGGCAACTGCAAGGAGATATTGCTATGGTAAGGTTCATACATTTTTTTTGCGAAGTCCGCCCATTTTTTCGCAGCGAAATCGTGAACAGTAGGACACAATTTACGTAGAATCCTGAGGTAAGTCACTTGCCATGGCTTCAATGGGTTTTATTGTTTGGAAGTTGTATGTAGCTGGATTTACGTAGAATCTTGAGGTAATTAAATAGACGACAAGGAAATCTACAAGAGGGAAGGCTCCTCGAAAGCAACTGGAAATCAAGGCGGTGAGATAGAGCACACCGATAATGGGAGGAGTGAAGAAACCCCATCATTTCAGGCTTGGTACAGTTGCCCTTCGATCAGAAGAGCACGGAGCTGCTGATCAGGAAGCTACCCTTCCAATGGCTGGTAAGGGAGATAGCATAGGACTTCAAGACCAATCTACGCTTTCAAAGCTCCGTTGTGGCCTCTTTACAAGAAGCAACCGAGGCTTATTTGGTTGGATTGTTCAAAGACACCAACCTTTGCACCATCCATGCAAAGAGAGTCACCATTATGCCCAAAGACATCCAATTCGCTTGCCACAGTACATGCGAAAGGGCATATATCTTCTCCCCTCTGCTCTCCCTATAGTGTATTTTCACACTACCACTCTTCTTTGGAAATCTTTTCTAAACCCTTAGTGTTTATCCAATGTTTGGGATCATGTATTCCTTGAATGCCAATGAGTTGCATGCTATGCTCAATTATGAGTTGCAGAGGAGTATTTCCTCCAAAATTACAACTCTATTCTATGTAAAATCTCAAATCCACTTCTTAATGCAGGCCTCTCAAAAAATCCATCGCAGAGGTGGTCTTCTTCTACTTTTCTCCAAACATATCATTCCTTCCCTTTCCAGGATTCGAAATTTATTGTAGAATCCATATGAATTAGGTATATGTCTATTTGAACTAGTTTTAATGATTTTTGTTTTTAAATTTTTTTATTGTGTTAGGGTTTTGTAAATTCTTCTTGCAAACTCTAGTCACTTTTTCTCAGAATCTTGAGGTAAGTCACTTGCCATGGTTGTAGTGAGTTCTATTTTTTGGAATGTGTACAAGGCTGGATCTTTCATTTCCTCTTTTATTGCAACACTGGATATGGTCATGTGGGTGTGATAATGAAACAAAAAGCCTGGATGCAAAGGTGAAATAATGCAAAATTTTATCTATGTGTCATGTGGGTGTGATAGTGAATCAGAAAGAGTGGATGCTAAGGTGAAATAATGCAACATTTTAGATACTTTAGTATTTAGTTTTATTAATGAAAGGGAAGGGTTGTGTAAAAAGAGATGTTTACTTTTCAGTAGGATTAAAATTTGTATATAAGAATATTTTATTGTGAAATAATATTTTATGGGTACTGATGCCTTTGAAATTCTCACAGTGATGTCAATGGTGTTCTTAGGATCATGCTTATATGAGGGTTAAATTGGTAAATTTACCTTACTTATTTTATGCTAAGTTTATCAAGGGGCTTAAAGTTAGGAAAATATTGATACAAGCTTTGCTAAAATTCATCTTATTTTTTGGACCTGCATAGGAAACTCTATTCGACCCAGTTTCCTTAAAATGTGGCTATATGTGCTGCTACAGTTGTGCTTGTGCTGCTGCATTGCTCACAATCATTGAGGGTTTAGAGAGAGAAAATTGTACGTCCAAATGCCCTCTATGCCGACAGGTAAAGGTTCTTGTGCTTGGAAGTATTGTGGTTTATGTCCTAGATGATGTATTTATTTCTGATTTTCAACCTCCATTAAGTTTTTATTGAATCTGGATTGTTTGATTCAACAACATTTTAGGAAAGTGTTTTCAGAGAAGCTGTGTGATTGGTGGAGTTGAATATTTTACTGAGTAAAAGGTAATATTGAGATCATACCAATGGATGTACTTTTGTTAAGAACAAGGCATGAGGAACTGGTCGTTTCAAAAGTCTAATATCTTTTATTTCACAGAACATGACAAAATTTCTGTGTTTTTTATAGATATTTGAACATGTGTACTCTGAGGTTTATCGATTTTTGTATCCCAAAAAATTTAAAATATATTTCATTTTACTCACAGATGTGAGGAATATTGGGAGCAGAGACTCCAGACGGAAAGAGTAGAGTCTTCAGCAAGCAAAGAAACACTAGGAAGATCAATGCAGGGCATTCATGGGACTTTGAAACTAAATTTTTCCATACTTGTTTTTGGTCTTCAACTGCTCCGTAATTCAGATTTCAGAGTTTTGGTTGTGATGTTGAGTTTGGTCTTTGTCTGCATTCAAATAGGAGAATATGTTAAATCCCCACTTGTTAAGGATGTAGAATGCCCTATTAAATCCAAGGTTTCTGCAGGAAGACATTTTTCTTTTTCTCAATACTACGTACTTCTTTGTTGATTCAATCCTGAAACAACTTATAGAAAGGGTGCAATATATGGGAATTTTCAAATTCAAAGGGAGAAGAAACACAACAATATAACTGTATTTTGTACCCTGTCATCAGTGGGTCATATCAGAAAATGATGTGACATGCAAAGTTGCAAGAGAACAGAGACGTATTAGTATCTGGAAACATTGCTTCAAAGAGGAAATGTGTTGTGCATTTCAATAAAGTAGATTTGATTTCCAGAACTTAAACCAAATGACCATTAGTTTAGAAACTGTTCTTCAAATTCATTGAATGTGAGGGTGTACTTACTTGATCGATCATTCCAATTGAATTCTTAATGTTTATTTTCTTTTTCTGAATATCATTTTCAGATGTCACTTATAGTGATACAAATCTTAAATATCATGCAGTGTGATTTATCTAGTATTATTTTAGGCAGTATTCTAGACTTACTAGCATTCTCTTTGTGAACTAGTTCATAATTTGAGTTTTAATCTTTAAGCAGCTAAAAACATTATGGCATGTTGCACATTTAAAGCAGTAAACTACAATATAAAACCATGGGTTCACCAGAATAAGAAATTGAAATTATATTAATATGCATAGATGACCAGGGTAGACACTTGGGACTCCAATAGCAGCTCATAGGAGCACCCAAACAAAGGGTCAACTTCATAAACAAACAAAAGCAAGAAAGACATTAAAGAACAAATATAGAATATTTCAAAACTGTGAAAAGCTACAAAATATGCAACATCAGCACTATCATGCCCTGAACAACATGAACATTTTGAAACTCTAGTTGTGTGATTGATCTTGTAGTGTTGTAAACTTCACCTACTAGCTCAAATGTGTAGCAAGATGGTTGCACTTTTTTGTGAGTTGAACTGTTGTTAATAGCTCTATTTCTTGTTGATTCTCATTGTTCTTTTATGTCATGATGTCTTTGAAATAGGACTTAACCATGTGATTTTTTTGGTTGGTTTATTTGGCAATTCCATCATAATTCAAGCCTTGATTTTGATGTAGACTTGAGAGCCTTAGAAGGTAGAGTTCTGGTGCAAGATCCAAGCTTTTGCGGCAAGAAGTCCACTAACAATGAAAACCCCAACAAAATTATTGATACTAATTTACATGAACTGTTTATATTGTATTAGATATAGGAATATGAATTCAGTGTTTCATATGTAACATACATTGTTTTTGATATGGGAAAATGTTTCAAAGTACAACATCATAATTTCTTTAACTTTATGGACAGGAGGTCAAGACATGAAAATCCAAGTACTGTTTTCATAGACACTTCCTTCCACACGTAACAACTATATGTTTCTTTACTCTTGCAAGGAGAAAAATAATCATAGAAGTAAATACCCACCAAGAACATTGTGAACTATATTTTTTATGTTTTATGTGCAGAAGAGCTAGAATAATGTGAGTGCAAAAAATTGATTTACCTTTGTATCAAATGAAGAAAACAACAAACCATGGTTCAAAAACTCAGATTCTGCTAGGCAGGCTTGATACTCAGATTCTGCTAGGCAGGCCTGATATTTGGTTTGGACTTGGGACTTAAGAAAAAAGTTGTCATAATCACTGAGCATTAAAATCACATAAATTTGTAAAATAATCTTTTGAAAATATTACTTAAAATTGAATTTATAGAAGTTATCAAGTAGTTTTTCCTTCATTTATAGATCAGGTAGTAGCCCCCCATGGGGTCAAGGGGCAATGCCTTTGGTGTGATAGAGGGTGAGATGGATGGAAGAAATCCCAAGCCCAAATTTAGGTGAATGAATTGGTCCTCTATCATATTTTAATATTATTTTTTTGCTTGGACATCAATTTAATTTTCATGTTTGGAATTCAAGACATTTATGTAGACCTTAGAAATTTTATTAATATTTATCATATTTTCATGGTCCATAAAATTGTACACAAGTTATTCCCAAAAGGCTTTTTCTAAAAAAAAAGAGAATTATCATATTTGGGCAAATTATGGTGATTAGTTAGTCACAGAGGGCAGATTAAGAAATATACTCAAAATATAACAATCTATTAGGAGACTATAAAGAAAGATGGTATCCATTAGATGAGAAAGTGGCTCACCTAAAGATGTTTCTACATGGAGATTTCTTTAATGGCTCAAGATGAAAACCGTAGTCTAGGCACTGAAATATATAGCTTTTAATTGCACAAATTTTAAAATACTTAAATGATTATTAATAAATTCTTAGTACTAATGGGATACGATGAACTTGACAACTTCTAGAATAAACGGGGTGGACAATAGTCACGATTTCCCTCTCGCTTAAGATTGTCATCAATTTGTTTGCTCTAAGCAAGAAAACTGCTATAAAAAATGGGTTGGATAAAATTACTTTCATGGTATCTTGTGTATAGACAATATGCACCTAAGTCTCAAATGGGTTCTTTAGAAAGTTGGAGGCTAATTTAGAGTCTGAAACATGAATAGGATTGGGGAATGTGTTACATTCCTAGATAATGTTTTACATGATGGAAATTCTCTTACATCAATTCTAATAGGTTTTTTGTGTAGTTGAGACAAGAAATGAAATTTGGTAAATACTCTACATGTTTCTCCAAAGAGATGAAATGTGGCATATAGGGTGTGAACTATCTTTATATAGATTTAAATGATGAATGTAACCATAAATAACACTCGGAAGCTAGATCAGTAAGCCACCTCCCTACCAAATCATACACCAAGTAAATGATGAATGTATACCAGAAGTGACTAGATATTAAAAACTTATCCAACAAACATATTTCATTGGTTATAAAAATCATATCCAACAAAAGAATGTACCTATTTATATTATACAATGCATACATCTACACAAGTATATTTTAATACAATTGACTACGTATTGTTACAATTCATTGATGATTTTTCTTTAATTTTCTATCGGCGTCTCCCTTGAACCTCCTATAGGTGCAAGTGCTAGTTTATTACTTTTCCTCATATGGGAAGTGAGTATTACAGTTTGAGGTGGTAGTCCTTACCATGTGTCAACATCTTGTGAAATGTGTAGTTGTAAGAGTAGCTAATATCATTATGATATTATAAGATGTGGGAGTTATCATGGTTTTTATGATGCATGCAAGAGCATGATTATATAGAGTTATAAAGTGGACAAGGAGTCTTTACCTACTTATGATGCATTTCATGACGCATCATAAAGCATTTTTCTAAAAAAAAGTAAAATACAAAATAATGAAGTGTGGGTCACATGGATTTTTATCATGGTATTTTTGGACCTTGTTTGGGCCCATGGTTAATGCATCATTGTATTTTTATGGGCCTCCACAAGTCTATAAATTGAGGGATTGCAAAGGAGGTACTAATAAATTTTACGATAGGGCTATATTGTTGAATTTCCTCTAGAGGAATAAGATGTGATTTTCATGCGAAAAGGGTTTTTTCTAGTATTGGTGTTCTTTTTCCTCTTCTCTCTATTCTTATGCATTCTTTTCTTTATAAGTATTAATTTACTTGTTAGTATGCTACTAGACTTTATTTAGATCTAAAATTTGCATTAGTTTCCTCAAAGAATTAATGTGGGAAATTCATTTTCTTGACTCTACTATATGAACATATCAAACATTTTTTTATGAAAACCATAAATTACTAGAGGTGCATCCTAAGTATTTTTCTTACAACATGAATCTTAAAAAAATATTGGAAATACTACTACCACAAGTTACCTACTACACATCTAGCACCATCTAGGCACATGCTTTCTCATTCTTCTAGCACTCCCTCACTTGACAAAAACTCTATAAAGCAAGTGCTATGATATATGCCAAACTCAACATTGAAATATCCTTGGAGGATTTAAACCTTGGTCACCATCATAAAACTTAAGTCCAAAAAAAAATAGATATTGATACTAAAGTGACTTCTTCAATTTGAATGGTAGATGTTTCATTTATTTTAATTTGATTTTAAATTTTTTTAAATAACTTTAACTAATCCATTTACTTTATGTTCTTTTAGTAAACAAGTGTCACATAGTGGCTAGTACTTGCCTTTATAGTATTTTAATTATTGTTTTTTAGGTTTGAAAAAAAATGTAAGTTTTACTAATGTGAATAAAAAATAAATGTAAGTTTTGTTAATTGCAGTGTTTTAGTATTGTTAATTAGTTATTTTCATGACCTAACACTAACCCTAATCCTAGACCTATCTCTAACCCTAACTATGGTTGTAATACCATCCATAACTATGGTCGTAAGCCTAATACTAACAATAAAGAATTGCAAATTGACATTCCAAAAGAAATCTATGAATTAATATTAGGAATAAGATTTAATAAAAAGATATTAGATGAATAAAATTTTGAAGCATTATATCTATCAATCACATTTTAGTGATTTTTATTAATAATATTTTATTTTTAATTTATTTTAATTTTTGAATAGTTCTAACCATGACATTTATCTTATTCTTAATTCTAATCCTAATCCTAATTATAATGCTTTTCGGATTATAATAATTATTAATAATAGAATTAGAATACTAATTTAATTAATAATTATAATAATTTGAGTTATTATAATTTAATTTTTAGTTGTATTTATTTATGATTTGAAGTTAATAAAATTTTGGAAAATAAAAAAGTGGTAATATCAAATAGTTTATTTTATTTAATTTTTCTTTTACTTATATAAAATCAAATCCTTAGGAAGATTATCTTTATATGCTAATTTATGGATGTGTTTAATTTAGTTTTAATTTTTCTTTTAATTATGTAAAATCAAATCCATAGGAAGATTATCTTTATATGCTAATTTATGGATGTGTTTAATTTAGGTTTTATTTTATTATTAATGAAATCTCTAGGAAGATTTTATATGCTAATTTATGGATGTGTTTAATTTAAGTTTTATTTTATTATTATTTTAATAGTGTGAATCTATATAAAATAGCTAATTGATTTTTGTGAGATTCTCTTTAATAAAAACACAACAATTACATATATTAAAAAATCATTCTTAAAAAATAACTTTAAAAAAGTAAAAAATCATTTTAAAAAAATATTTATAAAATAGTTTACCTTGGTTTCCCTACAAATTCCACCATAACACCCCAAACTTCTTAGCCAATTATATTTAAGAAAAATAATTTTTAAATTTTTTAAATTAAATATTTAACATGTTCACTTAAATGAAGTTAGACTTTTAGTTCTTTTTATATATTAGTATAAGTATAAATTCTCTGGTTTGAATGTTAGATGTTGGTTTGTTTAGCTGGTTTGAATGGTCGACGTTTACTTTGTGTTAGTTTGATTTTGATATTAGTCTTTCTTGTGTCGTGTTATACTTGTATAGTGAACTTTAATTCAATCAAAAAATACTTCTTTAGTTAAAGTAATTATAGTGGTAGTTGTCCCATCTTGTTATAATCATATCTAAATTCTACCCATGGAAAGTGTGGCCTTGGCCGTACACTTAGATCGAAGAAAAATGGATCCTTGCACGGAGTATAGGGTGTTGACATTTGAATACAAATCATAATTAATTAGTTTTCACATGTGGGTTTTGAATTTTCAATGATTTGACTTTTAACAGTAAATTTAACTTTCATGATAATACATTTCTCAATTATTAACATACTCATGATGTTCACAAAATGATATGGGGTGCATTTAGTCATAGACCAGAAGTAATTGTTGTATATTATTACACCAAATGGAAGGTTCCTATTGCTCATTTTCAAAAGGTGTATTAGGTAGGATGAGCCTCTGCGATATATTATTTTATGCTAATGTACATTTTCTCCAGTTGTTTCTGAAAAAAAGGTATAGAATGCATTAATTTTAGTGTTTTAAATATAAGCTTGTTTTGACAAACAACAAAAGGGAGAAAGTTCTTTCATGCATGACTTGACTTGCTCAGTACACATTCAATCCTTATACAATTTCTTGAAGAACTGGCCAGCTTAGATTCAAGAGGAATATTTCTTTATTATTTTCTTATCAAACTGTATATACCAAGAACTTTTCCATCTATAAAACTCATGTTTGTTCTTGAAGATACCCAATACAAAAAGAGATTCATAGAGGACCTGGAATAAACTTTGGGAAGTGCTAATCAAACTGCTATCATGAAGGTTTTTAAGTCTATCCTTACTGCTTTATATCAATCATTGGTACAGAATGCAACTTTTTAAGCATTTATCTAGCTTAGGAAATGTTAGCTAAGAGATTATTCTGGCTTTAGAATTGAAATATAAAGATCTTATTATCAAAGACATTCAAATTATAACTTTTTGAGCATATAAGTTTGAGAAAATACAGTATATATATGATGGCTGTATATGTTGTGTTAAATGATATTAGATTTTTACAATTTATAATGTTGATTGTTGCTGCTTTTGGATTCGATTGTGTGTGAATTTTTTACATCAAAATTGTTGATTGTACGAAAAATTGTGATTGCAGAAAGTTGTAATCTCAGTTCATATGTTCTGCGAAAAGTGCAAAAGAAAGGCGATGAAAACAGTTTCCAGTATCCAAGGTAACAATATATAAATGCCATATTTCTGTCTTTTGACAATGTTATACACAGATTCAGACCCTTTCAATCCCGTTTATCAATATCAAAACAATATATAAATGCTGATTTACTGAGTTAAGTAATTGTTAATGTATGTTCATGCTTTGATGATGTTGATGATGATGATTACAGGAGTGGATTCTGTAGCAGCTGATTCTTCCACGAACACTGTCACAGTTATTGGAGAGGTGGATGCTGTGGAAATAATGAAAAATTTGAGAAAGTTCAGAAAATCTGCACAGATTGTGAGTGTTGGCCCTAACACCAAAGAGGAGAAAAAACCAGAAAGCAAGGATAAACCAGAAAGCAAGGATAAGCCAGAAAGCAAGGACAAAAGTGTCAATCATCCAACATGTTGCAGAAGTTGCGAGATATGGTATGTTGATGATAATAGTTACTACCAGAATGATTCATGCTCCATCATGTAGATGCAGGTAAATGAATAAACTGGGTTCTAAAGATCCCAACTGTTAGATGGCAGCTGGGTCCTAAAGCATTTAGTAAAGCAATGCAGTGGGAATAAACTACTGTGGGATCAGAGAATAGTTTTGGTGTTTTAAATTAACAAGAACACTCTTTGTGAGATGGAGAGGAGATGAAGATAGAGGATATATATATATATATATATATATATATATATATATATATATATACATTGAGATTTCCTTCAATTCTGTAATAGGGACTAAGAACAGGATTTCCGACCAGTAGTGCATTAATTGAGAACTATTTGTTGCTTAATGTATTGGGTCAAATCTAAAAAGTGGGTCAAATCTAAAAATTTAGAATATATTTTTGTTTACAAAATGAGTGGGACAGATAATGTTGGGGTGGCATGAACTTGTGGAATGTAATAGTGATTAAAATATAGAAAATATATAAAATGTTATTTTATACCATCACTAAGAATAATTGGGGATAACTACAGAAAATTTTAGACAAAACTTTGATTAGCATGTTGTTAAAATTAAATATCTGCATAAAGTTTTATTGTCCAGGAAGATTTAAAAAATGTTTTTTTGAATTGCCAATAGTAAGGAAGTCATAATAAGTTTCAGATCATGTCAGCACAGATCAGACCACGCAGGGTCCCAAAAAGTACATCACAGATTGTTTCAGAATTACATACTTGCCATGCAAGGCCTTTATATTGCATGGAGCTATTATTTAGGCTAAGCACAGTCATCCTTATGTAAAAGTTTAGGGCAGTATATGTATTACAAAATTTACAAAACTTGCATTGCAGAATTAACATTTTCACTGTATTTTTCATTGTCATTCTATCCAATTGGTGGATCAATTTCTGACATGTCATCAGTTGATCTCACTACTTCCACTGTGAAGTCTTCTCTTTGATTTACAAAACAAATCTTGGTCCTCCCTGAAAATGCTTTTAAGTCTCAATATTTTATGTAATTTTTGTTATAGTAGTGTGATAATGCCATTAAAGTGAGCCAAGTTTGTTGTAAGAGTCTAAGGTAAAGTAATGAATCTGAAATTTTGGTCTAGCATTTACAAATATTATTATAAATTTTTTTGTTATAGTTTATATGAAATATTTTGATGGTGCTTTCACAATTAAAATGTTTTTTGTCATTTTAGAGAAGAGATGAGCTTCAAGTTTTATTTTGGGTTAAATCTCAAAAGGTCTCTTTGCCTCTCATGAACTAACAAATTTGATCCAACCTAATTTAATAAACATGTTTTCATTAAGCTTAAACTTTCAATTTATTAAAATTTAAAGACTTCTCCAACATAAAGCATTTATCTAATGTCAAATGTGAGACTTCGTTTTCTTGTGGTTTGTCAAGCTTAAACTTATATTGATAGTTTAATTTCTTAAACCCATGGCTTGTGTGGTCTAACTTTTATTGTGATAAAATTATGCTTTTCAAATACTAGATTGTATTATGATTATATATTAAACATTCATTTAGTCTTAAACATTTTGTGGCTAGGTCATAAAGTCTACCTAGGGGAAATTATTTCCCACCACTTTGGGATCACCCTCCATCTAATCTAGGATGATGAGTTACAAATTATTCCTCACAATAGACATTTCACCAACACTATTTTTAAAACACATTGATACCATTAATAGGGTCTACTAGCTTTGATGTTGATTTTAATATGGTCTCTATTTGGGTAAAGTTCTCAAGGCTTTCATTAGAATGTTGGGATGAAGAGATCATACAAGGTATAGCTATTTATCTTGGTCAATTTTTATCAATTAACAATGTCACAAAATCTATGAAACATTTGGGTTTTTTGTTAGATTTTGTGAGGGTATTGATATTGATAAAGTGTTGTCAAACACCATAAAATTATGTTCCAAACTCATTGTTTCAGAGAAAAGAATTAATTGCAATTCCTCCTTGTATATTTTCCTCCTACACTTCCATAAAGTTAGGCACTTCTTCCATTCTTTCCAAGATATCAAAGGGAAAGATCATATTTAGAAAAAAATTACCATTCCTTCTCCCAATAATGGGAAATAGTTTCAAAATGTTGTTAAAGTGTGCTTTGCTTTGAGGAATAAAGGAAAGGAGTTGGGCATTGCAACTTTGGGTCCCATGAGGGATGTGAATGAGTTTTCCTATAAGGATAAGAGAAAACCAAATTATTTTATTGTGTGTCCTTTCATTGATCCTAGATCTTCTTCAAAAAATGCATGATGACCCAAACAAGTCAAGCTTTAACTCCAATTTAGAGATCTTTGGTGAGGTTTGGATTCAAACCTCCTTGAGTATATTGTTATGTTTCTCCCTTTGTTTTAGTTTTTTGTTCATTTCTTTATGGCCTTTCTAATTTCAAGGTGCATTTCTTTCTTGGTCTAGTTTCATGTTGTTGTTGTATTTCTTGATGTACAAGGTTTTGGGGGCCTTTAAAAAAATATTCTCACTCTATAGTTCCAATCAAAAGCATTTATCCAATAAAAATATAATGATAACATGAAAATCATCACCTAGGTATGAAACATTGTTGTTTATCCTCTTTATGTCTATAGTTGATTTCAATGGTCTAGAATGAGGTTATTTCTCATGTGAACTATTTTACACAACAATTTAGAAATTAAGTGACCAAGATCCAAAAAATGGAAACCTTGATTCCTCATAAAGGTTGATCTAAAATCTCATATAATTTCACTTAATCTAGTTTTTTTAGTGTGCAACAACAATCAAGTGTTACTATAGCATCGTCAAGTTTCTAGTTTAGGTTATATTTATAGCGATGCAATTGGAATATTGGGATGAAGAATTTTTTATGGGAATTACCAATAGTATTGGGTAGTATATTATAGTGGATATGGTTATGAAATTCAAGAAACATTTATTGTGTTCTAAATGTTACATTCTTGTGGAATATAACAAGGTGCTCCCTTCATAAATTATCTTATCATTCAATTTGGGTGATTGGGTGTAGCATATTGAATTTGAAGACTCTTTATTTTCCATTGTAGCTTCACAGTGAGTCATTATGTTGCTATTGCCCTAATAAACAAGAAATACCATTCCATTTGGAGGAAAAAGAAATAAGTTTTCATAGTTGATGATCAGGATTGCAACACCACCACAATTATAGAGGTATAAAAGGAAGAAAGCAAGGGGAATTATTTGGTATACTATATTATGATGGAGACCCCTTTTCAAAGAGGGGCTTTAGGGTTAGGAGACAAGATTGATGTGGCCCTATGGAATTTCTTGGATAAAAAAAAACAAAATAACATATATACCATAAAATATTTTAATAGAAAGAATAATACAATTTTATTTTTATTTTTATTTATTTTCTTTAATAAAAAAAACAATTACATACATAAAAAAATCATTCTTAAAAAAATGTCAAAATAAATAACATTTATTTATTTTAAAAAGATTTAATGAAACATTTTATAAAGCAAAAAATGAAAAATTATTCCTCTAAAAAATAGTTTAATTTTCTTTATTTGTCAATAACACACAAATTTTTTTTAACCAATCATATGCACAATTTTTTTTTTTTATAATTTAAAAAATTAAATATTTTACAAGTTGACTTTACAAATTTGAATTTTATTTTAATTTTTCTTTAAATATTGTTTTTGATTTGTTGAAAACTAAATTATTAATAACTAGTTAACTAAGAAAATCCAAACTCATTACAATAGTGCTATGCAAAAGGCAAGTACTAAAAAATCATTCTTAAAAAATGACCTTAAAAAAGTGAAATATCATTTTTAAAAAATGTTAAAAAAATAGTTTAGCTTGATTTCCTACAAATTCCGCCATAACACCCCAAACTTCTTAAAAATTATTTTTTTAAAAATGTTAAAAAAATAGTTTACCTTGATTTCCTACAAATTCCGTCATAACACCCCAAACTTCTTAGTCAATTATATTTAAGAAAAATATTTTTTACAAATTTTAAAGCTAATTATTTAACATGTTCACTTAAAAAAATAAATTATATTGATTCAAAAATAACTTAATCAACAAAATAAGTTGAATAACTGTTTGAGCAAGTACTAATAAATGAAATTAGACTTTTAGTTTGTTTTATATATTAGTATTAGTGTAAATTGTTTGAGCAAGTACTAATAAATGAAATTAAACTTTTAGTTTGTTTTATAAATTAGTATAAGTGTAAATTCTCTGGTTTGAATGTTAGATGTTTAGTTTGTTTAGCTGGTTTGAATGGTCGACGTTTACTTTGTGTTAGTTTGATTTTATATTAGTCTTTCTTGTGTCGTGTTATACTTGTATAGTGAACCTTAATTCAATCAAAAAATACTTCTTTAGTTAAAATAATTATAGTGGTAGTTGTCCCATCTTGTTATAATCATATCTAAATTCTACCCGTGGAAAGTGTGGCTTGGCCGTACACTTACATCCAAGAAAAATGGATCCTTGCACGGAGTATAGGGTGTTGACATTTGAATACAAATCATAATTAATTAGTTTTCACATGTGGGTTTTGAATTTTCAATGATTTGACTTTTAACAGTAAATTTAACTTTCATGATAATACATTTCTCAATGATTAACATACTCATGATGTTCACAAAATGAAATGGGGTGCATTTAGTCATAGACCAGAAGTAATTGTTGTATATTATTACAGCAAATGGAAGGTTCCTATTGTTCATTCACAAAAGGTGTATTAGGTAGGATGAGCCTCTGCTATATATTATTTTATGCTAGGGTACATTTTCTCCAGTCGTTTCTGAAAAAAATGGTAAAGATTCCCAAAAGGTGTATTAGGTAGGATGCGCCTCTGCTATATATTATTTTATGCTAGGGTACATTTTCTCCAGTCGTTTCTGAAAAAAAAGGTAAAGATTCCCAAAAGGTGTATTAGGTAGGATGAGCCTCTGCTATATATTATTTTATGCTAAGGTACATTTTCTCCAGTCGTTTTTGAAAAAAAGGTAAAGAATGCATTGATTTTACTGTTTTAAATATAAGCTTACTTTGACAAACAGCAAAAGGGGGAAAGTTCTTTCATGGATGACTCTGACTTGCTCATTTCACATTCAATCCTGATACAATTTCTTGAAGAACTGGCCAGCTTAGATTCAAGAGGAATATTTCTTTATTATTTTCTTATCATACTGAATATACCAAGAACTTTTCCATCTATAAAACTCATGTTTGTTCTTGAAGATACCCAATACAAAAAGAGATTCATAGAGGACCTGGAATAAACTTTGGTAAGTGCTAATCAAACTGCTATCAATGAAGGTTTTTATGTCTATCCTTACTGCTTTATATCAATCATTGGTACAGAATGCAACTTTTTAAGCATTTATCTAGCCTAGGAAAGGTTAGCTAAGAGATTATTCTGGCTTTAGAATTGAAATATGAGGGACCTCATTATCAAAACATTTAAATTATAACTTTTTGAGTGTTTAAGTTTGAGAAAATATAGTATAATTTTAATGGTTGTATATGTTGTGTTTAATGATATTAGATTTTTATAATTTATAATGTTGATTGTTATTGTTTTTGGATTTGATTATGTGTGAATTTTTTACATCAAAATTGTTGATTGTATGAAAAAATTGTGATTGCAGAAAGTTGTAATCTCAGTTCATATGTTCTGCGAAAAGTGCAAAAGAAAGACGATGAAAACAGTTTCCAGTATCCAAGGTAACAATATATAAATGCCATATTTCTAGTCTTTTGACAATGTTGTACACAGATTCAGGCCCTTTCAATCCCATTTATCAATATCAAAAACAATATATAAATGCTGATTTACTGAGTTAAGTAATTTGTTAATGTATGTTCATGCTTTGATGATGTTGATGATGATGATTACAGGAGTGGATTCTGTAGCAGCTGATTCTTCCACGAACACTGTCACAGTTAATGGAGAGGTGGATGCTGTGGAAATAATGAAAAATTTGAGAAAGTTCCGAAAATCTGCACAGATTGTGAGTGTTGGACCTAACACCAAAGAGGAGAAAAAACCAGAAAGCAAGGATAAGCCAGAAAGCAAGGATAAAAGTGTCAATCATCCAACATGTTGCAGAAGTTGCGAGATTTGGTATGTTGCTGATAATCGTTACTACCAGAATGATTCATGCTCCATCATGCAGATGCAGGTAAATGAATAAACTGGGTCCTAAAGATCCCAACTGTCAGATGGCAGCTGGGTCCTAAAGCATTTAGTAAAGCAATGCAGTGGGGATAAACTACTGTGGGATCAAAGAATAGTTTTGGTGTTTTAAATTAACAAGAACACTCTTTGTGAGATGGAGAGGAGATGAAGATAGAGGATATATATATACATTGAGATTTCCTTCAATTCTGTAGTAGGGACCAAGAACAGGATTTCCTACCAGCAGTGCATTAATTGAGAACTATTTGTTGCTGAATGTATTGGGTCAAATCTAAAAATTTAGAATATATTTTTGTTTACAAAATGAGTGCGACAGATAATGTTGGGGTGGCATGAACTTGTGGAATCATGTAATAGTGATTGAAATGTAGAAAATATTTAAAATGTTATTTTATACCATCACTAAGAATAATTGGGGATAACTAAAGAAAATTTTAGACAAAACTTTGATTAGCATGTTGTTAAAATTAAATATCTGCATAAAGTTTTATTGTCCAGGAAGATTTAAAAAATGTGTTTTTGAATTGCCAATAGTAAGGAAACCATAATAAGTTTCAGATCATGTCAGCACCGATCAGACCACGCAGGGTCCCAAAAAGTACATCACAGATGGTTTCAGAATTATATACTTGCCATGCAAGGCCTTTATATTGCATGGAGCTATTATTTAGGCTAAGCACAGTCATCCTTATGTAAAAGTTTAGGGCAGTATATGTATTACAAAATTTACAAAACTTGCATTGCAGAATTAACATTTTCACTGTATTTTTCATTGTCATTCTATCCAATTGGTGGATCAATTTCTGACATGTCATCAGTTGATCTCACTACTTCCACTGTGAAGTCTTCTCTTTGATTTACAAAACAAATCTTGGTCCTCCCTGAAAATGCTTTTAAGTCTCAATATTTTATGTAATTTTTGTTATAGTAGTGTGATAATGCCATTAAAGTGAGCCAAGTTTGTTGTAAGAGTCTAAGGTAAAGTAATGAATCTGAAATTTTGGTCTAGCATTTACAAATATTATTATAAATTTTTTTGTTATAGTTTATATGAAATATTTTGATGGTGCTTTCACAATTAAAATGTTTTTTGTCATTTTAGAGAAGAGATGAGCTTCAAGTTTTATTTTGGGTTAAATCTCAAAAGGTCTCTTTGCCTCTCATGAACTAACAAATTTGATCCAACCTAATTTAATAAACATGTTTTCATTAAGCTTAAACTTTCAATTTATTAAAATTTAAAGACTTCTCCAACATAAAGCATTTATCTAATGTCAAATGTGAGACTTCGTTTTCTTGTGGTTTGTCAAGCTTAAACTTATATTGATAGTTTAATTTCTTAAACCCATGGCTTGTGTGGTCTAACTTTTATTGTGATAAAATTATGCTTTTCAAATACTAGATTGTATTATGATTATATATTAAACATTCATTTAGTCTTAAACATTTTGTGGCTAGGTCATAAAGTCTACCTAGGGGAAATTATTTCCCACCACTTTGGGATCACCCTCCATCTAATCTAGGATGATGAGTTACAAATTATTCCTCACAATAGACATTTCACCAACACTATTTTTAAAACACATTGATACCATTAATAGGGTCTACTAGCTTTGATGTTGATTTTAATATGGTCTCTATTTGGGTAAAGTTCTCAAGGCTTTCATTAGAATGTTGGGATGAAGAGATCATACAAGGTATAGCTATTTATCTTGGTCAATTTTTATCAATTAACAATGTCACAAAATCTATGAAACATTTGGGTTTTTTGTTAGATTTTGTGAGGGTATTGATATTGATAAAGTGTTGTCAAACACCATAAAATTATGTTCCAAACTCATTGTTTCAGAGAAAAGAATTAATTGCAATTCCTCCTTGTATATTTTCCTCCTACACTTCCATAAAGTTAGGCACTTCTTCCATTCTTTCCAAGATATCAAAGGGAAAGATCATATTTAGAAAAAAATTACCATTCCTTCTCCCAATAATGGGAAATAGTTTCAAAATGTTGTTAAAGTGTGCTTTGCTTTGAGGAATAAAGGAAAGGAGTTGGGCATTGCAACTTTGGGTCCCATGAGGGATGTGAATGAGTTTTCCTATAAGGATAAGAGAAAACCAAATTATTTTATTGTGTGTCCTTTCATTGATCCTAGATCTTCTTCAAAAAATGCATGATGACCCAAACAAGTCAAGCTTTAACTCCAATTTAGAGATCTTTGGTGAGGTTTGGATTCAAACCTCCTTGAGTATATTGTTATGTTTCTCCCTTTGTTTTAGTTTTTTGTTCATTTCTTTATGGCCTTTCTAATTTCAAGGTGCATTTCTTTCTTGGTCTAGTTTCATGTTGTTGTTGTATTTCTTGATGTACAAGGTTTTGGGGGCCTTTAAAAAAATATTCTCACTCTATAGTTCCAATCAAAAGCATTTATCCAATAAAAATATAATGATAACATGAAAATCATCACCCAGGTATGAAACATTGTTGTTTATCCTCTTTATGTCTATAGTTGATTTCAATGGTCTAGAATGAGGTTATTTCTCATGTGAACTATTTTACACAACAATTTAGAAATTAAGTGACCAAGATCCAAAAAATGGAAACCTTGATTCCTCATAAAGGTTGATCTAAAATCTCATATAATTTCAGTTAATCTAGTCTTTTTAGTGTCCAACAACAATCAAGTGTTACTATAGCATCGCTAAGTTTCTAGTTTAGGTTATATTTATAGTGATGCAATTACAATATTGGGATGAAGAAATTTTTATGGGCATTACCAATAGTATTGGGTAGTATATTATAGTGGATATGGTTATGAAATTCAAGAAACGTTTATTGTGTTCTATATGTTACATTCTTGTGGAATATAACAAGGTGCTCCCTTCATAAATTATCTTATCATTCAATTTGGGTGATTGGGTGTAGCATATTGAATTTGAAGACTCTTTTATTTTCCATTGTAGCTTCAAAGTGAGTCATGTTGTTGCTAATGCCCTAATAAACAAGAAATACCATTCCATTTGGAGGAAAAAGAAATGAGTTATAGTTGATTATCAGGATTGCAACACCACAATTATAGAGGTATAAAAGGAAGAAAGTAAGGGGAATTCTTTGTTATACTATATTAAATGATGGAGAACCCTTTTCAAAGAGGGGCTTTAGGGTTAGGAGACAAGATTGATGTGGCCCTATGGAATTTCTTGGATCTTCCAAAAGAAGGAGATTAGTGTATAAGGATTCAATAACACTAAGAATAATATGGTTGAGGTTAAGCAAAGATCAAATTAGAAAAAAAAATGCTTGAAACCACCCTGAATATTGACAATTTGGTTGTCATTGATGTCAAAAGTGTCATTGATGTCAAAGGAGAGATTAGAGATGAAATGGATCTAGTTATGGAAGAATTGGTGCATGTTCACTGGCTAAGGCATTTGGACAATGTGTGATCAACAACAATGATCAACCTTGTTAAATTAGATGGATTTTTCTAGCCTGCAGAGTATTTGGTGGGTTCCTCATCTAGCCCAATGATATTACACCATCTTTTCACATCACTATTATGAAATTAAAAGAGTTAAGCTTCATACAATATAGGATAGACTATATTCCTAATTCAATAGTGAAGGTTATAAAGAGAAGATTGAACAAACATCACTACATCTCCTTATATCATGAATATTAAGGTCAAAGTCTATTGCAAACTTAGAGATACATTATGAGGATGTCATGGATGAAAAATATTAAGAGGTGAAGATCTAATGGTGATTACAATACCTCTTTGCATTATGGACTTTATTTTGGTGCCCTAAGTGAGAATATGATGTGCTTAAATGAAGCAATAGTCATGAGATGAAGATCGACAGAGGTAATTTAAATGAAGATAATAGATCAACTAAATTTTAAAGATGGAATATTAAAGGAGCATCAATGATCCTAGTGTGGAGGCAACAAATCAATGGCCCAAGGTCAAAGTTGAAGATCACAAATGACTATCTTAGTATGAATGTGAGTTAGGTTTGGTAGCTGACATAGAGAACAAAATTAATTGGTTCAACTACTCCATGACCATTAGACTGGTGACATAGATTATCAAGGTGAAAGAGATCAGAATTAGATTGATCAAACAAGGTATTGCATTTTATGCATATTGGGATTAGGGTTTTGTAGATCGCCATACTTATTGAAATCTAATGAATCATATTTGAGTGAAAATGAATCAATGTACAAGTAGCTTGCTAGAGAAGATTGTGAGTGAAGGAAACCCTAATAGAAGTTTCTAGATGAGATGGATGGTGGTACAAAGTGCAAGGTAGTAATTGTACTTTAGAAGGGTGAAGCAAAAAGTAAGACAATAAAAAAATTATCTAAGTCTTGGAACATGCATGTAGAAGTGTGAGAGAGTCAAGTTGCAGACAAATAATGCACTAATTTTGATTGAGTAGAACACAAAAAAAAATCAAAGATTTCAATTAGGCTTAACATTCAAAGAGCAAACACTCCCCTTGGGAAATTAGAAAAATCAATGTGTTGAGGTGGAGGCTACATTTATAAGCATTAAATATGTTGTGGACAAAGGCTACTGAAAAATATGGGTCGAAGGTGATTCTTTAAATATCATCAATTATCTGTGTGGCACTCACCAGCCTAGTTGGAATGTGGAACAAGTTATCAAAGATACTATAATCATGTTAAGATCTTGTGAAGAGACTCGTGTCTCTCACATTTACTGAGAAGGAAACTCATTTGAAGACTTTTTTACCAATGAGGTTGTCAGGTTAAATGAGTCTCGTGTGTGGGAGGAGGGATTGATCCTTCTTGAAAAAGCTAGGAGCTTATTGAGAAATGATGGTGTGGGATGAATTGATGTGTTGGCCGCATTTAATTTCTAGTACCATCTCCTAGCTCATAGGCTTTGTGGGGTTTGTTTGGATTTATGACATTCAATTGAGTGATTTTCATGAGGTTTTTCTTCTTCTAGTGTTGGAAGAGATGGGTGGTGACAAAATCATAATAGAGTTGCACTCTTGTGTAGGCCTTAGGAAGAAAAATAAGCTTTGGAATATCCTTCATCATGATAATTTCAAGCCTTTTCTAGAAAGGCTGCATGGGCATGATCCTAATGCCTCAATAGAATTTGTATCATGTTGGCATAATCACAAGCTTTAGATAAAGGGTCTAGAAGTGGAGGTAAATGAGAAACTAATTGCTATTGTAACTGGGATACTGATGATTGGTTGTAAGTTTTACAAGGAAAATAAGAGCAATGAGGAAGTGATGGCCCAATTCTTGAAAGATGACAAGTAGTAGAAATTGGTTAAAATGAAAAGTTCGAGTTACTAGTGCAAGTCCCTTAAGAAGATTTGGGTGAATGTTGTGGATGTGTTAATACACTATGTGACTCTAGAAGGTAGGTTTACTGCAAGTCATCACTTCATGCTTTTAAACCATTTCAGGCATGGTTTGTTCATCTCTTTTCTATTTTTTCTGTTATCATCCATGGAGATTTATATTTACGCTCATTTAAAGAATAGGAGAGCTCATTTCCTTCATGAAGGTCTCATTATTTTAATGATGGAGCATGTTAAAGCTCTTCTCCTTTCCCTGCTATTAAGGGTAAGGAGAAAAATCTTAGTGAATTTTCTATTTTTTCTGGCTTAGATATTAGCATTGTAGATGAAGAAGAATGGAATGAAGAGGAAGATGGTGTTTCCCCAACCCTTGTGACTACTTCCTTGAAAAAGAGGAAGATAGGTTGTCTTAAAAGTGACTGGGTAGCCAAGCACCTTGTTCTTTTTGATATCAAGGATACATAGGTGGGCTCAGATGAGTCCCCTCTCAAGAATGTGGAGTTGGTTGTTAGCCAGGGAGAAGCCAAAGGTGGAGGTGATGAGGAGGGTTTGCAGAAAATTTTTTTAGGTTTGGAGGACAAGGATAAGCTGAGGAGGTCATCCAAGCACATTTCAAACTTGAAGTGCCAAGCCTCGAAAGATATAGCAAAGGACCCCAAAATGATATGTGAGAAAGCTTTTGGTGAAAGGATGGTAGAAATTGAGGACTCCCTGATTCAGGACTTGCCCAACATGGAGCTGGAAGATGAGATTAAGGGACAAGATGAGGAGGATAGTGAGAAGAAGAGTGCTAAGCTAGAGCCTCTAAAAGTAAATCCCCTTTCTGAAGGCTTTTCTTATCTCGATTATGATTCTACCTCAATGTTTAAGTTGATAGAAATGGATAGGGTTGGGGCCACTATAACTTTTAAGTTAGCTAAATGGACTCTTCAAGAGTTTAATAAGGTTAACATTAAAAAAGGGGTTTGAAGGACAACTTGAAGAATTTTCTGAAAGGCTCGGTGTCAAACATTCTAATCAATAGAATTATGGACCTTGAGGGTTCCTTCCATGATTTCAAATCTCTATCTGAAGAATGATTGGCTAGTTTAGAAGCCAAGGTATTGGGTACAAATGCAGATATAAAGAAGCTTCTTCATGCATATCACATTTTAGTGAAGAATAGTGCATAATTTTTGGAAGTCCTATTCTGAAAGATTAGTGAGCTTGGGGAGCCTAACCAAGTGTATTTTTCTAAGTTAATAAAGAAATAGCATTCAACCAAAGGTAAAGTTAAAAAGGGTGCAAAAGATGATGGTAAAGGCCTTATTTTTAGAGGGTCTATTGAATGGAAAAATTCCTTTGAAGCGAAGAAGAAAGAGCTGCTAGACATGATTGAAATGCACAGAAGCTAGGAGCTTGAGGTGGCAAACACCTTTAGCAGTATGAAATAGTGTCGACTTTATTTTTGTCTGATGTCTATTTCTTGTTGGGTGTCAATTTATTTCATGTTGTTTTGTTGTTTTGATGTTTTTGGGTGTTGCTGATAGTTTACTATTTTATCACTTGTGCAACAACCTTTTTTGTTTTGTTTTTTGGTCATGGTATGTTGTTGCTATCTTACTATAGTAGCTTTTTAGCAACATTTTTCATCTTAAGTTGTAAAGGGTTTCAGGTCCCTTAAAAACCTATTTTTCCTATATAATCAAAACATTCAAAGAGCAAGGTAGAGAGAGGTGGAAAGTGGGTATGTGAGCCTTTGATGTAGACAAAGAATGCACTAAAATAAATAGGGGTACAAAGTAGAGTGTTGAGTTTTAGAGAATTGTGTAGTTATAAATTAAGTTGCAACATAGAATTGTATTCAAAATAATAGTTATAATAACCCAAGTTGTAAAAATTATTGGTGGGTGCCATAAGATATTTGGATGTTTGTTCAATTTAGGGAGTGGGTGCTCCTAAAAGCAATGGATTGGTGTCTCCTTAGGGTTGGTGTCCTTACACATTGTAATAGAATATTTGATTATGAGGTTGGATTAGGATAGTAGATCCTAAAAACATTTATCCTCATGGTTTTTCCCATGCTAGGTTTTCCATGTACATCTTGTGTTATGTATTACTGTGTACACATATTTATCTCTCAACTTGTGTTGTTTTAATTTGCACATAAAAGACTAAAATAAATTAATCTACATAAAATATTTAAAGGATAAAATTTAATACTTAATGTACTAATTCACCACTCTCTTAGTAGATTTTTGTGTTCCAACAATTAATATCAAAGCCTTGGTTCCCTAGGAGAAGTTTAGTTGACTCAAGTGGATCTTGGACTAGTGAACACAATGGTTAGTCAAGAGGGATCTTCTACAAACAAGGTACCTCAATTTGATGGATTAGATTATGCTTTTTGGAGGGTTATGATGGAGAAATATTTGGGATCTTTAGGATTTGATGTTTGGATGTCTATTAAGAATGGATATACACCACTTGCCATAACTCCTATTGATTCTACAAGTAAGAAGGATTATGAGAACAATGAAAAATGAAAGCATGCAATTCTTTGTGATTTGTTTAAATTAGTGTTTTTCAAGGTTATGCATTGTAAAACTATACATGATGTCTGGGAGAATTTAAAAAGCATCTATGAACGAGATGATAAGGTAAAATTAGCAAAGTTACAGATTCTCAAGGCCAAGTTTGAAAGTCTTTAGATGAATGAAGAAGAAATTATTATAGACTATTTGCTTAGGGTTGATGAAAAATTTAACTATATCAAAGGATTTAGAGAAGAGGCTAAAGAATTAGTCATTATTTAAAAATAAATAAAAATAAACCTAGTAGTTTATGAAACTATTTTTTTTGTAAAATATCATGCATCAAGTTGTTGGTTATGGAGCATGATCTTATTGGTTCTAGAGACCATTTGATAATGGGGGATTGCAGGGGGTACCCCTCCTATGGGGTTTGAGGGGTCTATCCCCTTAGTGGGGGTTCAGTTGCACTCTCCACCAGAGGTTCAAGGGCAATGTCCCTAAAAGCAATATTTTATATATTTTTTTCAGTATAAATCTAAACCATTCATCATTTGCTAATAGATCTTATGGTAGAGAGAATATGAAGTTACAATGAATGTGTTGTAGGTTGTATCCCTTCATTTTGATAGATAAATAAATGGATTGACTATATCTTTGTGGACATAGCCTATAATTAGTGAACCATGTAAATTTGTTTCTTTATGTTTTATATTTTATTCTTGCATTTATTTTATTTTATATTTCTCTACAATCCCATTCCTAATAACTAATATCATAGTCATTCACTTATCTAGTTGATAAACTCAAAAGGAGGGTTCTTGGTTCGAGTGAGAGCAATAGAAAAGAAGACAAGTTTAGGGTTGAGAAGTTTAATGGCCACAACAAATATCTACAAAAGATGAAAATTGAGGACTATATATATTAGAAGGATCTTTTCTTTCCTTTGGGTGAAAAAGAAATGAAGCTAGTGAATATGAAAAATCAAGAATGGATATTCTTGACAAAAAGTCACTAGGAAGACTAAATTTGTACCTATAATTTTTAGTATTTTTAAAAATATCAAAAGAAACAATAATGGTGGATTCGATGTTAACATTGTCTAAATTATATGAAAAACCATCAACTTCTAACAAGGTGCTTATGAAACATTTATTTAATATGAAAAATTCAAAAGGTGGGTTTCTTTCTAATTATTTAAATGTGTTTAACATGGCCACCAATCAGTTAAGTTGTATAAATGTAACCTTTGATGATGAGGTTAGGGATCTCTTGATTTTATACTCATTTAAAAAAATATAGAATAGCTTGGTCATGGTCATGAGTAATTTCTCCTCTATTTGAAACACTTTAAATTTTGATGATGTTTTTGGTGTTGTCCATAGTGGGAAAATGAAATGAAAAACATAGGCGAGACATTAGTAATTATTTTCTTGTAGATAACAAAGGAAGATAGAGGGAGAGAGGAAAGAGCCCAAGAAATCATGAAAATTATAAGAAGGGAATATCCAACTCCAAAGAAAGGTTGGAGTGTTGGCATTGTGAGAAGAAAGGACACTTGAGGAAATAATGTTGATCTTGAAAGATAAAAATGAGATGGAAAAAAAATAGTGAGGAAGAAAATGTAGTATTTGGTGTGTTGCAAGATTCTTTGATCCTTTCATTAGATAGTGTTATTGATTCTTGGGTGTTATACTCAAGGGATTAACTTCATGTCACACCCCATAGCTTAGTGTGTGGGTTGAAGAAGAGATTGTATGGCCTAAAGAAAGATCTGAGGTAGTGGTATTTAAAATTTGATAGATTTATGAAAAAATTAGGTTACATTACATGTCATTCTAACCACTATGTTTATTTCAAGAGACTAGATAATGGTAGCTACATTATCTTGTTATTGTATGATATGTCATGCTTGTTATAGGGTCTAACATGAAGGATATAAATATAAAAATGATATAAATATAAACAAAATAAAATTATCCATTTCATTTATGATGAAGAATATGGGTGTTGCAAAACAAATCCTTGGTATGAGCATAAAAAAAGAAAAGAAAATCACAAATTAACATTGTCTCAAAATGAGTACATAGAGAAGGTGTTGAAAATATTTTAAATGAAAGATGCAAAATAAAGTATTACACCTTTTCCTAGCCATTTCAAATTGACTAAGGAGATGTGTCTCAAGATATATGGGGAGATAGACTAGATGTCAAAGGTTCCATACTCAATATTTTCCATCTTAATGTATGTCATGCATTGCATGAGGTCAAATATTGCACATATAGTGGGAGATGTGAGTAGGAAAATGAATAATCGAAGAAAAGAGAATTGGAATGTAGTAAAGTGGACTCTCAAGTATTTGAGAGGTACTACTACCCATGAATTATAATTTGGAGGTTCCAACTCTACTCTACAAGTATATATTTATTCAAATCTATAAGGTGATATAGATACTAGGAGGAGTAGCATAGGGTATATTTTTATTGTAGGTGGAAGAATAGTTAATTATATTTCTAGGTTGTAAAAGCTTATTGCACTTTCAACAATAGAAGATGAGCATGTTAATGCTATAGAGGCTAGTACAAAGATATGATTTGGCTACAAAATTCTATGGAGGAATAGAAAAATAATCAAGATAATATTAGGTTATGCAGTGATAGCCATAGTTGCATTCATCTCGCAAAGAACTTGGGTCTTCATTCTAAGACTAAACACATGCAACTTAGGTATCATTTCATATCATCAATTTTTGAAGATGGAAAATTGAAGCTGAAAAAGATACACACTAGCCAAAATCCTATAGACATGTTAATGAAGTTAGTAATTCAAGAGAAACTCTTGTCTTTCTTAGTTTCACTTTCCTTCAATTTTTATGGTGAATTCCAGAAACTTTCCAAGTCCAAAGTTGGAGTCTAATCCAACAGGTGTATTAGCAATGGAGTTGTTGTAATTAGTCTCCAAGTGGGAGATTATTGGTGGATCCTAATTATCTTCTTGGAGTTGTTGTGATTAGACTCCAAGTGAGATATTTTTGGTTATGGAGTTTTATCTTATTGGTTCTAGATCCCATTTCATTTTGGTGGGTTGTAGGGGTACCCTCCTTGCAAGGTTTTGGGGTCACACCTTGATGGGGGTTTAGGGGTAGTTTCTTTGAAAGCCACATTATATATATATATATAGACCATTCATAATTAGCTAACATATTTGATGGCGTCAATTATGTTGGGTTTTCTTACCCTAGAAGGAAAACTCTTTTTATCAAGGCTTTTTCTATTACAACTATGTATTGTAGTATATACATTGTGAGAGGAGATTGTGATATAGAGAAGAGGAAGTTACAATGGATGTGTTGTAGTTTGTATCTTTTTATTTTTCTAGATAAATAAAAGGAATGATCAGTTATTTCTCCATAGCTCATATTGGGTGAACCATGCTTTGGCCAAAAAAAAGTATCCCTCTACTTTTTCATGCTTGTTTGGGCCCTCCTTGTTAAATTGAACAATAATGTTGCCTTGATTTAGTGTTATAATGTGTTTAACACGTTCACATTAGGTCTTGGGCCCTTGTGAACTAAATGAATTTAATTGAACCTTATTTAAGGTGTTGTAAAGTATTATACCACACTTTCACATTAATCCAAGGTTTTTAATTATTAATTGGGCTTCTTTATGCCTTATTTGGCCTTATTTTGCATCCACAAGCCTTAATTAATGCATCTTTATGAGGATAATCCCAACATAAATAACCACCCAATTATAATTAAGGTGTTTTTAGATTGTGTGGCCTAGATTTACTGATTTGGGACTCATACGCCACCTTGGGTGTATGAGTCCCACCTAAGTTTTAGGGCCTCGATCTTGATTTTGCATAAATATAATCATTTTTGAAAAATGTGTCCCATAGTTAAGCCTAATGGGACTCATATGCCACTTCTAGAGTATGAGTCCTATGTGGTCCAATATTAAATTTAATTCAAATTTGTGGTAGGATTTTATCCTTCTAGATCTGATGTCAGCTAGTAGTGTTGTAATTTAAGGAAATTTTGCATAAAATTAAGTATACATACAAGGTTATTTCACTCATTTTTCACCTAGAAAGCAATCAAGTGATCCTTATAGAAAAATTGAGTTCACAATTAGCATTTAAGAGTTTACAAGAGTGTTCAAGGGTTGATTATCAAGTGTTTTAGAGCATTATTCAAGTATCAAGCATCATGTCAAAGTTATCATACATCATGTTTGTTTTTCAACTAGCAATTGTGATGTAGGGTTTCATGATTCAAGCACACTTTCAATTCAAGATCCACATCCATTGGATCCATCTCATACATGTTTGCAATGCTTTATTACTAGGGTTTGGTGAGTTGTAATATTGCATATTTTTTATTCATCATTCGTTCATTTCATTTCAATTCATTACAAGGTTTGATTACCAAAATGGTGTTTGACCAAGGAAAACCTTTTTCGACTAACAAAACAACAATTTCCCCTCTCTTTAGTGTGTGATTCGTAGATATAGGTTGAAGACATAGTGAAGAGAAATTTTGGAGAAAGTTGTCGAGGTGTTCAAAGTTATCAAAGTGGTCTCATCATCTACATCTTCATTGAAGGACATCTACAGGACAAAATTCAACAATTCAAACTCGAAGATCAAGTTGAGAAGATTAAGCAAAAATTGAAGAGAAGATTCATATCTTGATTTTCTAGAAAAGCCTAATTGACTAATATGCCACTTCTAGTGTATGAGTCCCACTATAGGAGAATTTCCATATTTTTTAAGATTTAGATTAAGCACTATCAAAAACATGTTCCAATTCAAAAACCCTAGACTAGGACTGACACACCAAAAGCGGTGTATGAGTCCTACAGTACCCTAAATCCATGTTTTTTCAGTATTTCAGATCTTGTTTCACACCTTTACAGATTTCTAGGTTCACATTTTTGGTTTCTTAGTTCTATGTTCTATTTTACATTTATTTTTAGGTTTTTTATTAAAGTCTTGCATAATGATGCAGGAGCATCCAAGTGCATAGGCAATCAACATTAAACAAAAATAAATATTTAAATTTTTTGTTTTCCTAAGGTTTGATAATTATTTAGTTGGAGAAATAAATTAAAATATTAGGCCAAAAATTGTAATAAATAATTGGTCTTTTATTTTAATATTCCTAAATTTTAGAGTGGAGATAATCTAGGTGGCAATGTTGAACTTGAGCTTTAAAAAAATGAAATCTTGGAATGGATTTTTGGCGGAGTTAAAATTTTTTAAAACTCAATTAAATCCTCATAAATTCTAATAATGGAGATATTGAGTGCCCAAGTTTAGTTGGCAATTACTTTTCTAATTGGGTCCCTATTTTCTAAGAGTTGGAATCTTGCAAGTTTGTTATTCTTGGCAATTTCAAGGAGGTGGATTTGATAATGCTTTTTAGCATTTATTATTTTATTTTAATGTTATTAATTAAAATTTCATCATGTTGGGACATTTTAAATAGAAGCTATAGGAAAAAAATGGAGATTTAGCATAAAAGGGAAGATTTGACAATTTTTGGAACTAGTCACTAAGTAGGAATGGTGAGACAAGCTGATTTCTATAGGGATTTGGGTAGAAGTGACTCAGAAGGGATTAGTATGTGATGAATGTTTCCATCACAAATTTTTTATTGCAGGTTTGAAGGTGAGTGACAGAAAAATGGATCATGGAATCCATTGTTGAAGATGGATAGAATTTGCAGATTGGAGATTGCATGATAAAGGTTGTAGGTTGAAGTGAACTGAAGGAGTTGAATAAATAGTTTGAATTGGTTGTTATTTGTTGTTGAGATTATATTTTAATCTGATTTTTAATATGTGTTTATCATTCCAAGAGGCTGCAATCTTTGTATTTCCTTATGGAGAAGATAATTTGATGTTTGCAAGAGAGTTTTGAATAAAGAATTTGGAAATTTGTTTGCAAAATTTCTACTCAGTTTCTCTTATCTAAGTTATTTCATATTTAATTTAAATAATTTAAGTTATTTGCATATGTGGTTTGAGAAGGGATAATCCCTCCTTCATCAGTGGTATCAGAGCAGTAGATCTTGAATGTGTAGGTAGAGTGTTGAATGTAAGGCAGTTTGCACTAGGACCTGAGAGTTGGATTTGTTGCATGTGTATATGCAACTTGCAAAAAAAAACTATTTAGAGGGTTTTGAAAACCTATTTTTTGTGCATTTGTGAAGTCTTGAGTAAGGAAAAGAGAATGGGAATTGGGAATTTTATTATTAGATGGATTCTAACAATTCCTAGACTTGAGAAAATCAAAGAGAGACTTAGGAAGGACAAAGTGAGAGAATTTAAGGAGTTGAAGAAAAAAGTGGAAGAATTGAAAGCAGAGTGGGAAAGGATAGAAGCATTTCATTAGAAAATGGGTAATGATATTTTTACTTATCATTCTAATGATAATTTGAATGGAGGAAAGAAAGATGATGAAGATGAATGGGAAGAAGTTTTTAATATGAAGCTGAGGAGGTATGTCTTTTGGAAGACATGAAAGATGAAATAAAAGAAGTTGCAACAAAGAGTGGAGATAAAGATAAAATTGCAGCAATTGATGAGATGATAGAATTTGAGGGTCCTCTATTTGATAAAAAAATTGGTGAAGATGAAGAAGATCTCCTACTCAAAGAGGAGATAAGAAAGACAAATGTCTTGTTTCAGGGTAAAGTGACTGATGAATGTGAAAAGAAGATGATAGAGGATGCAAAAGGATGAAATGTAATGGTAGATGGTGATGAAGAGAAAGATATTGGAGCAGAAATAGAGAAAGAAATCATCGAGGTATTGCTTAATTTTCTTGATTTTGATTCTTATAACTTGAGGATAATGAGATGTATGCAATTGAAGAGTTGAATATAGATGAGATGCAGACAGGTTTTGTGAGTATAAATTTGTATGGAGATGTTACAGAAGAACACAAAGAATGAATCAAGGTTGATGATGAAAAAATTGTTACAAAAATAATAGAGGAGAAGGTAATAAATAAATTTGATTATTTTACTGAAGAATAGGGAACTAAACTTTATGATTTTTCGGAACTTAATAGTGTATATTGGTGGGAGATGAACTATGTAAGAAGAAATAGGAGGGGAAGAATAAAAGATGGAAGAGATATCAAATTGCAAGGAAAGAAGAGAAGGAATAATGAGGAAAATAAGGTAGAGGAATGGATTCAAGATGAGCACAACATTTATAAATGTTTATGAGCTTAACTCATGAAACATTTCAATTTACCTAGCATGTCTGATGCAGGAGCATCCGGGTGCACAGGCAATCAACATCAAACAAAAATAGATATTTTAATTTTTTGTTTTCCAAAGGTTTGATAATTATTTAGTTGGAGAAATAAATTAAAATATTATGCCAAAAATTGTAATAAATAATTGGTCTTTTATTTTAATATTCCTAAATTTTGGATTGGAGATAGTCTAGGTGGCAGTGTTGAACTTGAGCTTTAAAAAAAGAAAATCTTTGAATGGATTTTTGGGGGAGTTAAAATTTTTTAAAACTCAATTAAATCCTCATAAATTATAATAATGGAGATATTCAGTAACCCAAGTTTAGTTGGCAATTACTTTTCTAATTGGGTTCCTATTTTCTAGGAGTTGGAATCTTGCAAGTTTGTTATTCTTTTCAAATTCAAGGAGGATTTGATAATGCTTTTTATCATTTATTATTTTATTTTATTGTTATTAATAAAAAATTTTATCATGTTGGGACGTTTCAAATGGAATCTATAGGAAAAAAATGGAGAATTAGCATAAAAGGGAAGATTTGACAATTTTTGGAACCAGTCACTTAACAGGAATGATGAGACAAGCTTATTTCTATAGGGATTTGGGTAGAAGTGACTCAGAAGGGATTAGTATGTGATGAATATTTCCATCAAAAGTGTTTTATTTCAGGTTTGAAGGTGTGTGATAGAAACATGGATCATGGAATCCATTGTTGAAGATGCATATAGTTTGCAAATTGGAGATTGCATGATAAAAGTTGCAGGTTGAAGTGAACTGAAGAAGTTGAATAAATAGTTTGAATTGGTTGTTATTTATTATTGAGATTAGATTTTAATTTGATTTTTAATGTGTTTATCATTCCAAGAGGCTGAAATCTTTGTATTTCCTTAATGGAGAATATAATTTTGATGTTTGCAAGAGAGTTTGGAATAAAAAAATTGGAAATTTGTTTGCAAAATTTCTACTTTGTTTCTCTTTTCTAAGTTATTTCATATTTTATTCAAATCATTTAAGTGATTTGAATTTGTGGTTTGAGAAGGGATAATCCCTCCTTCATCACATAACATTAGATTTCATAATTAAGTCTTGCATTTCATTAGTCTTTCCAAGCCCTGGCTTGGTGGTGAACCTCTCTTTAGTCATTGATCATACCCTAGGACAACCCCATTGCAAGATCTCTTTCTCCCTCTCTACATTGGATTGAGATATCTAGGGTTTCCTTGAGTGAAACAAGACATCAAAATAGGAGGACCCTATCTCTTCAAGGATAGAAACCCTCTTCCTATTTCCTAATGTTTCATTTTGGTGAACCTACATTTAGAACATCTTAATTATAGTTAGGAGTGCATCATTATCCTAGATTTAGCTATCATTAACATTGCATTAAGGTTTGCATTAGTTAATTGGAATTCTATGGTTTCTAAATCTTGCATTAGTGAAAGTGCATATAGGTTACATTTTTGCATCTTATTTCATTGAAAATCGTCTGAATTCTATATTAGCACTTAGTGTAGACATCATTCAAACCAAAAAGCATAACATTCACTTATAATTTTCTAAGATTTATGCAAAAACCCTAAACTAGGACTCATATGCCCCTCTAGGTGATTTAGTCCTAGTATAGGATATTTTTTCTAGTTTCTAGGTATTCTGTAGTAATTTTCATTCAACATTCAAACCTCTAAGAAACCTTGTTTGGGACTCATATGCCCCTTTGGGTGATTTAGTCCTGTTTCAGATTTTAAACTACATTTTTTAGCATTAAAAACTTTGTGGTGCAAGAGCACTAGGCAAAGGATTATTTTGTTTTTGAGTTCTTTAATTTTTTGGTGCTATCATAAGGTCATTTTGACCATTATTTTAGGTGCTTAGGGTTGTTTTTGGTCTTTGGAAAAGTGGGTGTCAAGTTTCCAATGAGTTTAGAGGCTCACTTTGCTAAATAGTGAAAAATTGTTAAATGTCTGAAAACATAGCGGGTTTTACAAAAAGACATTTTTATGTCATTTAAGCCTCGACCCAAGAGCCTAAATTGTTGGGAAGGCATATTTAAGGCATTCCACGACCTATTTGGTTGGTTAGAAGTTCTTTGTATGGACTATTTTTCCAGAAATTAAAGAAAACAACTTTCTTGTCTTATTTTCTGTGTTTTTCTGTTCTTGTTTGCAAGACAGCAGTTAAATGAATTAAAAGAGGAATTTTGTAAGTTTTTTTAGCATGTAGAGAATCCTATGGAAGTTTTGTTTTAGCACATTTGATAGCTGTTTCATCATTTTTCCACATTCTTGTAAATTCTATATTTTTTTCCCTTATTTGCTGTTTTGACTGGAACTGTGTAAAAATGGAGTTCTAGGCTGCATTCCCTCTGTACCTGGAAGTATGGAATTTTTGGGAACGTGGTCATGCTCCATATCTGTACATATTTTAGTGGTAGGTGTTAGGTTTTCTTTGGTTGCAAGAGTTATGAGAAAAGTCTTGCCCTAGGCGAGCCAGTGAAGAGCCCGGCTATGAAAGGCTGCATAATAGCGTTGATAACTTGCAGGGGAGAAAATATTTTCAAAAAATTATTTTTGGAGAATTTAGGGGAAGGTCTTGGCCATGTATGGTACCAAGGAGGAGAGCCCAGAAATCTGTTTAGGAGGAGAACTTTTCACCAGTCCTAAAACTGGTTCTGGACAATTAGAAACCCTAGTTTTTTGGGTAGTGTTTGCATGAGGGAAAAGAACGGCTTGGAAAGAGCCAAGACCCTAGAAATATTGAAGCTGTAGACAAGGGAAACAAATTTCCTAAGCCAAGAACCACTTTTCTTTGGTGGGTTTAAGAGGGAAAAGCAATTTACCCCTGTTCAGAGACCAAATAGTGGCTCAAGAGCAAAACCTTTGGAATAGACTTCATGCAAGTGTTGGTAAGATGGAGTCTAAGTGAAGTTCTAGAAACCATAGGAGGTTGTTTTGGAGTTTTGGAAAACATTCCCTCACCCCTGCAAGATTCATTCATGTATTGAGGGAGGATTAGTCTTTTGGATGGATAAAAGGCTAAGAAAGAAAGGAGTCATAGCACCAAGATTTGGCTTGGTAGTTGCAAACTTGACAAGATAGTGAGGTTGGCAGGAGAACCAGGGGAACTTAGAAAATATAGAGTTCCTATAGGTTAGGGTGGAACAAAAATTTCACCAAGGAGGTCTATGTCAAGGCCTAACACAGGAAACTGTGACTATTTCCTGCAGCTTCTAGGAATCTGTGATTGCTTCCTGCAGCCTCCCTATCACTTTGTTTATGTGTTTCAGTTTGCTACTGTAAGTTTTATGTTCCATTTTACAGAGCTTATGTTACATTCATTTCATTGAATTTAGCTTGGTTTCATTGCATCTTTCATTTCCTTGATTGTCTCTTGTATGAGATTTTCTACTTGTCCTATTGCTAATACTATAGTGATATGAAGTTTGAGATTCATGTCATTTTGTGATATCACAATCATCATGGATCTTGGGTTGTCTAGCTCTTTCAATCCTACTATTGACACTAGTTCACTATGTATGGACTACATTGTTAACAAATATTTTCCTTCAAGTAGTGTGATGCAAGTTGAAACAATGGTTGCTATTATTCTGTAAGAAAACATAATCAAAATCCACGAAGACCTAGAAAACCTACAAAATCAAATAAGTACTGAGAACATTTCAACTACTGCTATCCCTACCATAGATAACATTCATCACATGCTTGAAAGTGAAGATGGATTTGACCTTGTACATAACATAGTTCAATTTTTTGGAGAACATCTTATCTCAACTACCAGTTGTGCTTTACCATTGAATAATGTTACAAGATAAGAAGGAACTAAAATCCCTCCTCCCACAACAATTGCCTCTATTCCTACCTATACCAACCCTCAAGTTACAACAATAATACAAGGGTATGTATGGGATCATGATGGGACAAAAAGTGGTGATATGATGGGTATGTGTAGGGTATGTGGCTAATGACTTTTTTTAACCCAAAATTGATGAAATGAAAAGAATTTTTAAAGGAGATTCTCAACTTTCCACCAATATAAATTATGCTTTATGTTGAATTTAATAAATAATTATTATTCATTTTTCAATTTGAATTACTACTAAAGTCCTAATTGATAGAATGATTGAAATACATTTGTAGCTTTCAAATAATATCACATTTTTTGAATCTGAAATATGCATCACATACTATAGGATTAAAAAATAATAGTTTCATGAAGTTTTGACCAAGTTAAGGTGGTCAAACATATGAGTTTTAATATTTTTTTAAAGTTGTAATAAAAAATTCATAATTAATTATTTACTTGGAAAAAAATTACAAAAAAATATGTATCACATTGAGACATGAGTCCTCTACTTATATCTAAAATCTTATAAAAAAATATTATCATTTTATTGTGGTTATGGTGCTCAGACAGACACCTACTTATTTTTCCTATGAAATTTAAGTACTACTGCATTGAAATTTCAAATTTTCATCAAATAGATTTTCAAAAATAAATAAATCTATTAGCTTAGAAACTAAATTCAATTTGCTACAGATTCTATTCTTACACATTTTTAAAATAATATAGATAACTTATTCAAATTTTTATGTGACGTTGCCTAACTTTGATTTTTCTAAATTTTTTGCCACTTAAGGGCCTATTTTTTCCATGATGATCCTACACATACCCACAATTGACTAGTAATGTGATTCCTTTCTTGGGTATTTCCACTAGCATCTCTAGTACCTTTGTGGCATTCCACATCATATCTCCTACCACTCTACCACCTATAAGCATTCCATTCACTTGTCCCTCAAACACATACACACCTCCACCTTATTCACCTCCATCTTAAAATAAAAAAAATGACCCTCTCATAAACCAACTTTTGCAAACCATTCCATTTCTTCAAAAGCAAGTTTCTGCCATAAACCAAAAATCAAAATGGGCCAGCTACATATTATGTCAAAAGAAGTCCCTTGTCCTTGGAGATATTGAGAACACCAATGCCACAAGGTATAGAGGTGCCTAGATTTGAGAAATATGTGGGGAAGGGAGATCCTTCTAACCATTTTTCCACTTATACTGCCTTATGTAGTGACTTTATACTTGAGGATAAAATCTTAGCTAAGCTTTTCCCTATATCCTTGAAAGATACCACCTTAGAATAGTTCTCATCATTACCAAATAACTCAATTAATTCATTCAATGAACTTGTTGAGGCCTTTATAAACCATTTCCAAGTGCATATGACTCCTAAAATGACCTTGGCCAATTCGATGAGATGTAAGAAAAAAGAAGATGAAAAGATTACTGACTTTATTTCACGCTATCAATTGCTTTATTCCCAAATCAATGTAAAGGTTCTTGACCCCCACCTTCAAAATATGTTCATAGAGAATTTACAAAATAAGATAAAAAATAAGATTACCATGATGAAATTCCCCTCCTTCATGCACTTATGTACTACCCTCTGTGATTATCAAAACTCCATTAGTAGTCATGATACAAAATCCACATCTAGCTGAATTGAGAAGTTTGAGTCTACGAACCAACAAAATTATCAACCTTTTAGGAAATAGAATAAAGGTTTCCTTTTGTAGACACTAAAAAATGTCCTAAGTCCGTGAGCGTCATTTTTCTTGGTCATTGTCCTTTGATAATTGAATAATTTTAATTATTCAATTAGGTTTGACCACATTCCTCTATTAATTAAATATTATTTATTTATTTAATTAATTCACCTTCTCATCGTTAGTCTATCCTGATCAATTAAAATTATTTAATTGTGTCACTAATATATCCCTTTCTTCAATAATTAAATAAATCATTTTTTTATTTAACCTTTTATTCTTCTATAATTAAATAATTGTCAAAATTATTTAATTGTGTTTCATTCCTCACTTTTGGATAAATAATTCAAATTAATTATCCATGTCTAATTTCCACCTCCCCATTTAATTAAATTGATTGATTTAATTAAATGCTCTTTTTGTCATTTTATCTAAATAAATAATTTGGATAAATTATTTATTTGCCACTTGTCATTTTCCTCCATTTTGAATAAATAATTTAAAATAAATTATTTATGCACCTCCACCTAGTCAAAGATGCTCTATCATAATCCCCTATCATAACATTCATTTCTATCATAGCTTGCATATTTTGCATGTCAGCGATAGCTATTAGTGTCATAGATTTTCCATGCATGGCATATTTTTGGTGCATCAATTTTGGACCATTGATCTTGACATCTTTTCTGAGACTTAATCTCAACCATCCATTTCGTAACATCTCTCTCATGCATTCTCATCCATTGATCTTGGAATCTTTCTAGAAGATTAATCTCAACCGTCCATTCGAATGGTTGTCTATAAAAGCAACCTTCTTTCTCCATTTTTAGCTTAACAGTTAATTGTCTCCAACATTCTTGCTAGCATTTGCAAGTTTTGCACAAGTGTTTCAACAAATCTAATAGAAAATTTGCATAACAAGAAGGAGAGCAAGATAAAGAATCAACCATAATGGGGAGTGATTTCTTTTATGTTTTGCATTTTTTATTCTCTCCATTATTTGCTTTCTTTTGTTGGATGTGGTTTAATAGCTTAGTAGTGTTGGTTGTCATTTTATCTATGCTATTTGATTCTCTAACCCCATCTCACATTTGGTGAACCCGATGTGAAATAGAGAATTTTGTGTGTTTTTGTTTATTTTTGCTATTTTGCAGATTATAGCTAAGAATTCATACAAAATCCCGTCATCTTCTTTTGAGCACAGAAAAATGGACGTATAAAATATTTTAAAAAAATTTCTAGGTTTTGTAGACCTCATTCTCAACTTTCGAGAACATTAAATAGTTTGAAATTTTGTTATGATTTAATAAATTTATGTCAATTTTACTAATCACAACTTCTTAAGATTTAGTTGTTAAAATCTGATTTTTCTTTTGTTTATAATACTTTTGTTGTGTAGGATTTTGTAAAGCGTTTTCTAGGTTTTGAAGCTTTATGTCTTAGCTTTCTATAGATATCAACAATTTAAAATTTTGTTTAGTTTTGAGAAAGTTATCACTATTTTTAGTTTGTTGTTTTCATTCAATTCTTTTTTGGTTTACTAATCTTTTGTTTATAGCGCGTGGCTTTCGAATGGGGCTCCCAAAAATTACTTCTTTTGGAGCAACAAAAAAATTTAGCTCTTAGTTTTTAGGTTTCTTTGATTTATTTTTCTTAGTTTAGTTTAGTCTCTTCATTTTCTAGTTTAGTTATTTACTAACTTTTAAGTTTTAGTTTGGTTTTTAATCTTTTGCTCTAACTTAGTTTTTTGCAACTTTCTCATTAGTCCAAGACATTTATGAAACTATCAATTTGTGGTTTTGCAGCTCCGTTAGTCGAAGAATCATTTCTTAAACAATGTGTTTTGATTTCTAGTTTAAGAATACTTCTTTTGGTGCATTAAAATGAACATGTGCTTGATTCTATCTGACTGTGCTTGAAGGTGGTAGGTGATTATGCTCTCACCTTGTGAAAACTAGGTGATCAGAAAACTAGACCCACCTTATTTTTTGTTACCTTCATGACTTAATAATCAAAGTATCCTCTCCCCTTGCACTTTCGAGTGATCCTGGGTGTAAGAGAAATGGTTATTATTTCTAGAAATGGGCATGTCTTAAGGGAAAAAGTACTCACCTTAAGGGACGACCCAAATGGTAATAGGCTAAAGCCAAGCCACTTCCAGCCGAGATATAAAATGGGTTCTTGAGGAAAGTTCAAGTACCACAAGTGCGGATGTGTCACACGGACGAAGTAGTACTCCCATAAACCCTATTGAGCAGAACCTCTTTAGGCTGGAGTGCCACCTAATTGGTGATTAATCTCTCACCCCATGTGTGGCCACTTGAAAGGATGCCCTAACTAAACACCTATTGTTTTAGAAACCAACCATTTTCATCCGTTGCTTGGTATAGTGCAGGGTACAGTATCATGCCCAAAGATACTCACTACTGACTCCCTTGAGTAGAGATAGTAGTTCTTGGGAAGTGATGACCCAAGAATTTGAAGATGGTGTGCTCGAATGACGTTAATGAGCCATGGAGGGGAGCCAATGCCACCAAAATTCTAAGCTATCCGCTCTCGAGAAGGAAAGGTGTTTAGCACCAATCTGGGGTATATCGGTGGGCTATATGAAGTATACAAACCCTTGGCCTATTGGGATTGTGCTTGTCTCATGTGCATTTGCATACACCAAAACATCATTCTTTTCAAGTGTTTTCTGGATTTTCAAACAGTATTCACCACATTCAAAAATATGAACACAAATAATCAACCTCAAACAAACATCACACCTAGTAACTTGCAACACCTCAAAACATTCCCAAAACTATCAAACAAACATGTCTAAGTGTTATCCTCCATATTCATCCACGACCTATGAATGAAACCAAAGGATTGAATATCTTGACCATCATTTGAAAGAGCTTGAAAAACAACTTGAATCCCAATAGTTGAATGAATTTATGCAATTATCTCATAAGCCTTTATCCTCATTCAAAACTACATCATCCAAGTTTAATTTCCATGAAAATCTACAAAGGCTAAATGAGAAACCTAAATCTATGTCCTCAAACGCAAATAATCTTGAGCAATCCTACCATGTCATGCATCTATCTTCATCTCCCATAATTCAAAATAAACCTCATGAGTCTTCCACCCAAGTTAACGATTTCATCCAACCATCCTCTCTCATCATACCATCTCCATCCAACGAGTCATGTCAATCTATTAGTCCAATGCATGCTAGCATATACTTCCTTGCACTTCAAGATCAAAGCATTCTTTCCACTCCATTCAACGATACCAAAATTCCATAACCCCTTCCAATCTTTGACCAAGATCCCATCTCTCAAGAACCTCATGATAATCCCTTTATCTCTTTTTGTTTCATTCAAGATGATTCCCTTCCATCTCAAGAGAAAAGTATCCTTTCAAGTCCTCCTTCCACCTCATCTAATGAATCCATACCATCTCATGATTCCATCATATCCAATGATCAAGATATGCTTTCCACAAAATATTGGGATTCCCTTCCTTGTCAAGGTCAAGATATACCTCCATTCAAGGATACCCTTTCATTCCATGATGATGTCCATCCTTCTTATGATCAAGACATGCCTTTCATACCACTTCATTATGATTCCATACCAAATAAGGAGCAATCTACTCCATCTCCTACACATCTTGATCCTTTTCCAAGTCAAGATCAAAGTACCCCATCATCCCCATGTCAAGATCCTATCACACATCCTAATTCCCCTCATTATCACAATCCTCCACAAGAGTCTATCACCCCTATTCAAACTATCCATGAACCTCTTACCTATCAAATGGGTTCTCTCACTTTTATCCAAGGTGGTTTACTCGAAGATCTTGTTATTCCTTCCATATCACAACCACCTCACAATGGACTTGCATCTTGTTTCATAAACAATATATATCCTGTTGGCAAATGAATGTGTCAAAGTATGAACTACAAAGGTAAAGGATTAGGCCTTCATGAACAAGGTATCCTAGAACCCCTTTATATCCAAGAAAATCCATATTATCATGGCCTTGGTTATACAACTCACGCTCAAGACATTGGTATCCATCATAAGTCCAGATTCCATCAAAATAAACCTAAGTATCCTAGTCCATCAAACCTTCCATCTATCCTAGGTCCTTATCCTAGTTCATCAAACCTTCTATCTATCCTTGGCCCTTATCATCTAAACCCTAGTTCATCAACCCTTCCATCCATATTGGGCCCCTACATCCCTCCATCTCCTGTTCATTAAGAACAACAAAGACACACATCCTTGATTCCCTCTCAAAATTCTACCTACATTAACCCATCCATAAGACCTCCATATCATTCATCTCCATCCACCCATCCCATTGCTCTTGGAAGAAATTTGGGTGCCAAATGTCAAAAGCTTCCATATCAAAATCCACATGTATCAAAGGATCAAGATGTCTCCTTGAAGAGCCATGCAAAATAAAAGAAAATCTGATCCCAAGTCAAAATAAAAATCCAAAAGGCCACAAAGGCCCATCAAGTCAAAAGAAAAAAATTCAAAGACCACAAAGGCCCATAAATCAAGAAGAAAAAAATTAAATGCCATAAAGGCCCATAAAGAAAAAAGAAGAATCTCAAAGGCCACAAAGGCCCATGAATCAAAAATCAAATTCAAAAGCTATGTGGATTCCTAAAAGTATCGTAGAAGCAATAAAATCTAAATTGGCATCCAAATTTGCTAATCCAAAAGCTTCCTCCTATCATCCATCTAAAAACTTATCACCTTCCAAATTCATTTTTCCTCCATCACTCCACCACCCTTCAAGGTGTGTGCTGATGTTGATCTTTCCATCATTTCCATCTATCCATCAACAAGCCTTCCAACCTCCTATCCATTATCCAACATCCATCCCCCATTATCCTCCTTTAATCCAAACCTTTGCATAAGTTCTTAGCTTCTTCCATCATACCATTAATATACCTAGATTTATGAGTCTAATCCTTCTTGCCATGGTTTATTAGAGCACATATTAAAGGGATATTAGCCATGAAACTTGATGCTTGATTCCTCCCTCCATCTTCCTATCATGCATATATTATCTTCCATATTCATTTATCCCTATCCATATCCTATCTTCTATATTCCTCTCACACTTTACACTTGGGGGCAAGTTTCATCCCTCTAATCATGCATATTCATGATCCTCTTTACACTCATCATTTACCTTTCCACCTTTAATCTTGACAAGGTTAAGGATCTTTGTGAACATTGTATATCTTATCCTATACACTTTATTGATATCTTCTGTACCATATCCTTCACCATATCCATATTCCACCATCCTATCTTGCTACATCATTTCTTCCCTTCCTTGGTCTTGATGAGGAATAGGAGCAAAATACTTAGGCATTGTGTCCATATCTTATCAATCTTGATCATCCTATTCATTATCATTATCTTTGCATTCTTCCATTCCATATCTCCTAGCTTATCAAAATCCATGTCCCATTTCCTTCCTTTGTTCTTGATGAGATTAGGGGAAAAATTACAAATGCATGCTTTGGATTCCCTTTCATATCCTTATGTGTTACCATTCCATCATAGTTCACATCCTTATCATTTATCCATGATTAAATTACCTCCCATGTTGGTCATCATGTCCCTTTGCAACCTTGAATCTTATCATGTGAATCATATTTGAGCCTAGTTGTAAGACATTATCCAATCCTCATTTTTTTTTGTCAATCAATCATAAACAATCATCAATCTTATCATACTTAGAGGAATCAATGATCCTAAGTACTTATCATCATCATGCCTTATGGAATCGGTCATTCCTGGCATCCAATCAATGAACCATTATCATCTTTTGACAAAAAGATATATTGCTTGTGTGACATGTTTTGCAATGAATCTTTCATTTTGATCTATCATTTATCCATGGTTGCATTACCTCTACTGTGGAAGATCTTATTCCTTCAATTAGTCATATCACATTTCATTTCACTCCATCTTTAAAACTTCAAAAAATCCAAAAAAATCATAAAATGTCGTGAAATAATCCAAAAACAAACATAAAATGTCTTAATCCAAAAAAATCATAAAATGTCTTGAAAAAATCCAAAAAAAATCATAAAATGTCAAAAATCCAAAAAATCATAAAATGTCATCAAAAATTGAAAAATTTATAAAATGTCCTAAAATAATCCAAAAAAATCATAAAAAACATAAGAAATCCAAAAAAATCAAATATTTCAAAAATCCCCAAAAAATTAAAAATTCCAAAAAAATAGTGACACTTTTAGATCACCACACAACTTTGAACTTCAACAAAATCAAAACATGAAAGTGTTTGAAAATAAAGAAAACATTATAACATATATATCAACCTACCTTTCAAATCCCATCAAACGCATAAAACCATACCAAGAATCGGTTCTATATTGGCGCATGATGCATGTTTCCTTGTTTATCTTTGATTGTTTTATGATTTTATCTTTGGTGACATGCCTTTTAGCTTCTCTAGGGTGTCTTGGACTAGAGGGGTGAGGATGGGGCATATTCACTTGTTTTTTTTTTGTGGATTGTTTCTTATTCACATGATGACTCGTCTTAGGACATGGTTGTCTAAGACCATCAAGGACCTATGAGTCTAATGCAGATGAGAGCATTCCTTTTCTGATAGTGTCTTCCATGTAATAAGTATTCAGGTCATCTAAGGTTCTTATACCTAGATGCTTATACTTCATAACTAAATAAAAATGCAAACAGTATTCAGGTCATCTAGATGTTCATGTTATCTAGACGCTTATACTAATTCACGACATAATAAGCCCGATAATGATAAAAGCACTTAAATAGTACAAGAAATTTCATCACCTTTATTCTCTTCCATCTTGCATTTCATTTTCTTCATCTTTCTTGTCGTAGAGAAATCAATCAATTGCTTAACTCACTGATATATGTCTCTTGAATCAAATCTCAAATCAATCAACCTGCTTCTTGAAATTTCATGTCCCCTTAATCAATTAGTCAATCCATCATTGCAACACCTTGTCTTGCATAAGCATAATTCTTGATCAACTTAATTAGCTCAATCAGCTTCATCAACTCATCAACTTGGCTATACTGATCATTTCCATGAATTGTTCAGTTACGCCCATCAACTTTGCATTTTCATCAAAATGTACATCACTGCTTTATCACTTGTGCAATACAGGTATCTAATCACTTTCTAGACATCTATCGAGAGATTAATCTTCTTACAATCTGTTTGATCAATCTCTCGAGGGGCCATATCATTCTTATCATAATCCTTAAACCAAGATATCTTTGGGGCATGTATCAGTTGATCAATCTTTTTCTTTGAAACAACGCGACAAGTGCATTGTCTCAAAGAGGGGCAAAATGTAGACACTAAAAAATGTCCTAAGTCCGTGAGTGCCATTTTTCTTGGTCATTGTCCTTCGATAATTGAATAATTTTAATTATTCAATTAGGTTTGACCACATTCCTCTATTAATTAAATAATTTTTAATTATTTAATTAATTCACCTTCTCATCTTTATTCTATCCTGATCAATTAAAATTATTTAATTGTGTCACTAATAAATCCCTTTCTTCAATAATTAAATAAATAATTTTTTTATTTGACCTTTTATTCTTCTATAATTAAATAATTGTCAAAATTATTTAATTGTGTTTCATTCCTCTCTTTTGGATAAATAATTCAAATTAATTATCCATGTCTAATTTCCACCTCCCCATTTAATTAAATTGATTAATTTAATTAAATGCTCCTTTTGCCAGTTTATCTAAATAAATAATTTGGATAAATTATTTATTTGCCACTTGTCATTTTCCTCCATTTTGAATAAATAATTTAAAATAAATTATTTATGCACCTCCACCTAGTCAAAGATGCTCTATCATAATCCCCTATCATAACATTCATTTTTGTCATAACTTGCATGTCTTGCATGTCGGTCAGTCGTCAGTGTCATAGATTTTCCATGCATGGCATATTTTTGGTGCATCAATTCTGGACTGTTGATCTTGGCATCTTTTTTGAGACTTAATCTCAACCATCCATTTTGTAACATCTCTCTCATGCATTCTCATCCATTGATCTTGGAATCTTTCTAGAAGATTAATCTCAACTATCCATTCGAATGGTTGTCTATAAAAGCAACCTTCCTTCTCCATTTTCATCTTAACAACTAATTTTCTCCAACATTCTCGCTACCTTTTGTAGGTTTTGCACAAGTGTTTCAACAAATCTGAGGGAAAATTTGCATAACAAGAAGAAGGAGAGCAAGAGAAAGAATCAACCATAATGGGGAGTGATTTCTTTTATGTTTTTCATTTTTTATTCTCTCCATTATTTGTTTTCTCTTGTTGGATGTGGTTTAATAGCTTAGTAGTGTTGGTTGTCACTTTATCTATGCTATTTGATTCTCTAACCCCATCTCACACCTTCAACTAAACCCCCCTCAATAAAGAACTCAACATGTAAATACCCAAGTAGTTGATGTAAAAGCAACGATACCCTTTAACTATGGGGACATAGAAAGGAAATTCACTCCCCTACCCAATATCCTTCATAGCACAATGTCACAACTTTTAGAATAAAAAATGATCACCTTGCCTCCCATTAAAACTCTCAATCCTAATAAACCTTTACCTCCAAGTTTTAGATCAAATTCATATTTCCATTATCACTGACAAAATGCAAATGACATGGAACATTGAAAGTGTCTTAAACATCTTGTGCAAGACCTCATTGATTTTGGCTATCTTCAGTTGTAGGTGTTAATGATCAAGGAAATAATTATGTTTCCCCTCCTAACCAAAACTTTCCAATCTTTACCGACCCTATTCCTAAATATAATATTTCATTTGTCAAAGCTAGTGAAAATACAAAGAATGATGTGATGAATGTTGACACAAATGATGAGAACATGGAGACAATTCAATCAATTCCTATGGATACCATTGAACAAGGTCCCATGGATAATATTGTAAAAGGTCTAATTGCATTGATTGAAACTAAACCTTGTAAGGCTTGAACAAAAAAGCCTCTTAACATCACTTTCTCATCTAAAGATATAATTAAACATGAACCCAATGGTCCTCTTTACATAGCTAGACAAATCTATGATAATCCCACTAATGGGATATTAATTGATCATGTCTATGGAGAGAATATGATCACCAAGGAATTCCAATTTATTCATGAGCTCTATCAAGAAACATATGATAAACCGAAAGCATGGATAAAGACGCATAACGGTTTCTCTTCCCCACTGATGGGATCAATTACCTTATGTTTACAAATAGGATCGAAAGCATTAGACGTCTCATTCTCCATCATCTCAATGTTAGAACAATTCCATGTGATGCTTGGTCACCCATGGCTATGCTCCATTGAAGTCTTCCTGTCAGTTGTACATAAATTCTTAAAGTTTCCATTTGATAATGAAATATTTAGTGTGCATCATAGTGGCTTTAACCCTTTGTCTTCCTATGGAAACTTTTCATTACATTTCTTTTGGCCCAAGCCTATGGAACCTATTAAACCTTATGAAGATTTCTTTTTCAAATCCTATCAAAAGTTCAAGGTAAAATGTATAGCAAAACTATCCCTTAGAAACATTCCTCAACCTATGATTGAGCCTACCTTCCTTAACGAAACCATGATTAAACCTAAAGAAATTCTAAAAACCAAGACCAACCTAAGACATATCCTTTTCCTATTTCCTACAAAATACCAAGAGATAATGAAAACAATCCCATCATACCTCCTAGGATGAAACAAGTTTACAAAGTTAAAGAGAAAGCAATTGAACAACCTTCCATGGTTCCTTATGTTCCTCTCCTTAGGGAAGAAAAGAAACATATGGTTGATAAACCCACTCCTACACAAATGCAACTTAAAATTTGTAATAAAATAAATAGAAATACTAGAAAGCGTAGGTGTAGACTTCATGCTCTTGCTTGAAGGTTAAATGAAGAAACAAATAGAAGAAAATCAAGATCCGAACCTGATTGACGTAATGCACGGTGAGTCTCCCTCATCGCAACAAAAATATCCTATACCACACCCACATTAGGAGCTAAAACCTTATTTATATATTATCATTAGACCTCCTATCATGATTAATTTATATGACGATGACAAGATTTCAAAAATTGATGAAAAGGTGCATAATGAATTGAATACATTTTTTTCCTCTTATATGAGATTAAACGATAATCCTCCTAGGAAGAGTGTTGAACTTGGTGATAGTCCTAGTTCGACACTTGTTATTGTTCCTTTGGCTAGTTTTCCACCTTCTATATATGATGAACATGATTGATATGTGGATGACCTTCTAATAGGTTGACTCACATATTCCTTACTAGTCTTTTTAATTCTTTCCTTTTCATGTGCATAATGTGATCGCACATGTTGTTCTATTTGATGTCTCTCTCTTTGTGTAGTCCTTTATTTGTATCTCCATTCTTCTCTATGTCATAATCTTTATCTTTTTCATTTGTCTTGTGTTTTCCTTTTGGGGATGACACAAGGCATCGAGACATTCATGTCTCTTCCATGTTGACAAAAAAGTATTTTTCTTTGTTTTTTCTTTGTTTGTCTCATTCTTCTTGTTCTATGAGTATTTGGGTGATGATGACAATTTTGAGCTCTTTAAAAGCATTGTAGCAAGAACATATTGACCCTAGATCCATGGATCCCTCATGTATGGAGTTTCATTTTGGGGGCACCCCCCCTCTTTTCCTTTTTCATTGTGTAGCTTTATTTGGAAACATATGACTTGGGATAGGGATTTCCAAGTTAGCTCTCATGTCCTCTTTATCATTAGCAATTACCATTTTCTACTTTAAATTAATTTCTCATGACATGGTGTTTAGCAATTTCTTTAAAGTGGGGGCATACATTGGAATTATTCTTTTGCATTTCATGTTTCATGTTGTAGCCTTCCTACTTCATGTGATGTGTCTTTTTCTTTTTGGTGAAATTAGGTGTGATTCCCCTCAAGAGCATGATCTCTCTTGGCATATTATATTCCTCTTAGAGGATTGATGCGACATCCTACATACCCTAAGTTATGAATCTTCTATTTTTTGATTGGTCCTCTCTTGGAGACATTAGGCACAATGTTCCCTAAGCTAAGACCTTACATGAACTAAGCAAGACTCCTTTGAATTTTCCATACACTAATTTGTATTTGCAATTTTGGTTATATGGCCACCTTGCATAATACACATTTTTTTCCTATGGAGCCATATTTTTTTTTCATGAGTCTCAAGCATACGAAGTTTTTCTTGCCTCATGAACCTCAAATTTCATTCACGTGTGGCACCTTGTCAAAGATATCAAGAGGTATGACTTTGGTTTGGTTGGATGGGAAGCCAAACTGAGGCATAAATTTCCCATAGCCACTTGCTTGTGTGTGTGAGTGCATACCAACCACATGTGTATGTGTCTCACCTCTTTGGATACTCACCCAATGGAAAACCTAGAGTTCTATTTCCTCAAAGTGATTATGCATTTTTTTGGAAAAATAGCCTAGATCTGATCCACATTGTGATGGAAAAATGGTTGAAGCTTGATCCACCCCTTTTTATTTTGTTTTTCTCTCATTGTCTTTGGCAGTGTATGCTTGTTCCTTTTTGTTGCTCCTTATACCATTTTCATGTGTTTTCTTTTGTGCTTATGTCAGGTTGTCATAGGATCTTGATCCTAGGGGCTTGATCACCCCTCTTGATCATGGTTATCCTATCTTTTCAGAATTGGTGCACTTGGACCCCTCTTGATGCAAGTTTGTCTACTTTAGTGTGAGTTTGAAGCAAGTCCATCCTCTCACTAAAGTGGGAGCTAAATTTGGCAACAAAAAAATTATCCCTCTACTTTTTCATGCTTTGTTGGGCCCTTGTTAAATCAAATAATAATGTTGCCTTGATTTAGTGTTGTAATGTGTTTAACACATTCACATTAGGTCTTGGGCCCTTTTGAAATAAATGAAGTTAATTGAACCTTATTTAAGGTGTTACAAAGTGTTGTACCACACTTTCACATTAATCTAGGGTTTTCATTATTAATTGGGCTTCTTTATGCCTTATTTGGCCTTATTTTGCATCCACAAGCCTTAATTAATACATCTTTTCATGGATAGTCCCAAGATAAACCAACATCTAGTCATAATTCAAGTTTTTTTAGATTGTGTGGCCCATATTTACTGGTTTGGGACTCATATGCCACCTTGGGAGTATGAGTCCCACCTAACTTTTGGGGTCTTGATCCTAATTTTGCATCATTCTAAGAATTTTTTAAAAATGTGTTCCATAGTTAAGCCTAATGAGATTCATACACCACTTATGGCATATGAGTCTCATGTGGCCCAAAATTAAATTTAATTCAAATTATTTGTAGGATTTTATCCTTCTAGATCTGATGTTAGCTTGTAGTGTTGTAATTTTGGAAAATTTGGCATAAAAAAGTATAAATACAAGGTTATTTCACTCATTTTTCACCTAGCAAGCAATCAAGTGATCCTTATAGAAAAATTGGGTTCACAAGAGCATTCAAGATTTTACAAGAGAATTCAAGGGTTGATTATCAAGTGTTTTAGAGAATTATTCTAGTATCAATCATCATGTCAAAGTCATCATGCATCATGTTTGTTTTGGAGCAAAAAAATGTGATGTAGGGTTTCATGATTCAAGCAATCTTTCAATGTAAGATCTACAACATTCAAGCAAGAGTTAAGATCCACATCCATTGGAGTCATCTCATACATGTTTGTAGCACTTTATTGCTAGGGTTTGGTGAGTTGTAAAATTACATGTTGTTCATTCATCATTTCTTCGTTTCATTTCACTTAATTACAAAGTTTGATTACCAAAATGGGGTTTGTCTAAGGAAAACCCCTTTCCACTAAAAAAACAAAATTTTCCCCTCTCTTTAGTGTGTGATTTGCAAATCTAGGTTGAAGACATATTGAAGAGCAAGTTTGGAGAAAGTTGTCAAAGTGGTCTCATCATATACATCATCATTGAAGGACATCTACACATGACAAAATTTAGCAATTTAGACTTAAAGATCAAGTTGATAAGATTAAGTAGAAATTGAAGAGCAGATTCAGATCCTGATTTTCTAGAAAAGCCTAACTAGATTGATACACCACTTCTACTGTATGAGTCCCAGTACAAAAAAAATTCTAGATTTTTTAAGATTTAGATTAAGCACTATCAAAAACCTATTCTAGTCTAGAAACCCTAGACTGGGACTAATATGCCAAAAGTGGCATACAAGTCCCAGTTTATCCTAAATCTAGCTTTTTTAGCATTTCATATCTTGTTCCATGCCTCTATAGATTTCTAGGTGCACATCTTTGGTTTTTCATCTCTTTGTTAATTTTTACATTCATTTTTAGGTCTTTTATTCAAGTCTTTCATGACATAAGGTTTCATAATAAATTCTTACATTTCATTAGTATTTCCAAGCCCTAGCTTGGTGGCGAACCCCTCTTTAGTAATTTATCATACCCTAGGACAACCCCATTGCAAGATCTTTGTCTCCATCTCTACATTAGATTGAGATCTCTAGGGTTTCCTTAAGTGAAACAAGATAGTGAAATATGAGGAACCCTATCTCTTCAAGGATAGAAACCCTCTTCCCATTTTTTGATGTTTAACCCACATATTTGTGTCTTTTTCTTTTATATTTTTTTATTCATTTTAATATATATTGCACTATGATCATATTCCTAACAATCTATTCAACATATTAAGAAAAGAACTAAAATGGTACATAAGTCCTTGAATCATCTCAATACTAGAATATTTTGTAGGAAAGAATGGGGTTATTCCCTAATTTATTTCCATTTTAGGTCCTATTTACACATTTTTAGTTATTTTACTTAATTCATCTTTAATTTTCTACTTTGGTGGAGATTTACACACATTTTACTAGATGTCTCTTATCCCCATTGGTTGTATATTTACTTCTCTTCCTAGTGTATGCTATACATACCCACCTCTTGCTCTCATATGAGCACTTCATAATCTCTTTTGTATTCCTATTTTATCCTTTTATAGATAATTGTAATTCCAACATGTTGATCTTATTCTCTTTTTAACTAGTTCTTAGGTAACTTGATTTTATTCTATAACTTATCCTGATATGGCATGGGAATAGGGGACCATCTAGAGTTAGTCCACTTTTGGAAGTTCTAAGATTTCCTTTTTGTGCTTCTCTTCAAATTGAGTATGCTCTTATATTATATTTTAGGATGATATTTGATAATCAAAAGGGTTGAGACAGTATGTTTTGGAAGGTTCCTATTTGATGTTTTATTTTGTATGTACTTTTTGGTGACTTGAAGTAGATCAAAGCTTTCCATTAAATCTAGAGCATTTGAGAAAGTTGATTTCACCTTTTTTGTATCTAAATTGGATATTGGAGGCTATATCAATATAAGTTTTTATTTTGGTTGATGCTTGTGATGATCTACAAGTCACTTCTTCTAGAGTTTTTTGGGTCACATATGAGCTTCCATTATGCCTAGAAGGATTGCAAACATATAATTTGACATAAAATTTATCAAATTTGGATACGTTTCTAGAAAAGAAAAAAAAAATTATCCCTTGGTTGTATTTACTTGATTATTGTACAAATATTTCGTGCATGGGTGAACCCATAATACCTTTGTTCAAATGGGATATGATAAGAAATTTGGAAAATACTGTTGTTGAAAGGATTTTATTTGAATGAAGGTGCCTTAATTTGAAGGTGACCTTTATTTAAAGGCATTTTTTAGTATTTTTGTATTGTTGATACATCATCTTCATTTTGCATATAAGAATATTTTTTTAGTGATGTTATAAATGGTGAAAAAGTTAACTTCTACAAAGAAAACCTTCCTCAAGAGTTAAGCTCACTTTTTACAATAATATAAATTAATTTTAAGCTTAGTTTTTTATTAACGTAAAATAGGCTTTGAAGGGACCCTGAAACCCTATACAAAAGGAAATGAAACATGAAGATAAAATTTTAAAATATGCCCCAAAAAAAACCAAGTTGTTTAAACTACAATAAACCAACTATTAGCAACAAATAGACAAAATAGAAAAAATAGCAAAAAGAGAATCATGAAAAAAAACCAAAGCAACAACTACAGAAGGTCTTTTAACATCGTTGATGCTTCCGCATCCTTGGTGATAAATTTATCATGCATATAAATTATTTCCTTGATATCTTGCATGGGAACCATATTGCTTTTCTTTTTTTTTTGTTGCGAGTCCAAACACTTGAGCCAATACCCAAATTAGTAGCCTACTTACCCATCCCAGCATCCTCATACACTTCCTACTTCGAAGGGTCACCAAATAGGGGCTTACTAGTCCATTATTTTTCTTTATCATTTAGCAACACTAATCCCTCAGTCGTGGTCTCAAGAGAATCCTTGTTGTGATTAGTTAATGCATTAAGATATTGATGAATTTACAAGGAATTCCTTTCCAAAGTAGACAACCTTGGAGCATAGTCTCTTTTCTGATTAGCCATATCTTCCACCATTAGTTCAAGATTGTAATTCAATGATATAACCATTCTAAATATAGAATCATGCTCCCTAAATATTCTTAGAGTAGAGTTGTTACAACAAGCAACTGTATCATACTTACCATAAATATCTTGTACCTCTTGAATGAGCCACATGAGTAGATTAAAGAAGATATCTTACCCTTCCTTCACCAAACCCAATGTCTGAGTAAAATCCATTGTAACCCAATAAAAAACCCTCCCTTGATGAGAGCTCATTGGTGGATCCTCTTCCTAAAAACCAACAGATGAAAAAAAATTATTGTTACCTTTGCATTCAGAAAATGACATAGCAGGGGACACATCCAAATTAATGAAATTTTGTAGATTCACCTCCCCATCAACTAGGACCCTCTTATCCCCACCATAGTATAGAATTTTTTCATCAATAACATTTTTTTCCACCTCACAAGCTTTAGTAATCTTGAAACCCTCTTGCAAATTCTCCACTCCATCATGGGAAACTACAATTTTCTTCGACCTCTATTTCATAACCTTTCTACCACTTCCTTTTCCCTCTACAACCACCTCTTCACTATCACCATAAATTTTGCATTTAGCACATGAGGATGAGGGATTTTCATTTTTCCTAGATCTTTTCCTAACCTTAGCAATAGGGTTTACATAATCCAAATCTATCTGGTAACCATCAAACTAGGCCATATACTCATCTTCAGACTCTATCTTTCCACCATCTTGCTCCTCCTCTAATTGACATTTTCATTTCAAATTAGCCTTCTTCTTAGGATTGTTGACCTTACTAGGAATAGGGGACGCAATACCATATCAAGATTTGATATGCTCCATAATTAACATCATCAATCCCTCATTTAAAAAGGCATTGTTAAGATTATTTTTGTAATCCATAATCCCATTCTCCAAAGATGAAAGAAGATAAAACAAGAAAGAGATTAACTTACCATGGTGGAAATGGTTTAGCATCACAAAATAGTGCCCGTAAAGTGTCATATACCACCCTTCCAGTGTAAAATACTACATAAGAGCCATAGCCACATCTCCCCAAATAGGCTTAATTTTGGTGTGATCAAAGCAACCTCACTGGAGTCTAACCACTTGAGCTTTCTCTTTATCCTCAAGAAATTTATTCTTGCCACCCCAGACATGGATTTTTCTCTAAATAATTTCCTCCCCTGAGTTGACAACTAAGTAACTTCTAAAATAAACTCCTCATTAATAGTGATGTCAATGCCAAACAAGCTAAGCACCCAACCATGCCAACTTTCCAAAAACTTCTATGAGACATTTGCCAATTTTTCTCTTTATCCTCAAGAAATTTATTCTTGCCACCCCAAACATGGATTTTTCTTTAAATAATTTCCTCCCCTGATTTGAAAACTAAGTAACTTCTGAAATAAACTCCTCATTAATAGTGATTTCAATGCCAAACAAGCTAAGCACCCAACCATGCCAACTTTCCAAAAACTCCTATGAGACATTAGTCTCAAGCTCATGCAATTTCTTCATGTAAGGAGTGACCCCACCTTTCTACAAAATATTTCATGCTTCACCATTGGCTTTAGTCTTCACACATGACAGGGGCTCTGTTCTACATCTATCACCCCTCATCTTCAATAGTGTCAAGCAATTGGCTAGAATGAAACTCAACAAAGCACAAATGAAAAAAAGAAAGAACACCAAGGAGGAAATTGCACCCAGAAAGCATGCAATCCTAAATTTTGAGATACAACTTAAAATTATGGACAAATCCCTCCTAATAACACAACACATTCTCCCACAATTTCTAATGTGTGCTACAACCATCAAATTTCTAATTGACATCAGAGGAAAATCATTAAACATCCACCCCTTATGTTTAGTAGAACATTTTTCCCCATTGAAATAATTAGCAACTATCATTTTTTAATAAAAGAAATAAGCTCGATCAAAATATTTCCATTAATCTCCCACAACCTAACCAAAGACACACCATAGTTGGCTGAGAGGTCTACAACACCATTTGCCTCACAAAAAGCATGGGAAATGTAAACTTCTTCAAATTTATTCAACAAAACAATAGAATCAAATATAAGACTTTCTATGGACCAAGAAGGAGGAGAGAGCTTCCTAAGGTAGTTTATAATGTTCAACAAGTCCCCTTCCAACCAAATCTTGGAAACCCCCTTGTATTTTTCCAATTTTAAACCATGATAGGTTGTTGTAGCTTCAAAATAGTGGTTTTTTTGGATTCCCAAAGGGAGTTCCACCATCCAAACTAACCTTTAATTATGATATCTTAACACTCCTCCACAACTAGCAGGACCTAGATTACCTTTAGCAAAACCATCAAAGTTGACTTTAAATCATCTAGGAGGAGGAGAATACTAAATTAGCCTTGTTCTATCTAAATTGGATTTTTTCAAAGGTTGGGACATATCAAAGAGAAGCTTCCACTGCTCTTCCACCCCTAATTCATAATCTTAAACTACCACACAACCAAGGTGAATAGAACTAACCACAACGTACAAGAAATTATCATTAATGGTGGCTAAGATATTGAAAAATAGGGAGACCAAAGGAAGTGCAACCCTCCTAAAGATTCTATTATTCCCCTCCTTCCAAAGACCCTAAATAACATGAGAAATGATAAGGGACCAAAGTAAACATAGAGAAGGATTAGAAGAATCCTACCACTAACTCCAAAGCTCTGTAACTGAAGAAGGGAAGACCCATTCCAACTTCTAGAGATTAAGAAATATCCCCCACACCTCCTAAGCATATCTACACCCAATTAAAAAAATGGTGGGAATCCTCTACATCCTCCTCACAAAGATAGCATCTATTAGGCATGGAGAAACCTATTTTATAGAGATTGTTAATAGTCAAGATTTTATCCTGAACTAACAACCAAAAAAACATATTGATCTTAGGAATCAAATTTGAGAACCAAACAAGGGCCCAAGGGGAGCTCAGGCCCACAATATTGTTCAAATAATGGAATGCAGATGCCACCAAGAACTACCCTTGTGAAAGTAGCCTCCAAACCACCTTATCCATTTGAGGAACAAAAGGGATATGAATATAAGATAGGAAACCATGGAGAAGAACCAACTCCCTAAAGTCATGAATTCTTTGCCATGCACCATCCACAATGTAATCAACAATAAAAACACCAAATTCCTTAACACAAAGATCCTTAAAAGGAGCTTGCTAGACAACATCATGAAGAGGACCATGACCAATCCACTAGTCATCCCAAAAGAGAATGTCTCTACAATTACCAACCGACCAAAGAAGACTAGTGGAAACAATGCTTCTCACCTTAATTAAGGAATTCCAAAAGATAGGTCCTAAAGGAGGAAAGAAATATTCCATCAAGAACTCCCTAAACTTTTTCAACACCATAAAGGTATTTAGAAGCAAGAATACATGTCCAATCCTTTTCACTAGCCAACAAAAATCATAACTACTTAGCCATGAGGGCAGAATTAAAAACCTTAACTTTCCTCAGACTTAAACCACCTTGGGCTTTAGATCGACACAACTCCTCCCACAAGACTAGACTCATCTATTTCTTATCCTCCACACCATACCATAAGAACCACTTCTAGATGCTTTCAATATTCTCCCAAAACTTTCATAGGATCTAAAATAGGCTTAACACATACATAAAGAGGTTCAACAACATACATTTGATCAAGACCAACTTTCCAACCTAAATAACAAAGGATCCTTTCCATCCCACCAGCTTAGCATTAAACTTGGCAATTTTTTCATTCCAAAATGAGCCAAGAATAGAATTAGCACATAGTGGAAGACCCAAATATGTGGAGGGTAGAGTCCCAATAGCACATTGAAGAATGCTAGTGATTCTCTACTTTCTTCTTTCCAAAGTATTTAGAAAAAATAAAGTAATTTTAGGAAGAATCACCAATTGGCTTGAGGAAAGTTCATAACTATGAAGAACCGATTTGAAGTTTTTAGCTTTTTCCACAGAAGACTCTCCCAAAATCAATGTATCATCCACAAATCATTGATGCAAACAAGGAGGAGAGGAAGAGGTTAGGCGAAGCCCCTTAATGACCTTGATAGACACCTACTTTTGAAGATATCTCCTACGAGCTTTAGTTATAATGATAAAAAGGAAGGGAAAAATGGGGTCACCCTATCTCACACCTCGAGAGCTCCTAAAGAAATCAAAGGGGGAGCCATTCACTAGTATAGAGAAAGAAACCATTGATATAAGACTCATAATAAACTTCAAGAATTTATTAGAGAAACCAAAAGAAGATAAAGCTTTTACAAGAAATGACCAATCCACATAGTCATAAGCCTTCACTAAATCTAGCTTCAACAAAAACCCGACCTTCTTGTTATCCATAAACAAATGGATATTTTCATGAATCAGTAATGATAGGATCAATTATTTGTCTTCCTAAATAAAAGTAACTTTGATTATGAGAAATTATCAATAGAAGAACCCTCTGCACCCTTAAAGCCAAAACCTTTGAGAAGATTTTATAAATAGAGTTGCAAAGGCTAATAGTCTAAAACTCATTAAAGGAAAAGGCCCCTAGAATCTTTAGGATAAGAACAATGAAGGTGGTATTAAGATCCTTCAACAAGTTTTTCCTACAAAAAAACTCCTTGGTAGAATCAACCAAAACTCCTAAAAGAAGAACAAGGGGGAGCCATCAAGACTAGGGTATTTATTCCCAAAAAAAGAAAAAATAACCTTCTTAACCTTCTCCACAAAATGGATGCTACATAACATGTTATTTAAATCCTTAGTCAAGATTCTAGGAATAACCTCCAACATTTGATCTTGAACAACTGGGTTAGGAGAAAAATAACCAAACAAGAGATCAACAAAGTAAGCAGAAGTAGCTTGTCAAATCTTCCTATCATTCTCACTTACCCTACCATTATGACAGATACAATCAATTTGATTAGAGGCACAATGCTTCAAAGTGGTGATATGAAATAATTTTGTGTTCCTATCTCCAAAATTGAGCCAAACTACTTGAGACCTCTGCTTCCAAAATTCTTGGACTCTTTAGCAACAATATTATGCAAACAAGATAAGAGCACACTCTCATCATTGGCCACTATAACATTACACCCCAAAGCTTGAGTATTCTATTGCACACCATCCAATTCCTCCTTAATATGAGACTTATCATGAAAAATATGCTCAAAGGAATACTTATTCCAAATCATCACATTATTCCTCACCTAAGCCAACTTCTTAGCAATTCTATACATTGTCGAACCATCAACCTGGATATCACACCATGCTAATAATTTATCTTTAAACTCGGGATGATACACCCACTTTTTTCAAATTGAAAGGGGAAGGATTACCTTTGATTAACCAATTCCACTAACAAGGAGATGGGGAAGTGATCTGAATCAAATCTAGTGAGAGTGAAAAGGGAGCATGAATAATACATCAACCAAATAGGAGAAAGGAGGGCCTTGTCCAACTTGAACTGAATTAGCACATCGAATCAAATCTTCTCTCATCATCCACCCAAGATCTCACCATCTTTTCCAAGCAACTCAGAGGAGAATTGAAGTCACCCATAACCAACCAATGATCTATAGGGTTTCAAGCTTTGAAGGAATTTAGATTCCCCCAAAATTTCTTATGAGCACTCTTTAAATTAGGGGCATACATATTAGAAGAAACCCAAGAAAAATTATCACTAATGTAATGAAAAGAGTTAGCAATATGGTTAGACTCACCACAAACAACCCTTCCAATAAATAGCTTTGAATTCCAAAAGGTATCCACACCCCCAAAATCTCCCTCCGCATCAAAACCATGGAGCCTGTACTCCTTAAACAACCTTTTCTTTAAACTATCCAGTCTATCCATAGACATTTTAGTTTCCTGAATGAGAACAATATATGATTTATGATCCCTTACTAAATTAGCAAGTAGATCCTATTTATGAGGGTTAATCAACCCTTATATATTCTAAGAAAGTATCTTCATAGGAGATTTTGAGACATTCTCTTGAACAAGCACATATCAAATAAGGTTTTATGGGAACCATTAGCAATTTTCACCTTACTTTCTTTCTCCCTATGCTGCTACAAAGAAGGTCTTCCCCTACCCCTCTGCTCTGACCCACAATCACCTTTTTGGAAATTCCTCATCACAAAACCCTAGGGGGAAGAATGTTTCTTCCTATTCCTAGTCTTAATAGGTGAAAAGGGAGGCTCCTTCATAGGAAAAGAGCTACCCAAGTCATTCCTAATGACAGAAGAGGTAAGCATCGCATTTGGTTTAAAAATTGAATCAAATCCATCAGTAGGAAAAGTAGACTCTAACTCAATAATCTTAAGCTCCTTACCATCACCTACCAAATCTTCCCCTCCACTCCTTGGCTCATCAACCAAACCAAGGAGGTTTTCCTCTGCATGAGCATTCAACTTCCCTTCTTCCAAAACAAAATCTTTCAACAAAGGGTTGTGACCATCCACATGAGGATACTAGTCACAAGCATCTAGAAATATCTCTTTCACAAGGACATATTTCAGTGATACAAAAAAAGAAACATGATTCTTCCCTGGGCCCTCCTCAAACTTACAAAAAATTCTCCACATTTTGGACCACATCCTACTTGAATAGAACAACAATTCTTCCAACTTTTGGCCTCATCCTCTCCTTCAACTTCTCCTTTTCCCTCCACTCCTTCAAGGGCTGGGAAGGAGTCAATTTAGTATGCTTTGAAGGACATTTCCCCACCCAATTCCCAACTTTCTTATAGTGGAAACAAGAAAAAGGAATAGACTTGTACTCAATCACTTGATTCTAGACACCCAAATTTGAGTTTATCGATACTTTCTTAAGTAAATCCATAGATTGATCAACAATAATACAAAAGCAAGAATACACCAACCTTTTTTGAGAAGTGGTCATCTAGTCAATAGAAAGAAGCTTCCCAAAAGTATCTACAATACTAGCGAAAACCTAATCATCCCAAAAATCCAGTGGAAGAGCAAGGAGATGAAGCCAAAAAGGGGAAAAGGAAAATGAGCATGAGCTCAAATTAAGGTTGACTTCCAACTTCTTGAGGACTAACGATGATTTTCCAATCATCTAAGAAACACCATTCAAAACACTAACCAAATCCTCATCATAGGTGAAGGAAAATGAGAAGAAACCTCTAGCCATCATAGCCACCTCCCCCTGACCTTTCAGTCTCCATCTTTTGAAGAAAAGGTTATGAACTAGTTCAATGTTTGGACAAGGTCCCATAAATTTCCCCACCAAGGATAAATCCATTGATTCCAAATGTTTCTCAATGATGCAGTCAGGAATAGACACTCAGTACTCCCCAACAGTCTGGTTCACCAAAAAACTAACTAGAGGAGAATAAATCTTACCTTTAGGCTCAACACCAAAAATATTTGACCATTTGGGTCCATCAGACATGACCCCCACACACCTTTTTTCCTTCCCCAACAAAGACATTTTCACAAATCTTTAGACGGGGAGAAGAAGACAAGCCCATATTAAGAGAACTTAGAGAGGCCCACACACAAGGTACAAAAGGAGCACCATCCACAAAACCCAAAGATTCCAAAACAAAAGAAACTAAATAGGAACCACCATCATTACCATCATCCTCACTGCAGACTGACACTTCCACAACATCAACATGCTCATAAACACACCTACCACTATTACCATAAGGAAGTAAACCAAATTTTCAATACACTTTAAGTTTAGTTATTTATGGGTTTATTATCCTTTTCTACGAGTTTGATATAAAATAATAAAGTAAAAATAAATAACTAGAATGCTTGAAGTATTTGAACTAGTGAAGAAATCTATTATTTAAAAAATAAAATTTGACCTTTTACCAATAGAAACAAAAAATAAAAAATATAGGGAACCTAGGGTTAAAATGGAGAATTCAAGAGTTATAACACCAACATCGCATGTGAACATCCATGCATTGCACTATTGTCCGTGCAAATAAAGTACAAAAATATGTCCATAAATCATGAAAATATAACTTTTTTGGTTTAACTAACCTATAAAACCCAAAACAAAAATATACCAAAAAATAATTATATGATGAAAATACAAAGAAATGAACTAAATAATAACATTTAAATGGTTTAAATGAAAAATAAAAATAAAATTATTAAAAAAACACTTGCAAAAATTTGGGTGGTTGAACACTTCTAAAATACCTATAAACACAAAGGAAAAGGAAAAATGTTTGGGTCTATTTGGGGATTTTCATCAATCAAACCCTTGCTTTGGTATCTTTGCCTCCACAACAAAAATATATATAAATAAATAAAAATATTGTGTGTGTTATTAATCTAAGTGTATCTATAAATAAGAATTGTGACAAAAAACATGGAGAAATGGATATGATAATCCCAAGGTGCTCAAGGGCATAATGAAAGAAAATTCTTGTAATAAAAATGATAAAATAGAATGATATTACTTGTAAAGGCTTTAGGAAGTGAAAAAGACAAGAGAGATGAAAGAATGTTTTAGAAGAGCACTATAGATCTAGTTAACAAGTTTTAGAGAGCTATGTGTGAGCTTCAGAGTACAAGAGAGCCAAGAGAGAGTGAGAGACCCTTAAAAATGAAAAGTTTGATTAAAAAAGAAGGAAGAAGGAATCTATTTTTGATCCATTTAAAATCATCTTGAATTTTTTTACTAACTTGGAAGGTGACAAGTGTTAAAATTTCTAGAGATGACCACTAACAAAAAAATATTCTGGGATGCTAGTGAGATGTGTGGGCATCCATGCAATGTGATAGTTTTTAGACAATTTATTCTAAAAAATAATAAGAGACTAGAATATTCTAGGGTTTATACAAATTTAACATGAAAAAGTGACCACAAGAAAGGAGGTTTGAGCACCTTGAGAAGGAGAAAGGATGATGTAAGGTTTGAGATGAGCCTAAAAAAATACTAAGAGAATGCACACCAAAGTGGACACAAAACATAAAGTGAAATTACAAGGGTTTGCAATTTTTGACATGATAGATCTATCATTCTCACTCTAGTGATACAATTCTCTAAAGAAAATCCTATTTGAACCATCAAACTAATTCATTGGGACATGATATTTTGAAGGATTCTAGCCCTCAAAGTAAGCTTTCTAAAAAGAATAATTTTGAATATGTTTAATTTAATAATTACATTTTTTTCTTCTATTGAACATATATTTTTTCCAAACATCAAGTTCTCTATTTCACACATGTAAGATAATAAAGAAATTAATTTTCAAAAATATTTGTGCACTATATATTGATATTCTTGTTTCAAAAAAGATGTTAATTTGGATATATATACAAAAAAATGCATTATAGAAGAAAATTGTGTCTAACTTATAATTAACCACACATAAAAAAATGAACAATAAATAAAATATATAGCAACAAATTATAAAAGAATACATGTACTAGATATTGGTGTTATTGATATATATACATAGTAATTTATGATTTTATTCCTTTATACAAAAAATATGTATTATGGAATACATGTCACTTTTAGAGAATGTGATTAACTAGAAAAAACAAGTTGCTAAAAATTACATTAAAAAAATTACAAATTATTTTTTAATTATGTGTGTGCGTGTTTGTGTGCGTGCACATATATACATACATATACATTCATATATATAATGTATGCACGTGTGCACACATACACACACATGTACATGTACATGTGTATATGCATATGCATATTCACAATATCTCAAATAATATTATTTCATGTTATGTTCAAAATCTTTTAACGTCTTATTGTTATAGTCAATGTAAAGTAAATATTTAGTTTAAAAAGTTTATTTAAATTTCTCACATTAGTTAAAAAGTGAAACACACTATTATGGGATCACCTACATGTGTGTACTACATCATTAGAATTCTATGTACACATTTTATTGGTATCATTAATTAGTATGAATAAAAGAATATTATTATTTTTATATAAGTAATACATATTTTTGTAAAAAGCTTTAAAGTATTTGAATGAAAAAATTCAAAGCTTTTTGATCCTACATAGGGTAGGGAAATAAACCTACACCCCACCATAAGAAATTTAAGTATGAAATGGATTTTAGTTTTTTGTTAAGATAATGCAATTGAGTTTTACTAGAGACTAAAGTCCAAACAACCATATTTTAGGATCTACAATGAGCCTCATAGGCTTGGGACCTTATAGACCTTCCAATTGTTTAAATTAAACCCACTCCTACAATGTTAATAGCGGTTAAAATAATCCCTTTTCAATAAAGGTTTTATGCCATATCAAAAAGTGTTTATACCTTTCTCCATGGTAGTTTTATAGGCTAATTATTATTTTTAGGAAAACTAATGGCAATTTTGGAATTTTTATTAGATTTTGAGTATATTTTGCTAACAAAGTGTTATTTTGTAATTCCATCATTTTAACATAACACATGGTTTTTTCAAAATTTTAGCTAAACTTTGGTGACCTCATTCTTGTCAACATGATGCTTATTTTTATAGTAATTTTTTAAAATTTACCAATTTTTCACATAGCTTATAATGGTGTGGGTAGGTTTTATATTTGATACCTATATTTTTTATAGACTTTTTTTCCTTAATCATCTTCTTATGCAACTCTTATTTTTAGAAATTTGAAGGGCTATATCTTATAAATATAGACTTCTTGTAAGTCCTATTTTATAAGTGCATATTTTTTCATTTACTTCACAGTGGTTCTTTTTATTTCCTCTTATATTTTAGTGGAATTTTATTTTTAGTCTTTGGTTACTTTTGACATCTATTTAATATGCTATTTGATTTGTAAACAAATTGGCATAAAGTACCACATATTATATTTATATTTTAGGGAGCTTTTTCATCATATTATGTCTTTTTTATTCTCACTACTTATACAATGCCATGGAGGTTTGTTATGTGCTCCTTGTAGTTGCAATAAATTTTTTTGTTTATTTGATGTGTGTTCCTTGTTCTTGTATACCTTTTATAATAGTATATGGGGGATTTATTTTGAGTACCTTATTCATGCATACATAACCTTTTCTACCTTCATGTAGTGTGCCTCATTTTTGTACACCCTATTGTAATCATAGTTCTTGGTGCACCTTTTTAATGTTTCTTCTTCACCTTCTTGTACTAGATTATGGTACAAAGGTTTGGTAGAGCTACCATACCTCTCCCTTGTTAATATTATAGGGGTATACTACCATTTCTATGTTTTCTAATTCTTCCTTAGTTATTCTTTGGAGTGAGCTATGTATGCATTTTTGTTCCTTTATATTGGATAGATGCAACAATTTTTTATCCATACACATCAATAAGATGAAACACATACCATATAAATATTTTGCATACCTATTTATGGATGCCATTAGCATTCTTGAGACTCTTGGTACCTTTTGGTATACAATTTACATCTTTGACTATTATATTGTTGTGTTATTTTATATTTTTATAGTGTTCAAGTAGTTTCATTTGGGCCACTCATGTAAATTTGTGCTTCTTTGATATTATCCTGATCTTCATTATAGTGTATATTATTTTATTTAAAAAATATATAATAGTTTTCCTGTGGTATTTTTTCACAAATTATTCATGCTTCAATGGAGTTCCTCTTGTTCATCTTCTTGTTCCTTATATTTTAGTGATAGATTTTGGGGAGGCTTCTTCGTCCTTCTCATGTTTTCTCTCTTTTAGGAAGAATTATTTTCTTATGATCATTCCCACTTTCTCTATTTGTGAGAGTCTATTTTATACTTAAGATGAAGGAGGTTGTTCTTGGGGTTTTGTATTGAGTCATCATTCTTTCATCATTTCCTTTTGTTTATGATTACCCAATTAGACATTATTTTAGTTCCCACCTTTGAGTCATTTGTAGATATTATTTTTCCTTCCTAATCTACAATTAAGGGGTTTTTGTGTGAAAATGTTATTCTATAATTATTTCCCTTTTGGGTCCCATAAAAACCTTGTTAGTTAAGTTTACTTAGGGAAAATTTTTTTTCCCAATTTTGTGAATATGTGCACTCATGTGACTCTATCTCATGTATCCCATGTTGGTTGTACATTTTCTTCTCTTGGTGGTGAGTTATATAGACCCACCTCTTGATATTATATAATCACTGCATAATCTCTCTTATATATGCATTATAGATCCTTTGTATATATTATTTTTATTATACCATGTTGATATTATTCTCTTTTAATTATTAACTCTTAGGAATCTTGTTCTTGGGATAGCCAACTTTGTACCTAATCCTAACATCTTTGAATAAAATTTCATTTGAAATTCAAATACCATTCAATTGATTATGAAACAAAGAAAAACATGTTTAGGGGAAAAGAGGGATTCCCCTAAAATGATAGTGGGTAGACATATTATCCTTTATTTCATTAGGAAATGATATCCACACAATGAAATGATTATCAACCCTTAGGTGAATCAAGTCAAAGTGGGAATCTTTAGATTTCCTTATGATTGAAGGATTGGGATCAATGTCAAATAACACTTTGGGGAGAAAAACTAAAAATAATAAACTAACACCAAAATGCAATTTAACACTTGAAACAACAAGATTAAACTCAATACTAACAAAACCTACAATCAAATTGTAGACCATAGAAGGGAAAATCTAATTGTACCTTTCACCAAAAGTTAGTTTTTAAAACTGATCTGGGACTCATTTGCTGAGGGGTGAATGTGTCCTTTGTTAGGGTTTTTTTGCAACTGTTGTGAGGCTCTAGTCATATCCTTGCACTTCTAGATTCTTCGGGTTTCAACATTGAAAAGTAAAAAATAATTTATGTAAGTGAGTTTCTGTGAGAAGATGGCAACTTTTGTAACTTTGACAACTTCTTCATTTTTTCTCTTCAAAGGATCTCCAAGCTTTCTTCAACCTAGATCTGCAAACACAACCTAAGAGGGAATTTTTTTTTTGGTGAATGGGGGTTATCCTTGGTCAAACCTTATTTTGGTAATTAAACCTTGAAATGAATAAAAGTATGAAAGTAGGAATGAAGAATGGAAAAATCTATGTTACCACTCAAAAATCCTTCAATAAGTCCTTGAATGAAGGTCTACAAATTGCATGATTTGGCTTCAATGGATGTGGATCTTGAAACTTTGAATCTTGCTTGAAATAGTGCTTTGAGTACTTGATTGGATCATGAAATCTACATCACAATGTTAGCTCCAAAAAACATCCATGATGCAAGAAGACTTTGATATGACAATTGGATCTTGATTGCTGCAATAAAACTCTGATAAATATTCCTTTGAATGCCTTTGAAGTTCTCCAAAATACTCTTGAATTTCTTTTATCAAGAAACACAAAAATTCTAGCTTGCTTCTTGAAATATTCTAGTTGCTATGTGAAATATAGTGAAATAACCTTATATTTATAGGTATGTATCCCTAGTTTCTTGAAATTAAATTATCAAAAGCCGACATCTAAATATACACCTAGATACATCAAAATCCCACAAAAAGAATAATTAAAATTTAGGTCCTAAGGTCAAGGGAGGACCCATTTTCCCATGGGAGAATGGGTCCTAGGTCTCTAAACCTAGGACACACATTGCTCAAGATAAAGTGTTATGTTAAGGCATTAATGAATGTCAGGTTTCCTCTTCGGAAAATGAAATTAAATAGGCTTGGAAAATGAATTAAAGGGCCAATTAAGGCATAATTAAGGTCAATTAATTAGGGGAACCATAAATAAGTGTGAAAATGTAAATAAATATATTTTACAATACTAAATTAAGGAAAAATTAAGTCCAATTTAACTAGGAGGGTCCAAAAAAATATGAAAGTGTAAAGGGATACATTTTTCTACACTACAGATTAATTTTTCATTTTTAAAATTAAAGAATTATTCAAGATATCGTGCATCAAAAACTTTAAATACAAATTCTAGTTTCTCACTAGAAGAATTTGTAGTGAAATTGAATATGAATCTCAATAATTTCATTCCTAAGGTTCCTTATATATACTCATAAGTTCATTTTTCTTAAATCTTCTCATGTTGCATATTTAGTGGGATTTAAATTAATTATCTTAACTATATTACCTTAAATTCATTTGGTAAATCAATATTTAGATAAAATTAGCATATTTATATAATTTTTAGTTTGTCAAATCCTTCATATCAATAAAACAAATCAACCATTTAGTGATTTGTAATAATAATTTCCTAGTTTACATTAAATTATCCTAAAAATTGTAAACATCTTTTTAAGACTTTCTCAAATTTTCAAGGTTTCAACTAGTGGATTAAAAGCCTTTGCCTCATTTTATCCTGAGCATTTTAGTTTGTTATTTTCTATTTTCAATATTTTAATATCTATCTAAAATATACATTTTTAATATTTAGTCTTTTTATTGGTATATTTCTATATTTTTTAATTTAAAGGGGAAGAGTAAGAGTAAAGATATGTGATCCATTATCTATACAAAGAAATGTTCGTATACTATCCTATCTAAGTTTTCTTAGGATCTAGATATTTTCTCTAACTTTTTATTATAATAATGACTTCTTCTTAAAAAAATATTTTACTTTAATAAATAAAGTGTATAAATTTGGCTTTTTCTAGGAATAAACATATATCTCAATATTAGGAGAATAATGAGATGATCTAGTGCTATCATAGGTCTTGGAAATTAGTATGGATTAGAGGCAATTAGTATGGATTAGAGGCAAAAATCTATCCCTTTGAAGGAAATTATGAAATTCAACCATTACAAGTTTTCACTTACAAATATTGGTGAAGGGGGCACCATAGTGTAGAATGTACTTATAAAAAAGGAAGGAGATGCTATCAGAATAAGCACATTGTTAGGAATATAGATTTTCTCAACGTTGGAGGGGGAATTAGAGGTGATCTGTCATAGTTGACTATGATTTCATTGGGAGGAATTGAGTTTACTACAATTACACATGCAATAAAGGATCCCAATGGGAGTTCTCATGTGGTAATTTTAGCAGTTTCAAGATCGATGATGAAGGTTGGTACCATATGAGTGTATGGTGGTTTCTACTGAATTAGATTAGTGGTGGCTAAATGAGATGCTATGAATGTGAAAGGTGGTGATAGGGTTCATGTGTTGTTGTTAGGAAGGTTTCTATGATTGTATGGATATATAAGTAGAGGCCATATATTTTACTATAAATGATAAATATTTATAGAGGGGCTAAGGAAGAGCCCAATATGATATAGAAATATGGGCAATAAATAGAAGGGTAATGAAAAAGGGTTGTAATTGTGTAAGTGGTGTCAAAAGTAAGGAAATTAGTAGAAAGGAGGTTGAAGGGATGATACAATGACTATGTTTCAGGTGATGAAATGGTTATAGGAATTATTTGGGTGGAAATGGAATTTTTGATAGTATAGAGGATGTCATTGGAGGTATGGGTAATAGAAATAAAGAATGTGTTGGCTAGGTTTTGGTAGAAAAGTAGATTGTTTAGAAGGATGATAAGTCAACATAATTCTAGAATAAGAGATCAATGAAAATGATAAGCTATTCAATGTTAGAGGATTGAAATTAATTACTAGATTAAAAGATACATAATGACAATGATGAGCCCACATAATGCATGCAATAATCAAGAAGATTATGGTGTGCATGTTTTGAATGAGATAAAATTAGTAGTTGGGAAATTTTTAATACCCTATTAGTATAAATGGAAGATTAGTCACATGGGAGAATGACCATGTGATGTTCAAGGGGGGATTTGGGCACATAGAGCTTTAATGGTAGAGTGGTCTAGCATTTAAAAAGGGATGATAGGTAAGTGAGTTTAGATGCACATATATTTGGCGGAATCTAAGAAGAAAGGCACTAGCATATAGGGAAGAAGGTTTGAGAAAGATGGGATGTGTGTGTGGGAGTTTTGGAGAGATAAATTGAGTGGGAGGATGAGAGAATGTAGAATATAAGACTAGTTGGTTGAGAGAAGAGAATTGATATAGTAGAGAATAAAGAGAAGGAGAAGTGTAGGGAAAGAATACATCCTATGATCTTAAGGCATGTGAAACTACAAATAATAATTACTAATAGAGAGATTGAGGATAGAATATAAAACTAAAGGAACATGTAGGAGTTGTGGTAAATGAATTGGGGCTTTAGGATTGAAGAGAAAGTGTAGGCTATAGTGTGTAGATTATGATGAATCATAGGTATAAAATATCCAAGAGAGATAATACCATTAAGGAACTAAGAATAAGTGCAAAAATGAAAGGCCATGAGTAGGATAGGGAAGGGATGAGCTACATGATATTAGGTTGGTAGTTTGAGAGATAAAAAATAAGCATCTTGTGTGAGAAACAAGTTATCTAGAACCTACATGTGAGCAACAAGATAAAGTGGTGAATAGATAAAGAAAGTGGTTGAGGTGAGATTCTAGCCAAGGAGTTGAGTTTGTTTGAGAGGGATTAGTGTAAGCACAAGTCCCTACTTATAACTTAGGAAAATAAGATATCATTTTGTAAATAATTTTTTTAATTTTATATGTTATTAAAATGGTGTTCAAATCATGTGTGTTGGGTGTTATGTGTGAGTTTATATTAGGAATATTATATTTAATGGTTATTAATGGGTTACAATTGGTAAGGTTTAAATTTTTAATTAATATAGGGTGTCCCTAGAAAGGGGGAATCTCTTTGTATTACAAATAGCTACATATGGGTTCTTAGGAATTGCAAGTAGGGTCAAATACTAGAAAAATAGCATAGGGTACCCCATGGTGTTCATTAATCTGGTATTAGAATGGGTGAAAACTCTTAGGTTGATTTAGAATGATTGTGTAAGTCTTCTAAACATAATGATTGGGTTGTGAGAAAAAACACAAGTGTTTGTATAAACAACCAAGAAGCTACCAAGAAGGAGAGCAATAGGATTTTCAATATGATTCCTTGTGGAGAAGTTCAAGGTGATGTTAAATTCCTTAAGGGATACCATGGAAAACATATAAGTCATAAAGAATAGAAATGAAGCAAACCATGTATGTGCACCAGTTAACCTAATGATAAAGGATAAAGAGGAGGATCAAACTAAAGTAGAAGAGGATGAAGGATATTTACTTGAGAGGGAAGGTGGTGCAAGAGCACCTAGTTGAGTTCATGCCTCCATGAGGCCATTTTGTTATTTTGTTTTGAGTTTTTGGTTTTTTTCATGTAATAAGGTCTATGAGAAAATTTTATGTGTTTTTTAGTCCATTAATAGGTGGTTAGGTGGTTTGTTGAATCATATTGCAAATATTGTAAAAGTTGTCAAATTGTCACAAAAATTGTCAAATTGCAAAATTGCAAAAATAAGGAATATGAAGGATTCATTGTGGGAAAAGAAGTTATTTGGTCATTGAAACTCAAACAAAAATTGGTAAATTTATGCCATATGTTTAAATTTTCCTTGAAGACAAGGCCAAGGTTGGTGGCTTATATTTTTAAGAGAACTTAATACAAAACCCTTGTTTTTCTGAAAATTCCAACATTTTTTTGTTTCAAAGCATTGTACATTTGTATATGAATTTTTTTATGATTTATAGTTTATTTTAATAGATGGAGAATTGAATTTATTTTTTTTGGTTTTGGTATCATTTAATTTCATTGAGTTTTGAGAGTTTTATCACCATTTTACTCAAGATGGGTTTGAAACCCTAGTTCAGCAGGGTTGAAAGAAAGAAAAATGTAGAACTCTCCATTCTATTGATGAAAACATGTAAAACTTAGTGGAATGGAGGTAGATATGGTATATTTTGAGTGTGTGATGTTTTTAGGAGTAGGGCGCAAGTTTTGGTGAAGTTTTGATGATGCCCTAGTTGGAAAACCTCATTGTGTTGGGCAAGATTGATACTTAGAAGGTAGGGTTTAATGAAAGATCATTGGAAAATGTTGGAAATTAGTTTGGAGAGTTTTTTTAGACCATATTAGACATGTACAAGGTTTTGGTGAACTGATTTGAGGCTTGGGAGTCATAGAACCAATAAAACCTTAGTGAAATAAGCTTAATTAAGTCTTTGCACAAACATAGCATTAGAGATTTGAGTCTTGTTCCAAAGAAACCCTAGGAGATTTTGGGATATGTTTCAAAAGGGTGTAATGGGTATCTAAAAAAAGTTTTTTTTTTTGGGTAGGAGTTATTTTCTGAAAGTTATGGTCAAATTATGGTGAATTTCTACTCTTTTAAGCCTATTGTCAAATGTAGCAACAAGTATTTGAAGATTTTGTTACAAAGAAACCACCCCTAAAATATTGATATGTTTTGAAAATTGGAAAAGGGTATGTAGAAGTATAATTGGTTTGTGGTTTTTCAATTTTTTAAAAGTTATGTTGAATTTTTATTGTTTGGAATGATATAAGAAAAGTTGATGAAACTGTGAGAAAGTACCAAGTTGGGATTTTCAAGGTTAAAGGATTTTCCAAAGATCATTTATTTGTGATTGGTTAATGATCTCCCTCCATGCTCTACATTAGAATGAGTGATTATGGTTACCATTTTTAAACCCCATGATTAGAGAAATTTTTCATGTGACACCATCGAAAACCTTCCAGAAAATGGGGTAGAGGAAAGAAGAGTCTACATGGATAAGGAAAATGAGGAGGATGCAAGACATGTATTAAAAAATTATGAGAAGACAACCATGATCATTGCAAGAAAAGAGGGCACTAAAATTCTCTCACAAGTTTATACTAGAACATAGGGTTTGATGAAAGATAATTAGAAAACGTTGGAAATCAATTTGGAGAGGTTTTTTAGACCATATTAGACATGGTAGAGGTGTTGGTGAAGTGATTTGAGGCTTGGGAGTCATAGAATCAATAAACCCTTGGTGAAATAAGCTTAATTGAGCCTTTGTGCAAATGTAACAACATATATTTGAGAGTCATGTTCCAAAGAAACACAAGGATATTTTAGGATATGTTTTATATGGGTGTAATGGGTATCTAAAATGGGTTTGTTGTGGGTAGTAGTTATTTTCTGAAAGTTATGGTCAAATTACAATGAATTTCTACTCTTTAAACCCTATTATCAAATGTAGCAACAAGTATTTGAAGGGTTTGTTACAAAGAAACCACCCCTACACTCTTGATATGTTTTGAAACTTGGAAAAGGGTATTTAGAACTATAATTTTTTTGTGGTTTTTCAATTTTTTTTTAAAGTTATGTTGAATTTTTATTGTTTGGAATGCTACAAGTAAAGTTGATGAAACTGTGAGAAAGTACCAAGTTGGGATTTTCAAGGTTAAGGGATTGTCCAAAGCTAATTGATTTATGATTGGTTAATGATCTCCCTCCATCCTCTACATCAGAATGAGTGATTATAGTTACCATTTTTGAACCCCATGATTAGAGAAATTTTTCATGTGACACCATAAAAAACCTTCTAGAAAATTGGGTAGAGAAGAGAAGAATTTGCATGGATAAGGAAAAGGAGAAGGAAGCAAGCCATGTGTTACAAAATTATGAGAAGATAACAATGATCATTGCAAGAAAAAAGGGCACTAAAATTCACTCACAAGTTTATACTAAAAGTCATTCACAAGGTAAGTCTCATGCTCCTGATGTTTTCTTTCATATTCATGATTTGACAATACATGTAAATAGCACGAGGATTATACTTCTTTTGTGTATTTTTTTATAACTGTATAAATAGATGCTAAGGAGTTGTGTCAAATCCACTTAGGTCCCTCATTGGGTCTATGTGGAGGTCATCCAAAACCTCCCAAAAGTTTTTTTCTTGTTTTTGTTCCACTAAATTTAGGTTTGTTAAAGCCATATTTACCATGGAACCTAATTCATTCAATTGTATTTTTTGGTTTTTCCCTTGGAATTGAGACATTTTTTTCATTAAGGAATGTTATGTCTAAGTCCCTATTTGGGTTGAGTTTTCTAGTTGTTTTAGATTTTGGTTTTTTTGGACTATATAATGTATTTTCTAGGTCATTTCATTCATGTTGAATAAAATTACTACTTATCCTTATAAAGGTATATATTTTATGGTCATATTATATAGAAATTTTTAAAAAATTATAGAAATATAGATATGTGACCAAAGGATCACTCAAAGTGCCATGTATTTTAATTTATGAAATATATGTTAGTGGTGTCAATCCTCCTTAGTCCACAAAATCTAAGCCTATTCTTTCATTATTTAATGCCACAAACCTTAACCGAAGAAATCTACTAGGAAATATTTATTTGAACATGGTTGGAATATAGTAAATAATAGAAATAAGTCTCATAATCCTAGATATAAAGGTGTTGGTCCTCAATGGTTGATTGTTGGGGCTAAAATTTATGAGTGGGTCTTTCGGTCTCAAGTTTTAAAGCTCAAAAATGTGAAAGAGGTTATTGTTTCATGACCAATAGAGAAATCATCATAGGTAGTGAATGAGTCATGTTTTAATGGAAATTCACTCCATACTAGTATTCTCAATTCCTAGATGGCTACATTTTCACATTATCCTTCATCCGCATGTTGCTCACATAGTCTAGCCTATGAGACTAAGGAGGGAAATTTTATACTATAAAAGAAGCTAACTATTATAGCTAAGTTACCATGGTTTAAGCTATATAGTCATCTCATGCAGGAGGATTTCTTGAAGAATAGCCATGGATCTCTTGATATTATTGATAGAAATGATATGTCACTTGATCAAAATCTTAATCCATGTATTTTATTCCCTTTAATTTTCAAGGTTTAATTGATCTCAAAAGGAAATACATCATGCAATATTTTTTAGAATAATTTCTTAAGGTCTTTATTTTTTTTTCTTTATGGGAGTTGAAAATTGTGAGCTTTTTACTTTCTACTATTTTTCATGTCATTTATCCAAAAAGTCACTTTTTACATAGTGTTCATGAGGTAGGACATGGAGAATTTACCACTATAATCTTTCCAAGTGGTAGCATCACACCATGGATCATTGATGTGACCCCACTAGGTGTTTTATGTGTGCTCTTTAATTTTTATAACCACTCCTTTAGGTGAATATTTGAGATTGTAGTGACACCACTAAAAGATCACATCTTTGGTGATAGATTGTGGATTCTCCTCCTATATCCTCTTGGATCATGTTTGGATAATTTAGTATGGTTTAGATAGCTTCAAATAAATGTGTAAATTTTCCTATGAGGTGGATAATTGGTGAAAAATAAGATTGGTATTACATGCACAATAGATTTTGTCTTTTCAATCTAAATGTTGGGTACCATTACTTTGACTATTCATGGCATATGTGTAAAATATTTACTCTAGTACTATGATAATTCTCAAGCATCTTGATATGGTCATATTATAAGATACCTATACTTTTACTTGCTAGCTACTTAAAATAATTGGTGGAACCTTTGCATGGTGTCCTTTTCAACTATTTTCTAATCTACTTTTTTATGATTAGAAACCTAAAATTCCCAAGGTAATTAAGAACTCAATTTTACCTAAACACATCTTTGTCGATTCATAATTATACTCTACCCCACATTCACCACATTTTGAATATTGGGCCATGCACTGCCCATGAGATTAGTTGCTAGATTAAATGTGGAATGATTTTGCCAGTAGATTGTTAAATTTTTACACACCTATCATATTTATATAACATTATTCCATCATTGATCATATGAGGATACCTCCTTAGTTCTTATCCATACCATCATAGAGTTGGAATTACTTTTCTTATCTCCTACTCAATAATTGCATGTTTCCAATATTCATTAGTAGAAGCAAGTTACTAATAATTATACAACCCAAGGGGCAAAAATAAAGGCTCATTTTGATTGGATGAAGGTCAAGGATAAAATATTAAAGTGATTTTTTCAATCCATTTGACCATGCTAGGATTATTAGAAAATCAAATGAATGAAAGAAGGTTAGCAAGTATTCACCCATCTTTGTAGTGTTCTCCACTTCTTTTTCCCTAATTAATAACAAGATATCTAGGCTCATGAACCTTCTTCTATGCATGGTCAAACCCTTTAACAATATGTCAATGTGGTCCCCTACATTCTTTATTGTTCCTAATGATTTTTTTATGGAGCCTAATGGAAAATATATTGTTGTAATGGCTTCCCTTAGGGATATTATAAATCTTTATGACACATTTAGTCTTGACCTTTTCCAAGTATAGCCTAGAACAAATATAGGAAATCTTAAATTAATTCCTAATATAGGTTGTTCTAAATATAATTACAATTGAAAACTAATCACTTTTTTGGATACTTCCTCTAAGTTCATTGTTAAAGTGCTTGGTCTACATATTCACCATTTGGTTACATTCATTGTTTTTCTTGAATAAACTATTTTTATAAAGAGAATATATATCCTTGATAATATTATTGTATTTTACAAAGGTATGGAATGGGTTTGTCACTCTCAATAATTGATAAGTTTCATAAAAAAATATTTTGGTAAGGCTTATGATTACATTGAATGTACATTTATTTTCTTCATGCTTTAGCCTCAAAGGTTTGGCCCTAAATTTCTTCACTCGGTCTAAATGTTGTTTGTGGATGTAGTGGCTTGTCTTACTATTAGTGGTCAATAATCCCCTTCTTTTATAATGTTTAGATCTATAAACCAAGGATTTCCTTTTACCACAATTGGTTATGTTCTTACAATTGAATGATTTGGTTACTTTCTTATTGACACAATTATTAGTAAAGATCTTTTTTACCTTCCTAATTTTTCACTATATTGACAATGGCCACTTTATTGATTATAATTCCTTCCTTAATATATTATAAGAGGACCATAATGAAACCCAAGAATAAATTTTTTTAAATAATTTATTTCTTAGCTCTAGCTAAACCATCTAGTGAAAAAATACTCAATGGTATTTTAAATCATTGTTTCCTTAACCTCCCTAGATTTATTATTTGGGTTGGAAATAGATTTATCATGGGAAAGTTTTAATGTTTTTAGATATTTCTTTTACTTTTCAATCTTCCTTGTTCAATCATTGCTAGTCTATTTTAATGTTACAATTCTAGGTAAATAATCCTCTTTTCCTTGGTAGGAGGTTTCATATTTGGTCTTGGATTCTTGCTACTCCCCATGTCTACCACCCTTCTTGTTGGGATCATTCAAAATACTATTGTCAAATTTAGAAAGATTACTAAGGGAATTTATTTAGGCTTCCTATAAATAAGGAAAAGGACTTCACGGTGCTACCTAAGAATTTTTTTAATCTTTCAAAGGAATTCAGATGTA
>VDFB02105785.1:537245251-537405081 GCA_007258455.2 Sequoia sempervirens | reverse complement strand
TTGAGCCAATGCTTTGTGGAGGTTGGTTGGTCAAGGGTGAGTGATTTTAAGAATTTCTATTCATGTGTGTAGGTGGAGATGGCTAGGTGGAAGGATCCTTGCAATTAGATTATACTCGGGTTGGAGGAGGATTCTTTTGTGCTCCAAAATATTTTGGCTGGTAGACAATGCAATTCTCTTAGGGATAGAGATATTCTAGCTTGGAGCCTAAATCCTAAGGGTGCTTTCACTGTGGCTAGTGGTTATCAGGAGTTGATGTCTCATTAGTTTTGGGGAATGGAGGCCCTGGGTGGAAGTAGGTATGGAACAAGTTTTCTTGGCCAAAGTGTAATTATTTTGTGTGGAATCTGGCTTGGAATAGATGTTTAACATGAGATAATCTTCGAAAGCAGGGATTCTAGGGTTCCTCTATTTGTGTTCTGTGTGAATGCAGTGAGGATGATTCTTGCCATTTTTTTCTTTTGTCCTTATTCTATGCAGCGCTATCATTGGTGGTGGGGTGTTTGGCAACATCTTTCTGTTCATGTGGCTTCCCTTGTTGAGTTCTGGAATAGTCTAGGAAGACCTCCTTCCCAGGCCTCTTTCCTTCAGATTGTGTGGAGCATTGGTCCTACATTCATCCTTTGGAAAATTTGGTTGGAAAGGAATCGTAGTATTTTTCATGGGGAAAGGATAGTTGTTCAATAGGTTTGGCATAGGATTGTTGGTATGATCCAAGAGATGGTGGAAGCCAAATGTGAAGTGGATTTTCTGTTGGAAAGAAGTGATGAGGAGATTGTGAATAGATTGGGTTGCAGGGATTATCTTCAATCTTTTCTTGTGTCAAAAGAGGAAGGAGGGCTAAAAATAAGGTTCAAAGGGTTGGAAGATGGTTTCTGATGGATTTTTCTAAAGATTAATATTGATGGTTCCTCTAGGGGTAACCCTGGGCCTACTGGGATTGGTGGAGTTGGCAGAGATTGTTCTGGTTCAGTCATTTTCTTTTTCTTCATCCATAAAGGATGACATTCTAACAACTTTATGGAAGGGTTGTGATTCTCTGGGCTATTGAGCATGCTTGTTCCTTGTACTGGCGAAGGATTATCTATGAATCTGATTTTCAAATTATTGTTAATGGGTTACTCAAGCAAAAGGTGGATGATGTTAATTGGCAGAATGCGTTGGTGGTTCAGCAAATTTTGCAGAGGTGCTCTAATTTGGAAGTGGTGTCTTTTGTCCACATTCTGCATCAATGGAATAGGGTTGTTGACTGTTTGGCTAGGGTTGTTGAATAGGGTTGTTGTGTGATTGGAAGATTGAGGGGTGGAGTTAGTTATCCCTTGAGTATGTTCTTGATTTAGATAGTGTCATTGTTGATTCAATATGGAGGGATAAGATGTTGGTGGATGTTTGGATGGTGGTGTTGGTTCTTGATGGATGTTTTTTTGTTTTCATTTGTGGGAACTTAAGGGTTCCTTGATCCTTTTGTATTGCTGATTTCTTGATTTTAATAATTTTTTTACCCCTTTTATATAAAAAAGGATTTGATACATTTCAAATTTCTTCTCTAAAGCCACCAAGAGTTAGATTTATTTGCTAAAATCTAAAGCTAAATATAGAATTTTCAATCAATATTATGAGTCATGTCAAACCATTGGAGTTAGTTTCACTATAAATAATTCACAAGTTTTAGATTAAATGCACTAGAGATGTAAGGATCACAAGTGGTACCTAAACACTCTTTTTAGGATCTATAAGGATTTTAAAGCATATTCATGGCTTTCTCCTCACTTTCTCATGGTTCAAAAAATGAATGATACTTGTGGAATCTTCAATGCATTACACCTCATTAGTACCAAACATTTTAAATATATTGTTAATGCCATTTTAATACCCAAAATGGGTCATTTTTCTTGATGCATTCTCTACTAGAGTCTTCTCATTGGATATCAACTTATCCATTTAGGTGTTTCTAATACCCAATTTTGTTTTTGTGGAGATCTAGAAAATATCAAGAATCTATTTTAGTTTTTCTCACATGCTTAAGTAGCATGGACTTGAATACATGATCTCTTCAATCCCTTTCAACTCGAGCTTTTGTCTTTCATATGATTATGCTAGGTGACTAAGCTAAAATGTTATCTAGAAAGATTCACCCAAATTTGATATGCTTTTAAAGAGGAAAGTATATTTAGTAAATGGAAAGATAGGAATGCCACTTTATTTTAAAGGAAAACTATGTATGTTACTTTTCTCATGCATACTAAATCCATGATGTGTTCTAATGCTATGTTACACATTTAGGTGTAAGTAAAAAATAGTAATTTAGAGGTAGCCCATTTATATAATTTTATTGAGTATTTGGCTAATGCTTTGTGTACTATTTCTCATGTGTCACCATCACCTTACAACAAGAATGCTTCTCCTCCATGTGGGTATTGGTGTGGTTGTAGCTATGGTGTTTGTTAGATAGGTTTAGCTTTCACAAATCCCCTTAGCACAAAGGGTGTGACTATTCTCCTCAACCATGTGGCCAATCTTTTGTTTCTCCACATTATGCTATTCCTAATGATTTTGAAAAGTTCCCTCAACTACACCTTGTAATATTTGTTTTATAACCTTCTTTTATTGATCAAGAAGAAGAAAAAGATAAAGAGAACACCATCATGGATTGAGAGCCTATTTTTCATGACTAAGGTCTCAAATAGCAAGGAAAAACTCCTTGATAGAAACCATCACCCTTCCCTACTAAAATTACATCAATTACATGACAATATAATCATCTTTATTTTATCTTAAACTTGAATTACTTTTTACATATGTAATTTTACTCCATTAATTTCTTTTATATCAACTAATATATAATATCTTAATATACAAATACATTATTCATTGTTAAAAGAGTATCTAACACCCTAATTATTATTTAAAAATAAGATTTTAAAATAAATTATATATTATGTAAATGAAATATACATACACATTTTCCTCTAAAATATTTGATTTGGGAATGCCACCCATCAGTTTCTCAAGTTCTATTATGAGGAATGACTTTGGAACTAGGTAATGATGGAGTGGTTTTTCTTTTTCTAAATAGAAAACCACTTTTCTACTAAATATGGTTCAAAAGAAAAGGTAAAACTCTTTTCCATTTTTTTAATACACTTTAAATTGCATTAAATTAAACAATCTGAGCTTTCTTTCTATATTTTATTTTTAGGACTAAAATAGTTAATTTTATATTTTTTAATAATAATATATATTCACCACTTTTTTAATTATTTGAATTCATTTTATACTATATATCACTCCATCACTTGAACATAGTTGTAAGCTAGATATACAAGATCTGATCGTATATACCTTAAAGTAGTTGTTATGAGGGTTTGAATGTTCAAAACAGATGCAAGACCATATATAATTCACAGGAATGCTATATTTAAATATAATATATCCTTTAGATTAAGGTGTAAGTTGTAGCTTTAGTGTTACACCACATGGTAAGCAACGACCTAAATTTAAGGGGGGAAATGTATCTCACCTTCTTGACTATGAAGAGAATTCAACCCACAAAAAGTCCACAAGTCCCGCAATAAAAGGGGGAATTTTACAAAAGAGCATTGAGTAATACTCATCAAGTTGTTAATTAACTGGTTATTAAGTTTATATATATATATAAACTTAAAAGAACAAAAGTATATAATGAACTGGTTATATATATATATACTTAAAAGGGGGAATTAAGTTTATATATATATAAAAGAACAAAAGTATATAATGAGCTGGTTTTTTATATATATATATATATAAATATAAAGTGTATATACATTGATATATAAGTATAGACATACTTTTTTTTATCTAAATATATTCTTGTTTTGTACATATATGATTTTGTTGTGAATATATTATTTTGATTATCAAGCAATGAATTTTCCAACTCATTTTATTAATTAGTTATTAATAAGATGGTTTTGAACCAATTAAAAACTAGCATTTTATGTTCTTCAAATATAATTTAATTTTTTAAAGTGAAAAATTTAAATATTTAATTTTAAAAATTATAAAAAGTTATTTCTATTGAACATAATTGACTAAGAAGTTTGAGGTGTTATGGGTGAATAATTTTTAGAGAAAAACAAGGTAAACTATTTATTTTACATTTTTAAAAGAATAATTTTAGCTTTATAAAGTCACTTCATTAAATATTTCTAAAATAAATAAATGTTGCCTTTACTAATATAATGTTCTATAATTTGGTGTGGTGTTGTTCTTGCCATCAAGGTTCAAACCTCACTACGATGTATTTGTTGAATGTTTAAATTGGGGTTGAGATCCCTTTATGACTTCATGGGTAGCGTTTACCTTTAAAATAATAAAAAATAATGTTATGATAATTTAATAGGATATACATTATATATATTATTTTAATATATATATAATTAAAAAATAAATAACTTATACTAAATTATCATTTTAATATATAATAAATTTATATTAATAATAAGAGAAGAAAGATTACCAATATGTAATATCTAACTTGGGATGTATAATCAGTATGAACCAAATGGAGTGAGGCAAGAGAGGCAAGAGAAGTGGGTGAGGTGAGAGTTTGAATGAGGGTGATGTGGCTTCAAAGGAGGAGGATCTGGATGACGAAGATGGTCTATCTGGTTTGTTGCAGTACTTTCTCTATGTGAACCTTATCTTCTTCTCTTTGCCTAGTTTTGTTTGGGGAGTTTCTTGCCAAGGCCTTTTCTCATTGGCTCGTACCTTTCTTCTACTTTGATTGGGTTGGAATGTGTCCCCTTAATCAGATCTTTTTCTTGCTTGGCTATGCTTGGTGGATGGATGATTCCTCCTCTGATTTGTTGGTTCTTTGGTTTCCCTCCTCACTTCTGGGTAGCTTCTCTTGCAGTGATGTTTTTGGGTGGCTTCTTGGTGGGTGGTGGTTGTTGTTCTCTTCCTTTTTCCCTCCTTAGTCTTCTAGGCTTATATGTTTTTCTTTCATTGACTCTTCCTCCTTGTGTTTGGTGAAGGGGAGGTGGGTATTTCTAGGTTGTTGGATGGGTTCCCTTGTTTGGGTCTTGGAAGCAGGTTGGTAGTTTCTTTTTTATGGGAACTTTGTGTTTTGTGCCTCTACATCCTTTCTTTTCTAATTTCTCTTGTGATAGAGGTGTTTTTTCTTGCTCTTGTGGGCTTTTTTTGGGTTTTCTGTTTTGCTTAGATGGTGTTTTTTTGAACCCTGGGTGTTCCTTGAAGCTTTTTCTTTTTCTAGAGTTTGTGGTTGTCAGTGTGGAGATGTTGTTGGATGCTATGGTTTCTTTGGAGTCTTCTTTCTTGCTATAGGTTTGGTGGTATAAGCTTATGGTTCAATGGTTTATTTTTGAGGCCTACTACTTGTGGGTATTGGTCTCTTACTAGGTGTTGTCAAAGGGTGTTATGGCTACTTGATCTGCTATTGTACTAATCTTCTTCTTGGATCCTATGGAGGTGGATTCAACTCGTATGGATCTGGAGCTGAGAGTTATTTGTCTCTTTCTTCCTCAATTCTTGTTCTTGTTGAGGTGGACACTTCTTCTATGGAGGTGGAGGTTGAGGGTGTTGGACTCTTTAGGCGGAAATGGTCTTTTGGTCATGACGCTCTCTCCAATAGAGGGGAGCTCCCTCCTTTTGAGGTGGATTTGGAGTTGGCTTCCTATTTAGATTGGTGGTTTGATGTGCTCTCCAACTCCCCTATTGAGGTGGGGTTTTTGGAGCTATTGGTGTTTTTTATTAGGGGGTTGATGGTGTCCTACACCATTAAGTTGGTTATCTTTCTTGGCTATACGGTGTCATCCATGAGCAGCTGGTTTGTTTATGCTTGGAAGATGTGGGCAAAATCTTTTTGTATCTAAGGGTTTTTGGCCCTGATTAAAACTAGGTTGTAAAAGGGTTTCAAGCCCTTGCTTGTTTGTAAGTTGCAGTGTGTGTAGTCATGTTAATCTTCTAGAGGCTGCTATGGAGTTGTTGTTGGTTTATACTATTTGTAGCTTTCTTTTCTATGATAGGTTGAGAATTCCCTTCAAAACTTGTTTTTACCTCTAATCAAAAGCATGCAATATCTAACTTTTAATTATTTTTAATATATATCATATTTATAAAAGTTATAAAATTTATTAATATATAATAATTAGTAATATAACATTTATTAAATATTTTATTTATTTAAAAGTTGGTGATTAAATAAATATTTAATATGAAACAAAAAATCAAATTAATTAATAATAGAAAATAATAATTACAATACTATAAAGAACTATGTAACACTTGTTATATTTTGTATAGAAAATATTTTTGTTTTCAAAATTTTTGGTTTATTTATGTTGTTTTTAATTATGAAATAATATTAATTGTTTCATTAGATTAAAATGTGGATACATATTTATTCTATGAACAAAATTGTGCATGTGGATCTAAAAATAATATTAGGGTTTTCTCTCTTAGACTAGAATGTGGAGATATTTGTCCTATGAATAAGATTAAACCTGTGAGATTTTATTCATAATTCAAATCTATTTTCTTATTATCAAGAACTAACCCTTTCAAATAATTTGACTATTAAAAATTTTCTTGCATGTCAAATAATTTGAATTGATACCCAATATTAGCCATCATAGGAAAAGGTGTCAATCAAACATATTTTTCTAGATCAACTTGACCTGTCTACCATTTTATTTGATAACCTTTCTGTTGTTACTGACTAATCCCTTTCTTATCCTTTGTTTCTAGAAGTCATCATCTCATTAACCTTTAATTTGATCTTATTGTCTCTTAGCATTACAAACTTAATTGCTTTGATGCATTCTATATAATTTGGAATGCCCTCCCCAAGCCTCAAGATGACGACTATTTGGTTTCCTAGTTGGGTGATCCAAATGAATCTTAAAATTGTAATAGAACATGTATAGACATGAACAAATCAAGGTAACTAAGAAAATTAAATGTGAATGCAATGATAGACACATAAAAAGATTAAAGGGAGAAAAACCTATATGGTATAAATAGATATAGAACTATCTATATTCAACTATATTTATAGTAGAGCCCCCAACTATGTAAAATAGAAAAAATACTAAATAAGGATTTGTATAGATTCAATCCTTCTAGGATATTTTCCCACCATTTAGGAAATTAGTCAAGCATGTACAACAATTATAAAAGGAGGAAAACATAATTTTAACAAATAAACAAAAGATAATTTTAGGTTTAAACAAACCATACATATCATGAAGGATTAAATTTACCTTTAGGTGGAATTTTTTAAGGTTTAAACTTGTTGAATATTTTACAAATGTGATAGCAATCTAATTGTACTTGATCATGGGAGAAAATTTATGGTTAGGTACACTTGAGTTAGACTAATATTGAGATGGGTAGCCTATGATGAAGTGTTCATGTTTCACCATTGTGAACCGCATGTAGATGAAATGAGTACTAAGTGGACCATTCATGGTCAAGAGTTTTTATGAACCAATACTCATGGAATATGTTTCAATAAAGATTGACTCAAAACTATGTACTTGAATCCCAATTGAATTACCCTTGTACTTATGAGTAATATACTTGACTAGAAGATAATTTATCTATACCACCTACGTTTTTCATCTACTATTAGGGTTTTCCCAACACATATATGTTACATGTTGTAGCACTTTTTTTTTTCTATTTGGAGAAACATATAAATTTATTCATTAATGACTATCATTTAATTATTATTAAGTGGTACATTATAATAGCTTAGCTTTCTAATTTCTACAAGTATTTTTTGAAAATATATAAATTAATTATTACTTGAAGGATAATTTATTTTTGGATTTCCTATAATGGAATAGTGTGATGATTAAATCATGGAATTATGATTCTTTCCATCGAGGTTCAAACCCTGACTAGGTTTTTATTGCTAAGTATTCATGTTGGGTATCAAGTCACCCATTTGTGGTCTCACTAGTTTGTAGTTTTTGTCAAAATTGTTTACCCTCGATTTGAAATAAAATAAAATTGTGGGCTTATAAAGGAGTATAGTAATATATAGGGTTTGTGTGCATAACCATATTTATAATTACTATCAAGTTGTATTAGTTGTAAATAAAAATTAAGATTGAATTCATGAAGAAGAGGCTTGAAGATGTCCAACAAAACAAGTCAGTTTTAGGATAAAATAGTGCTCTTTGTGAAGAAATATACCATTTAAATTAGATAATTGAATAATTATAATAAGAGATAAAAGAAAAAGATACACTTATATAGTGTATTGAAGGAAATAAGTGTCTACAAAGAAGAGTAGACTAGTCCTAATATAAGATTGGATTGCATGTTTGGATAGGGTTGAAATGGAAAAGTCCCCAAGGTGAATTGAATAATATTTTATATTCCTATAGCTCTACTTGTAGAAAAATAAAATCTATTTGATATATTTATAGGCGTGTTGGAAGATTTTGTAGGTGATTATTAACATATTAATTTATAGGGTTATAGGCCCCCAAAAATCATGAAATGGTGACAGAAATGGAAATATATTACATATTGAGATTCAACTTTCGCTTGTTGTCAATGATCTATGGTGGATTCCTTCTAGATCACTTGTGAGCTAGATTATTAGGTTTTCTAATTACTTTTCCCAATTATGTGTTGTGACATAATGGAGGGATGATTAGCTTTAATACAAGATTATATTAAAATATTAGGGTAACTTGTGAAAATATAAATTTAGTAAGGTTTACACCATTACTTGATGAAAATTTCTAAAAAAAATTCTTAGCTCTTGGATTTGGCCTTGTTCTAAGCTTCAGAGTGAGTATTTACCTACTAGGGTTTGTTTTAGACATTGATAAAGGTTTCTATTTATACAAAACCCTCAAAAAATCATAGCTCTAAGCAACACAATAGTTACTTTTGTTATATTTTTGCATTGAATTCCTATATGCAGTTACCTATCATTTAAGTAAAAACTTATGGGTCTAAAACCCATGTCCTTATTGACCCCTCATACCTAAGTTACCACACTTTTCTATGACTTTTTAAATATTTTATCCTAAAAATTCTTGAAAATCCTAAGTTTAAAGCTTGGTATGGTCATAGTCCCCCTTGTTCCATAGGCACATCTTTAAGTTTGGTGCATGTGCTTATTAAGTCACTTAAGTTCTAAGGACCTAGCTCACTTTGGACACATTTCTTTCCCTCAACTCAATGCATACCATCTTCACATCACATTCTCATTCCTCTAGTGCATAGTGAAAATGTGTTAGGAAGTGTTAATAAACATGGAACACATGCCATTATAATATTGCATCACACTGCCTCTTTACTTTACAATTTCATAAAGTGAGTGCATAGCTAAAATGTGCTAGGTAACTTGCTATACATCCCAGTAGAGATATATGTCACTTTATAATTGTAGTGCATGATCTCTATGCATCACACTTTTGGTTCCTCAATGCAAAGGAAAAACGTGTTGAGGAGGAACCCACTAAGAGCCTGAAACTTGTCACTATTTCATTTCATCACAAGGTTCCTTTAGACCACATTATCATGCTCTTGGTGCATAAATAAAATGTGCTAATTTATGGTTCATAAAATGGTGAAATATGCTCACATTTCATTATAGGGTTTAACTCCTTTGTAGCATGTTTCCTTCCCAAAAACACATGTAAAATATCATGGGAGGGTGATGTCATCTATGGAAAAATAGATTTATTTCATTGCATCACATAGCTTCAAGGAAACACATTTTTATTCTTCAACATAAAATCAAAATGAACTCGAGTTAACTAAGTATAAAGTGGGATGTGTGTCATCTTCAGGCTTCAAAAGTAAGTTATTCATATTGCATTTTCAAAAAAATAAAATGGAATATGCAATATAAGGAAGACATGTGCTAGCCATTGATCTTATTTTAAAGCATTCAAATCAATTATTAACTGTATTAAAATGAGAATGACAAGTTGACGAATGATCAATTTCATATGTACGAGCCATCATATTACAATTAAGACACAAATATTGATTTTATAAGGCCAATAAACTTCTAATTATTATAATTTTTGTCACATTTGAAACCATATTCAAAATTTATGAAGAATTGAACTCTTTGAAGGTCAATTTCAAAGTGAAGAACTAGGGTTTTCTATAATTTCCTAGGTAAGTTGTTTATTCATCTTTAATTATAGAATTTGTTAAAATTGTTAATAGAATAGTGTAAAGAAGGGTTTTTAGGGTTGTTTGTTTGAATTTTCAAAGGAAAACAAAAAAACTAGGATTTATATAGGTTAAAATATAAACCCTAAAAAATGAGTGAACCAAGTGTCAAAACTACGGGTACAAAGGGTTCATGGAGGATGACCTCATGAAACAAATACCTAGTTCAACTAAGAGGGAAAAAATTCCCAAGGAATGGGGGTACAAATAGATAGATTGCATGAAATAGCTAAGAAAATAGGGGATTCTATCATCCCTATGCATGGGTGGACATTCTTTGAGTACACATACAAAAGAAGTCAATTGTAGAGACCAGTGTCAAAATTATGGTCTTCAGACTTGGGAAAATTAGTGCTTGTCAATGTGTTTATGAATGTTGACCTTGTTAGAGATTTGGTATGATGATATGATGATAAGGAGAGAATAATTAGAAGTGAGTAAGGCACTCCTTTGTTAAAGAAATGAAAGAAGCAAATTATTGAAACATTTGACCTAAATCCCTCTACTAGTGTCACTATTGATCTTGGTTCTCTCTACAAATAATATGAGAAAGATAAGCACAATTACAAGGTTGTGTGGCTTCCAAAGAACAAAAGAAGGGATGTTAATCAAAGAACAGTAAGATTTGCTCCAAATGAGATTGATCCATGTTCAATTTTGATATTTTTGAGGATTACTTTGTGAATACCTATTGTTCCTTATGCCATGTCCTAGGAGAGGGCTACAAGATAAAGATGCAAATATATGTGATGATGTTGGCAATTGATATTCAATATATAGATGTCAATAGGAGTTTTGAATTTTTTTTCTTTTAGTGTTGGAGGAATCCATAAGAACCTTACAAATTTAAAAGAACTTAAGGCTAGTTTTCACTTCATATGATATTCCCTATTGATGCATATGATATTATATAGTAGGGCTAGGCCATGGAATAAGCCCATTGATTTGAAAATTCAAGATGCACAGGGAAGAAAGTCACCAGTCCAAATGTGGACACATTTGGGACTAGCATTGTAGTACTACCAACTATTTGAATTTTGAGAACACTTTTGTGTTGAATGTGTTAGGTAACCTTGGCTACAAGCCAGAAAGTAAAATTTCTATGAACAGGGATAACTTTAAGAACCCACCCCCCCCTCAACAAAGGTGTAAAATCCTGGTGAATATTTCCTTTTATTTGAAAAAAATAATAATTTTCTTGTCGAATCTATGCACATTATTAAAGAAATTTGTAAAATCTTGGTGAATCTTAATGAATAATTTGTAAAAATAACAATCAAAATGGTGAATCCTAGCGAATAATCACTAAAAATATTAATTACAATGTCAAATCTCCCCTTTAAAAATTTGCATAGTTGGTTAGTGTAGTTCCTCCATATATTTTTTATTTTTTGTAATATTGAAGTAGGGGCCTAGGGGCGACAACCACTAGTGGGATCAAGGGGCAATGCCCTTGCAGGGGTCAAGGGGGTAGAGCCCCCTTGTGGGTTCAAGGGGGCAATGCCCGTTGGCAGGGTCCAGGGACAATGGCATAAATTAACTATCAAAACTGCATTGGATCACACATGGATTAAGTATTTTTTTTAAATATCACTTTAAAATTAAGATTAAATGAATAGTGAAATTTTTACCACTGATTATCTTTTTAATCAAACGACTGCAAGTTGATTTTGTGCCCTAATACACATGTTCCTTTTAAAAGGATTGTTGAGACCCGAAATTTGTTTTGGTTTGATTTCGCGCCCTAATAGGCACATGCCTTTTAAAAGGCTTGTTGAGGCCTAAATTTCATTTTGGCCCACACAATTAGGTTTAATTGTGTGGACTAAAAAAAATTATTGGCCTCGATAAGCCTTTTAAAAGGAACTTGCGTATTAGGGCATAGAATCAACTTGAAACCATTTGATTAAAAGGATAATCGATGATTTGATGGCAATAAATTAAATCCCTATTTAAGGCTAAAATATCACTAAAATTAAATGGTAATTTATTATTGTGGTGATATTGCCCTGAAATTAATGGTAGTAATATAATATTACTAGCGAATTTAAATAATATTTGTAATTATAGTATAAACTATTGGCGAATCGGTTCTGATGACACATCATTTACATAGGCAAAATAACTGAGACAAAATTATTTTTTTGGAAAAGCCTGGTGATTCAACATCATTTTTAGCTTGTACTATTCACCATTTCTGGAGGTCTTAATTTTAATTATTCATGAATTGGTGAAGATTCTCCACTAAAGTTTTCCCTATCTATGAATATCATGAAGTTATTAAGGCCACAACAATATGGTCTTGCATTAAAAATTAATCACAATTGTGGAGATTGGTATCTGCACACAAATTGCACATTTTTTTGAGTATATGGTGCACGAGTGCAACCCCATTGCCTTCCAATCTATGTAAGATTGTAATGTTGTAAAATTACAACACTTGTAATTTCACATACATTCTTGTATCTACTTTAATGTCCACTCCCTTAGTACTTGTGTAGGCTCATTTTAGCCCCTACATTAGCCTTTTTCCTTTCTTAGGATGCTCATAGACCCCATTTCAGTAGTTACCCTCATGTTCTAGCTTTGTGCCAAACCTTGTGCTTTTCCTATTCTCATCGTTTTGTAGCATGATGTGTCTGGACACTAGCATGCCACACAAACATGTGTGTGCTACACTAGCATCCTATGACATTTTGACATTCAAATGACTATTTTTGAGTCCCTTGAAACTTTTCAACTCCTTTTATCGGTGGTAATGGCCTGGGAGGCCTTATAATGGCTTGGGAAGCTTTTGTTCCCTCCTATTCTCTCTTTAAATGCTACCTTTTTAATTCATTTCTTTTGTTGGATCTCTCTAGCTCTGACTCAAGCCTTTTCCTCTTCCCTTTGTCTTGATATCTTGCTTCCATTGCTCTCTACAACTTTCTACAACACTCTCAAGTTCCCTTAGCAAAAATCTTGGCTCTTACATCTATCTTTATTTCTCTCTTTAGCTTCCTTAAGCCTTGCAACTAACATCTCCCTTATCTTGTGCTTAGGAGTATCTTGGGATTTCTCACATACCCTATCTATTGCATCTATATCTCATGATATAGGTTCTCCTCCTTGAGTAGGGATTTCTTTTATCACTTCACATTTTCTTACATCATTTACTTTCTCTATCTATCTGGTTGTATGTGGAGGTGGGAACACCAAAACAGGGGTTTGACTAAGGAAATCTCGTATACAACACCAACATTTTCTCTTTATCTTATGTATGCAGGTGTTGAAGATATCTAATTTTTGGAGGCTTCACCACTTGGTTGATTGTGAGAATTTACTTTCTCTATCCTCTTTAGTTCTATCATTTACTTACTTTATTCTAGTTTTGTTATATTCTGTTACTTTCTTGCATTTTGGAAGTTCCTAGTAATTAGATTGCCAGTAGTCACTTTTTGTTTTTTGTGATGTTCTTTCTTTCTAGCCCATACAAGACTCCAACATTCCTCTGGTACAACAACATTTCATGCTATCATCCTTGTTCCACATTGATGTCCTTTGGTCAAGAGCTCATCAGTTTGTCCAAAAAATATTTGTGATCTACTCTTTATAATTTTGAAAAGTTCTTGCATTGTTCCTTGAGGTAGTTAAGGGTAGTTCACCCCTTGGGATTCTCTTGAGGATAAAGAGACTCATGAGTAGAAAATACCCATATACATTTTGGTGAACCTAACATGAACACACCTTTAAAAAAAAGGAGGAAAAATCAAATATTTATACTTCCCCAAAAAAAATTTGGGGTGCTGCCTCAAACCCCATTCCATTCCATCAATAGCGATATATGTTGGTCTTCAGTCAGCTTTTCTATATCTCTATTTTAAAATTATATACTTTCTATCTTTCTTACTTGTGTCCCTTTCCAGATTTGTTAAGAAGCTTCAACAAGTTATCTTATAAACATGCGAAAGTGAGTTATTCTCTCCTTTCTTATTATTCTTTGTTGATCCCTCTCCTAAAATTCCTTGTAAGGGTATTTTTGTGCAAGAGGATAAAATCATTGATACTTTCCTTAATGTTACTCTACCTTCTCTTCATTCTAATGTACTCTCTTCTAGAGATGATGCATTAGCAAATGATGAATCCCTTCTCACATCAAATCCTTCAAGGATATATGTTGAGCTTATTTATTTAAATGATTCCTCAACAAGTTGTAAGGAATCCACAAATATCATCTATGTCTATGCCACACCTCAAAGTCCTAAGAGACTTGTTATTTATCTAACTTCAGCTAGTTCTTCTCCTAAAAGGATTTTTTCTATTAATGGTGTTCCATATGATAGTGATTCTCCTAATCTTTCTAAGGCTCCCTCTTATAGAGCAGTAGCTCACACTTATAATAATAGAAATAATAAAAAAAATATTTATCAACCTACTTCTTTACCACCTTCTCAACCAATCCTTCCTCAAGCACCATAACCTACAACTAAAGCACCTGGTGATTATGATCTTATTAAGCAACTTTGTGTTACTCCAACCAAGATATCACTGTGGGACTTATTCTAGTTTGCTCTGGTTTATCGAGGTAAGCTTTAGGAAGCCTTGCGAAATATCCTCTTGCCTTCTTTTGCTAAGCTAATGGACGTTAATGCATTGATAGCTCATATTCGTGTGGACTCATTGAATATTACATTCTATCTATAGGAACTCCCACCTCTAGAAGTACAAAAGAAAGCAAACCCTTTAATGATCATAGTTAGCATTAATAGCATTGAGATTATATGTACTCTCATTGACTCCAATTCAACACTCAATGTATCTAACATTTATCTATTGCCTAAGATTAATATTGATTCTTCATCTCTAACTACTCTTGTTATTCATGGGTTCGATAATATTGGTCAACAAACTTTAGGCACAATAGTCTTTCCTTTAAGGTTAGGACCTGTTATTGTACCCACCCTTGTATATGTTATGCCAAAAAAGTTACCTTATAATATTCTCCTTAGTAGATTGTGGATTCACACTATTCATGTAGTCCCATCTACATTGCATAAATCTATTTTCATGTGTAACAGTTAAGTAATCACAGTCAGGACTAACCTTGAGGCTATGCTCTTATGTGAGATGGTAATTTCCATTTAGGCTTCAATTATGCATACTCTTATCCCTTCAGTGTCTTCTGATGTGTTGATGTCTACTCTAGTAGTAACTATTACAAAGGATACTCTCAAGACATATTTCCCTAAAGAAGATCCTTCTGAAGCAATAAATCTTAAGTATATTCCTTCTCAAGAGAATGCATGTGTAGGTGGTTATTAGTGTTCTTTAGACTTTACAAAATCATTCATTAGAGAATATAAAGTCAACCCAACTCACTAAGACCTTTTGATAACATCATCCAAACTTGTTATCAAAGATGATTATTCTTCTGCATTGTGGGGTAATGTGAACAAAAGTTGTAATGTACTTTATGTTGATCCTCCCCCCTCTGAGGAAGATGATTAGACTTATGTTAAAGAGATTAATGTTGATAGTCCTATCAAGAAGGTTGATGGTGATATTGTAGAGGAGTATAATCCCTGTTGTTGGAATAATGCTTTCTATGAGGATCCTCTACCTTTTCAATATTTACAAACATGTTATGACCCTGGCTTTAAACATGTCTCTAAATATGGCTATGGGTGTAAAGGTTGTGGGTGTAATGAACAAGGAATTCATCAAGTCCCTTTAGAATGTGTTCCTTGTAAGCATAATTTGGGGCTTTTTTGCTTGAATGAACAATCTAAATTAAAACCATGGTTGAATGTTGGCATGATTCCTGCTCAACCTTGTTCTCTTCAATTGATTCATCTACCATTATCTGATGTATTTGTGCCTTCTTCTTGTGAGCATTCAAAATTTTCTCCACAAGAGAAAGGGTTTCTTCCTACTCTTGACTCTTTATTTGAGAAAGAGTATATTTTATTGAGGCTTCTCAAAGCCCACTTAATTACTCTTCCTCCTATACATAAGAAATTTCATAAGAACAATCAAGAAAAAAATTCTTTCTATGCATATCATCAAGAGGCTAGCCATTCCACTAGTGAATGTAAGGCCTTGAAGGATAAAATACAACTTTGTGATGCAGGTGCCATCAAACTCCCTTTTGTTAACACACCTACCTTTTATTCACATGACAAGTGATATCGAGGCCTACCTCTATCCTGTCCATTCTAAGAATTTTCTCATGAGGTTCTCACAACTCCCTTCGATAGTATCTTACATGGTTCTCCTTCCCTGTATTCTAGGGGCCAGTGATAAATTGTTGTAGAAGTGTGTGTCCTCCTTAAAGTACCCCCTCTCTTCTCTATGTATTTCAAATGAACCATCCCTTGAATGGGCCCCTTGTTGTCTTTAAGGGTTCCCAAGGGAACCCCCTTTGAAAGCTTTTCTCTCAAATGAATTCATTAGAATCTAGCTTAGGGGAAATCTGACTAGACCTACCTTCTCTATGATTGTCCAAAAATGTAGCTTGTAGCAACCACAAGCTTCTCTAATCAGTCTTGCTTTGCAAGACTAAGAACATATAGAGCTTCTTTGCATCAATATTTCCTTACAAGACTGAGCAAATGTAAGGCCCCCACCAGACTTTGCGAAGCCTTTCACATTGGGATTCCCTTAGGAGAGAGTACCTGGGGTGCCTCCTTTACACATCTAAGGACCTATAAAGTGCTTGCATCCTATGGTATTTTTTTGTTGAACAAGACAACTGAGAAGGGGGTGAATCAATTGTAACAAATTTAACCTTTTAAAGTATTCATCAGAGCTTAGATCAATCACTATTCTTAACTCTTCTAAAATGATTAAACATTAAGTGCAAGTGCAAAAACTGAAAACCATCACAAAAAAAAACAACACCATATTTACATGGAAAACCCAATGAGGGAAAAACCACGGTGATGATTAACTCAAACTATAGAGAATATAAAAAATGATTACAAACACTCACTACCTAATACATAAGGCTTAATACCAAAAAACAAGGACTCATTGTTTGGATCAAGACTCACTGTCCAATAGGGATAACAACCCGAAGGGTTCATTGCCATAGAGATACAAAGAAGATAGAAGAGATATGTTACAAAGAGAAGACAATCTCAATGCAACAAGATTTCCACCACAATTTTCTCAAACACTTGTAGAAATGCATAAATGATAGAGTAACCTTCAACTCACTACATTTGAAAACTCAACATTTAGACTTCACATTGAACTACCACACTCTCATCACACACATGAACCAATTTGCATCTATTTGATTTATTTCTGTACACTTATCTCTATTGCACATATTTCACCACTAACTCATCCTATATTTATACCATCTTCAACTTTGAAACATATCCAAAGTTGGCCATCCATAAATGAATTCAAATTATCTAAACACCAAAACATCCTAGGGTGAAAGTAGAATGAGGGTGACCCAATCACACACTTGATGAGGACCCACATAGGTCCCAACACACTTCATCAACTCTGAAGGTGGTTTTTAACACAATGTCAACCAAACCAATGTAAAAAACCTAGAAAAATTAAGCATGAACCTTCTAGATACTAAAATTATCATCAACATGATCATAAAAACTTAATTCTAGAACTGCAAGTCATAAGACTTTACCAAAGAGAAATCCAAACCAACAACATTTCTCCTAGACCTTGGATAGATACACACAAAACCATAGTTCACGATTGATGAACACAAGATATACTGTACAATGAATGAAGAACCAAAAATATGAATATAGAAGCTTCCAACAGCCATGATCAACATATCTGAATGCCACACACATAGAAGGAAAAACCAAACCAAAACCTAGAGCAACCACTAAACACCTACAACCTTTCTTCAATACAATTTTCTCAATATCCTTGGCTGACATATACAGCCAATAACCTACAACCACGACACTAATGACCAACATCAACCAATTGATAACCAATTGATCAGTTTACATCAATGAAAAATCCTTCATTCTTTCCATTCTTGTAACACTTTTTGTTTAAATCAATTGCTTCCCTAACTTTTGAGTTCCTTTTTCTCTTGAAGCAATTGATCCTTACATTCTTCTCTCCATTTAAGAATTCTTCTATGCATTATTTTTTAATTTGGGAATGACACATAGTACTGAGACAACCTTCTACATCAAGGTATCTTTCAATTTTCTAACTCAAATCCTTTAGTTTTTTATGTGCCTGTGTGTGTGTTTTTATATGTTCTAACCTCGTGATGTAATGGATTTTTACTTTCTAACATTTTTTCATGTAGATTTTTCTTGTCTAATGTATTTTTTTTTAAGGTCTTCAGCCTAGGGGAATGCTTCCTTGGTTCAAAGAGTTGTTTGCTTCCTCTACAGTATCCTTTTATTATCATGAAGTTATTTATGTTTAGTAGATTTCCTTTAGGATGCATATTAGTGTAGATTCACATGCCCACTAAAGTGGGGGAAAAATGTAATGTCATAAAATTGCACCCATTGCAATTTCACATACATTTTTGTATCCACTTTATTGTCCCCTCCCTTTGTATTTGTGTAGGCTCATTTTAGCCCCTACATCAACCTTTTTCCCCTCATAGGATGCTTAGAGACCTCATTTTAGTAGCTACCCCTCACATGTAAGCTTTGTGTTAAACCTTGTTCTTTTCTCATTCTCGTCATTTTGTAGCTTGATTTGTTTGGACACTAGTGTGTCGTGTGGATATCTGTGCACCATGCTAGTGTCCTGTGACATTTTTACATTCAAATGAACTTTTCTGAGTGCCTTGCCTCTTTTCAACTCCTTTTGTCAGTGGTAACAAATTAGGATACCTTGTAATGGCCTGGGAAGCTTCTTTTCCCTCCTATTTTCTCTTTAAATGCTATTTTGTCAATCTAGTTCTTTTTCTATATAGCTCTAGCTCTGGCCTTTTCCTCTTCCCTTTTTCTTGATATATTTCTCCCATAGCTCTCTACAACTTTCTACAAAACTCTCAAGTTCCCTTGAAAATTATCTTTACAAAACTCTTGGCTCGTGCACCTAACATCTCCCTTATCTTCTACTTGCAAGCATCCTGAGATTTCTCACATCCCTTATCTATTACATCTCTATCTGATGATACGAGTTCTCCTCCTTGAGTAGGTATTTCTTTTATCACTTCATATTTTCTTACTTTATTCACTTTCTTTATCTATTTTGTTGTTCGTGGAGGTGGGAACACCAAAACAGGGGTTTGACTGAGCCAAACCCCTATACAACCCCAAAATTTTCTCTTGATCTTATGTATGTAGGTGTTGAATGTATCTACTTGTTGGAGGCTTCATTGCTTGGTTTATTGTGAGAATTTCCTTTCTCTATCCTCTGTATTTCTATCATTTGCTTTACTTTATTCTAGTTCTGTTATCTTCTATTACTTTCCTGCATTGTAGAAGTTCCTAGTAATTATATTTCCAGTAGTCTCTTTGTTATTTTCTTTGATATTCTCACTTTCTAGCCCATGCAAGAATCTAGCATGCCTTTGGGACTATAGAAAATCGCACTATCATCCTTGTTTTATGTTGTCATCCTTTGGCTGAGAACCCATTAATTTTTCCAAAAAACCTCTGTGATCTACTCTTTTTGATTCTAAAACTCTTGCATTGTTCCTTGAGGTAGTTCAGGGCACTTCAACTGTTGGGTTCTCTTAAGAATAAAGAGACTCATGAGTAGTGAATTCCCCTTCTCTATAAACATATATATTGGAATTCATGGAAATTACGTTGTAGTTAAATGAATATGATAAGGTTAATTTCAGATTTTTCAAGAAGGGATCTTTATCCTTGGTTGCATGAGATTCTACCATTTCAAAATCATTTCTAGAGAGGGGTTGAAAGTGTTTTCTACAAATTTGAAGGCTTATGGGATGAAGGTACCCCCTATTAGGAATTGTGACCCTAAGGGGTATATTAGCAGAATGAGGGTAGAAAGGGGAAGATCCTAGTTTTATCACAACTTTCATGAATATGATGATGTAATTAGAAACCTCAAAGTTGATGAGGAGGTCAAGGAAAGAAAAGGGACATAGAAATTCATGGTCCAAATAGAAGAGAAAAGGAGAAAGGTCAATCCTAATTATGTTATTCATTTTTTCCAAATAAACAAATACCTTTTTGAGGATGGAGAAGATGCTTGCTACCATGACTGATGGAACTTTCTCAAATATGATGAAATTGACAGAGTAGGAGGCAATAATGATGGAAGTTGAACAAAATTTTCAATGAAAATATTTACTTGTTGAATCATTAGCCCAAGAAACTCCTATCTAATCAATGCTAGCCCCTAATCAACCTTTGGTTGATTATTCTAAAAATATGGAGAGGGAAACAATGTAAGACTCAATAGAGAATGTTCCTAGAGATGAGGAAGTTAACTAACACTTCCCATCTCCCAAAATCAATTAAGAGGATAAACAAGTGCCTAAGAATATGCAATTTATTGAATTTTATGATGAAAATTTAGTCCTTGGTGATGTAAGAATGTAGGCTTGCAATGAATTCATGGATGATGACACTTTTTTCAATAAAAAGTAACTTAAAAAGACTTTGTCATTAGAATCAAGCAAAATGAGCTCAATGACAAGTCAGAAAAGGAAAAGGAAAAGGAAAAGGAAAAGGAAAAGGAAAAGGAAGGGTTGATCCATCAAGACATGAGGAGATCACCTAGAAAATTATCTAGGAAATGGATTTTGATACATCCAACATTACTCCTTAGGAAGGGAGGCTAATGGTGAAAGATAGTGGAATCCTTTATTACCTTGATATGTGATTATAAAAATAACATCTGACACCACAAAAACACAAGCAACCAAATTGGTGTTGCACCCTGTCATGTTTAGTGTTGCGACTACTCAAAGGGGAAAAGAAGCATATCAAGAGTTACATACTAAGCATGCAAAATTATAGGATAAGTATAATTAATTGGTTTCAAGGATACCACCACCATAGGTTGTAGCTCCACCACCTCCTCCATCTACATCTGGTGAATTCTTAGTGTGAGATAGATAAAGCCTATCTTTAAGGATAAATGAATTAAAAGAACTAAAATAGAGCAAGGATAATGAAAAGAAAGCCAAGGAATAGGAAAATAAGTTTGTCATGGCTGTTATTGATGACCTATTAGGTCATAGATTATTATATGTGTTGCACAAAATTAAAGGATCTTGGATTTATTTTGATGGGTTGAATAAGGCTTATGTCGAGCATAAGGAAATTCATAATAATGCCCAAGAAGTGTTGAAAAAGTGAAGTATTAGAGCCAATACAATAAAATAAATGATAAAGATGTCAAGCTTTGATGGAAGTACCCCTAAGAACTTGTCCCAAGTTCTTGAATGAATTGGATTATTGGTAAAAAATTTTGTCTTTCAAACAAAATTGGATAAACAGTCCAAGTTAAAGTTGAAGATGTTTGAAGGCATGGAGAAAGGATTAATTCTTAAGATAATGGATGATTCAAGGTCAACCAAGCCTTTGGATGTTTTGAAGGTTTAATTTTTAGGCATCATTCCATCATTGTCATATTTTATTTACAAAGATGGAAAGCTAAAATTAGCTCTTCTTAACAATTCAATTGATGATTTAATCAAATTGGAGACTAACTTGGATAATTTTTCTAGAGAAAAAAGAGATATTAGAGATGCAAGATACCATACACATAATAATAAGGTGAAAACTTTCTTATCTTTTAATCGGCCATCAAAATAAGAGTACAACTCATGGCTTGAAAAGTATGTTGAGTAAGATTCTCCCATGCACTTCTTGTTCTCCTTTTCAATAGTGAGGCTTATTTTTGTCTCATATGACCTATTTAACTATCTCCTTGAGTATTTTAAAGCTATTTAAGGTGATGGAAGAGCTCAAAAAATTACATGTACTTCCACCTTATTCTTTCATGATTTTGGGATCGACAACAATCTTCTCCAATGACACATGCAATTTTTTTTTTTTATAATAGAATATTTTCTTCTCTCATGAAGTAATTGTAACTTGTATTTAATCTTATCTTAAAGGACAATATTTTCAAATGAAAATGTGACATCTATCCTATTCCTTGTAGCTTGTTATCTCCCTTGTTCTTATAAAAGGGAATTTTGGGCCATTTTACAAAGATATTTGAAAATTTTGTAAGCAAATAATTTTTTATAATTTTATTCTATATATACTAAAACTAAGTTTTGGTAGGATAGTTTATCAATGTTATTGATAATTTTGTATAATAGTAATAGCATATACAACCAAATACAATGAGAATTTTTGTAGCCAATTATCTCTTGATTGTATTTGTCTCCAACATTTATTAATAAAATTGATCATTGAACTTTTCTATTGATATTTGTAGTCTTTCCTATGAATGAATGTTTCTTTCATGACTTTTACTCAAGAAGTAAATTAATTTTCCTTATGAGGTATATGGAATGTATTAGGTATATACAAGGATTGATAAGTAGAATTTATTTTAGAATTATAAGGGATGATAGAGTGATTATCATTAATCTTTAAAGTTAGAATCAATACTACTATAAGAGTTTTCAATTATGTTCCCTTGACTCCATACCCTAGGTCTAAGACACCAATTTGTGTAAAATTTTTAGCTATATTCTTCATGGTCAACAAATTTAAAGAAAATATTTCCCCTTCAAGAAATGTTTATTGAATAATGTTATTTAAATACTCGTAGACACATAAATGAATTAAACACCAATAAAATAGCCTTTTATGTTGTTAATTTACAAATATTGGTCATAAGAAAGAGGGTATATATATATATATATATATATATATATATATATATATATTCTAAAATCAATATTTGGTGTTAGTTGTATGAAATATTAGTTGATATTGTTTATGATCACCCTCATAGGTTTTGTAGAGCTTGAAGTGCATAGGAGAAAATTGTGAATTTTTTTCTTATGTTCATTGGCCAACCCCTAAAAAATTGAGCATAATAGGATTCAGTTGGACCTTTATATAATTAAAACAAACCAATAGAATGGTGACTCTTCTACAAAAAAACTACTATTTCAAGAGCTCTTAAAATCTCTTTGGTTATGATAATAATATTTGTGTGAATTGCCTTTTTTGCTATCTCAAATTTGGTTTATTGCTTCTGTTCCTACAATTTTCTCTGAAAAGAATCTGTAAATCTTAATTCCCCAAGTGGGTGGCAACTCTGAAAGTCCCCTTGCTAGTGCAATTGAAAATAAAAAATCATTAAGAAATAATGGATGGTAGAAGCTCCTTGTCCAAAGAAAACCTTGGAATGAAGCTAGAATTTGAAGTGCCTCCTAGGAAGCAGTCATGGAGGATGAAACATACAAGTAAGCTAGCTCCTCCTCTTATTACTTGTAATGTTAATAAAGATAATGAAGATAATCTTTTAGGTTCACTTGTTAGATTTGTTGCACCTGGAATCCCTGAGTTGAGTGTGAAAAATATAAAGAAGAAAGAACTTTGGGAGAGTTTAGAAGCACAAAAGGCTTTCCTAGAAAATACTAAGAGAGAAATTGAACAAAACCAAAGAGAATATGATCTCAAACAAAGTATTTATAACAAAAATAATGATCCTATAAGGTCTAAGACAATTTACCTGGTTGAAAATGTATTTTCTAGTCCCCCTATCCAAGAGAAAACTCATTTCTCTTATTGAAATATTTCCTTATCAAATGTTTCTTCAAGTACTTCTCAAATTTTCCTACAACCTTCAAGATTTGGAAGTATGCTTGAGATTGAATATGAATTGATGAAAGAGGTAAATGAATTGTAATAAGAGTTTAAATAACTTGAGTAAATGAAGCTCAATGATGCTATATGGATGAGGGATAAAATGAGGAAGAAAATCGATAGTATGAAGGCTTCCTACCATTCTAATAATGCTTCTACATCAGTACCATTAAACCTTGCAAAAAATAGAAATACCTTGAATATTCCTCTTGGTAAGTCCCATGCTAACACATAGAAATTGGTTTTGCAATAGTCAATACATTACCAACTAGTTCACATTTAAATGTTGCATCCCAAGGTTTAAAATCAAGAAAAGCTCCTATGGGTACCAATACTACAATGAATTCAAATTCTTATGTAGGTGCATCATCTCAAAAGGCTTCCACATCTGGATCATAATATTAGAGAGAATTGAAATTATAGGAGGAGGTTGAGTATCTTAGAGTAGATCTAGAAAGGATGAAATAAATTAGGATTAGAGATGATATGCAATAGAGGATAGAATTTCTAAAAGTATCATATAGATCTAGAAATACATTAGTCTCTAATATCAATTCTCAAAATCCACCTACCACTTTTATCCAAAATATCCCAACAATTGACCTTACAAATCCAATCCCACAACAAAACTCTACTCAAATGTCTATTCAAACATATCATGTACAAATTATTGCTCAAATGGGTTTGAACATACCTACAGTCAATACACAACCACAAGTGAGTGTGCCACCACAAAATAAAGGTTAAGGGAAATATGGAAATTATCAACATCATAGTACTAATTTTAATATTCAGACTAGTGGAAAAGGTGCAAATCTACGAGGTGGGAAAATATTGTCAATCAACAACAAACTATTCATGGAAACCCTCAAGTAAATCATGTTGTACGAAATTTTATTGCAATAAGACCATTACAATTAGAAAGATATAGACAGTTGGATTTCATTGGTATCCCTTGATACCCAAACCCTACTCCCAATGGCATAAGAAATGTACTATTCAAACTCTCATGGAATAATTCAATTTTAGGTGAAGATCACTTGAGATCTTTTTTGAATCTGATGGATGAATTTGAAATGAGGATGTTGTCATGAAAATTTGTATGCAATCTTTGACAAATGAAGCTAGGGATTGGTATAGAAATATTCCTAAATAAAGTATTCAATATTGGGAGGACTTTAAAATGGTTTAGAAGGAGAAATATGGTGATAAAACTGATCCAAGGTTTATAATTAATGAGTTGACTAGCATTACAAAAGGACATAATGAATTGGTCTCAAATTTTAAGATTAGGTTCATGAAGGTCTTGAAAAAAATTCCACAATACATGAGACCTAGTGAACCTATGTGCATGGTTTTGTGTTGCAATGCTTATGATCCCAAAATGGGTTATGGTATAGAAATATTCCTAAATAAAGTATTCAATATTGGGAGGACTTTAAAATGGTTTAGAAGGAGAAATATGGTGATAAAACTGATCCAAGGTTTATAATTAATGAGTTGACTAGCATTACAAAAGGACATAATGAATTGGTCTCAAATTTTAAGATTAGGTTCATGAAGGTCTTGAAAAAAATTCCACAATACATGAGACCTAGTGAACCTATGTGCATGGTTTTGTGTTGCAATGCTTATGATCCCAAAATGGGTTATCAGTTGAGGGATAAAGATCCTCAATCTTTGAGGGATACTTTCAACATTGCTATGCACACTGAAATTAATAGGAAAGATTTTGGGAAGGTCAGCAAGAGGGATGATGTTAAAATCTTGTATAATACTAAAGAACATTTATCCAAAACTACACATATTGAGGATAAATTTGACAAAGTTATGAATGCATTGACAGATATGAGATACAAAGTTACAAAATATGAGAAAGTTTTGTGTTAGGACAAGCCTAACTATCAAAGGAAAGAAAGGATACCTAAGTTGTCAAATAAGCATACAATATAAATTGTCATAATGGAAAACTAGTGCAAAATAGCCAAAGGACAAGGCCTAACAAAGAAACTCTTGATCCTCTCAAGAAAAATAAGCTAACTTTTTTAATGACAACCCTTGGAGCTTGATTTGTTAATTTCCCTATTCCCCACATCAATGCATGGTAGCATAATCCCTAGAAGAAAAACATGAGCCATGTGATGATTGTGAAATTCCCCATAATGAGGATCAATAAGTGAACATGATGTCTCATAAATTTCCTTCCACCTTTGATGACTATTGTTCTAATGAAGAATGAACTAAAATTGATGTTGATGATAAATTTTTTTGATCAAGTGGATACCACCAAATGAAGAAGAAGGTATGAATTTTCATAATGTTGAAACATCAAACTATGATGTTAGACTTAGAAGACCTTATGAGGAATAAATTAGATCTCTAACAACTTCTGCAGTTGCTCAAGTAAAGAGCAATTAAAAATTGAGAAACAAAATAGTAAATAGTGATTAGGGTAAATATGGGAGCATATTAATTAAGGAAAATATTGGTGATAAGAAGTATAAAAATTCATACAAACAAAAGGATAATTCTAAAGAAAAAATTGATACACCTTATAAAGAGAACAATTATGAAAAGTTTGAAGATTAGGTTGTTTCTCCTCTTATCAAAGCCAAATATCAGAAGATTAAGGTTGAGCAAGAGAAGAATGTTGAATGCACTCAATGAGGTAAATCTGATGATAAGCAAGACAATAAGATTAATGATCAAGTTGTGACAACTTGTGATATCCCCAAATATAATGTTGTTGATATGATTAGATTTTGTCACAAGTAAAGGTATCTTTTAAACCTTTATTAGAAATAATGAGTATTCAAGAGTGCAAAGAGAAGGTAGTTTCCCCTATCAATGATGTAACTACAACCTCTAATGAGAAGAAGGTGATTACCCCACTTGAAAAGGGTAAAATGAAATCAAAATAAGTTGAAATTGAAGGAACAAATAATGAAGTATCTCAAGTGTTATTAGGTCCCACTTTAAATACTTTCTCTAATCAATTAGACCCATTTTATGTAACTCTACAAATGAACAATAAATTGGTGAGGAATTATATGATATATTTTGGTGCATCCCCTAATATCATACTTTTGGTAGTTATTTGAGAATTCAGATTATAGATAAATAAACCATTTGGAAAATGATTTTCCATGGATTCAAGAAAGGTCCCTTTAATTGGGGTAATGAAGGATATACACTTCAAATTGGTTGTGTTCCTTGATAAATATTTTAGTATGAATGTCACTGTTGTTGATATCCCACCTCAATATGGTTCAATGCTATTATCAAGAAGGTGGTCAATAGCCATAGGAGGACATATGAAATTATATATTTCATATTGCATTATTCCTGTTAGTGGTAGGGATGTAAAGTTAGTAAAGGAGAAGAGGTCTACCAACCTTATTGAAGATTTGCAACCAAATAAGCATGTACATTAAATGGATGTAGACATGAACAATTTCAAAGTTGTGGAGTCACAATAAGTAGAAGATGATATTGTACATATGAATGAGAAATTATAAATGCAAGATCAATTAAATGACCTTTGGACCATGTAATTTGATGGTGCATGCTCAAAGGAAGGGTCAAGTGTAGGGGTGATTCCCATATCCCTAAATGGTACAAGTCTTACAAATACTCATTCTCATTGAAGTTTCAATGTATAAATAATGTTGTAGAATGTGAGGAACTATTGTTAGGACTAAAATTTTCCATCAAACATAAAATATAAAAATTTGAGTGCTAGGGGATTTTGAGTTGGTTGTGTCCCAAACTAGAGAAAAGTATGTCTCTAAACATAAGAGACTGAAGTAGTATAAAGTTTTTATTTGGGACACCATTGATATGTTTGATACTTTTTCTATTCAAGGGTAGAAAGGGCTAAGAATGCAATGGATGAATTTATTGCTAATATAGCTTTTAGGGTAGATGAACTAAATTTTTCTAGCATTTCAAAAGTTAAGGCCCAAAAAAAATTTCCATCCTAGAAAACATCCAAAACTAGTAGGTATTGTATGAGCTCTACTAGGGTTTTCTTATGTTTGCTGTCATTCTTGGCCCCTCTTGCATCATATTACGCTTACTGCACATGAATTTCCTCTTTTCCTATGTGTACGACCATATTTACTACAATTTTTTTTTATTTTAATATGCCATCAATCGACTCTAACCCAATAGTTCATGCTAGTGTTGGTGGTTTGATGAATCTGCTCAATGGCTCCTCCAAAAAAATGACCCCAAAAAATTGTTTTGAAAGTCTTTCATGAGGTAAGTCTTTTGACTCCCCAGCTGATGTGGTTTTACCTTTACCTAATTTTGTTTATGCTTGTCAATGGCTTGAACAACACACCCTTTTTGGGTATTTTGTTGGGAGGACTCCCCCTGAAAGTGTGCTTAAGGAATGGGTGAACAAGGCTTGGGTCCCTCATGGGGTCCACCTTGATATGGTCCAAAACTTAACCAAGGGTTTTTTCTTGTTTTGCTTTGTGGAAGTCAATCATGTTGAGGCCATCTTGACACATGGTCCTTGGTATATCTAGTCTTCTTTTTTGGTTTTCTAGACATGGACCTGGGACTTCACTGTCTCGGATGACACCAATTTGCGGGTCCCAATCTAGATTGAATTTCCAAGTTTACCTTTTCCTTGTGTATCTTTTTTGAATTGTATTATGTATTCTCTAGGGAGGGTCATTTTTATTGAGTTTGATAGGTTTTTTCAGGTCCAATCCTAGAAATAGGTCTATGTTGAAGTGGACCTTTCACAAGATTTGAATGACTCCATTGACATTCAAATTGAAACTCTCAAGCATACCTAGAAGTTCACTTATTTTAATCTTCTTAACACATGTTATAGGTGTTAGTCCATAGACCATAAGATTAAGGAATACCCTTTGGAAGTACCTCATAAACTTTCTATGCCATGAGAATCTAAAAAGTCATGTCAAGTAGATAATTTTGTTTCCAAACTTGATGAGAAATGGACCATGGTTATGAATAAAAAAAATAAGTCTAGTGGCTTTGGGTTGGCTTCCAAAGCCCCTGAGCCAACAAAGAATGTTTCAAATCATTCAGTAAAGGAGAAAGAGGCTCTAATTAGGGCTGATAATTTTCCAATGCAACCTAGGCCAAATGCTATGCCTTAGCCTGCTTTTGTTATGACAACGCAACCGAAAGCTTCTCCTCCCATGTCGGGAGATAAAAGGTGGTCTTGTAGTCCTTCCCCACCACTAGAAGGAGAATATGTATAAGAGAAATGAATAGTTTCTACTCCTACTATTCAAATTGGGTCAGTTCTATGAGAGATTTTGCAAAATCGCTTATGTTCTCTGAATGAAGAGGGGTCAAACTCCGACAATATGGAGGAGTTTCATTCATGAATTTTCTCTTATAGAATGTTCAAGGTCTAATAGACCTCTCCAAAAAAAAAATTGTTAGGGATACTTTGAAGAAATGTTCTGGTATTGAAGTGCTTTGTCTCCAAGTAGTTAAAATTTCTAGTGTTTTGCTCGCATCAGCTTGTCACTCTATTTAGCCAGCTAGTCAAATGTTTTGAGTGTACACCTAAAATTGGTCAAATAATTAATTAATTAATTACTAGTTATTCAATTAATATTTTATCTAATTATAAATAAATTCTCAATTTATTTATATAGTTCACACTTTTCTAAATTCTTCATCCTAAACCACATTCTTCTAAATTTATTTAAATAAACAAATTTCTATAGTTTGTTTTATTTAATTAAATATCTTCTCACTAAGTTTGAATAATTTCAAATTCAAATTTAGTCACATGTCTATAACACATGTAATTTAAATATGACTAATATTTAAATTACATTATTCCATAACAAAATTTTAACACATCCTTGTAAGAAACCCAGGGAGGGCTATGAGATGAAGTCAGGAGACGAAAGGGCTTGTAAGAAACAAAAGAATAAGAGACCTATTTTAAAAAAAGAATATGAGTCTAATAGGGATGATGATGTTGATTATGTCTTAGATTCATACACCTCTTTTGAGGAGGGTCCCATTTCCCTTATTCTAGGTAAATCTAGGAAAAGGAAGATAGATGTTAACATAGGCTATATGATATGCAATGATGAGTTGGTGGTGAATATTCCTTCTAAGGAAGATAAGGATAAAAATGAACTTTATGGGGAAGCTTCTTCTCCTCCCTCAAGAACTAGATTTGTGCAGGAGCCTAAGGAGGGAAGCTAGAAGAGAAGGGTGTTGAATGTTGCTCAACTCCTAGAGAAGGGTTTCCCTCTTTCCCTGGCTGGTGGTATCTATGGTGAGGATATTCCAAGCAGTGACATTTGGTTGCAAAATCAAGATAAGGAAAGAGCTATGGGTGGTGGAAATGTTGTGGGAACCAATAAAGCGGATGTGGATAGGATTTTAAAAAGGAAGGTTGTCACGGAGGAAATCGCCAGCTCCATTCGTAGGATGAAGACTCATGTCCCTACTGGTAAAGGTAAGGAAGTTTCTACTAAAAAGGATCATGTGAATTCCTCTGATGAAGATGTTGTGGGAAAATTTATTGAAAAATTTGATAGGGAGGATTTATTTGATGTGTTGGGTTGGGCCCGTGACTATGTTAATGTGCTTTTTAAAAATTTTAAATGGTTTTTTCATGAGATCAATAGAACCAATGTTCGTACTAGAGGTGTTTCTAGTAAGGATAAAAAACCCTTCTATCCAAAGCTAAATTGATAATTTAATGGATGGTCTTAATACTATTGCTAATATTATGGCGAAGGAAACCGCCAATTTAAAACAAAATATGGAGGGAAGAATGTTATCCATTGAGGATAAAATTGATAAGATTTGGAATGTTGTGATGAAGGGTGGAGATGCCCCTAAGGTTCTGGCTATTTCAGACTCTACAAAGGCTATCTCCCCTATGACTAATATTAAAAAGAGAAAGGATAATGTGTCTATTGATGTTATTGTTTTTGGGTGTAAGTTGATGGATGTGGATTATGTTGCGGATAAGGGTGCTACTAAAGGTATTTTTTTGAGTGGTGAGGTAAAAACTAGTGGGTCAAGGGGTCAAAACTAGAAACAAAATGAAAAATCAGGCTGGGGCCTTGAGTATTGAGGTTTTTTATAATGTGGATAATGGGAGGAAGTTGGCTACTAGTGATATGGAAGCTATTGAGATTTTGAACAATATGTAGTGTTGTTGGCTAGTTTCCTTCCTTTTGGTTAGTTTTTGGCTGGTGGTTTGTTGACATCGGGTTGATTACTACTTAATGTTTTTATCTTTTTTTATCAGCTGCTCTTTTTGGTAAAGGGTTTCAGGCCCCTTCAAAACCCATTTTTACCTCTAATCAAAACAAAATTTTAACACATGGCCTATTTCTCACACACTTTATTCTTCTCATCCATTTCGCATGTTGCCCTTGGTCAAGGGAACATCCTCCAAGATTCTTCCATCTCCACCGTCCATCTCACATTTTGAAATCTTGACCATTGATCACTGCCACATCACAAAATTCTTTGGAAATCCTATAAATACAAACCTTTGCTACATCATTTTGCATCCCATAATTTAGTAAACTTATTATGCAGGAATAACTTTGAAGCATTGGAGCATTTGGAGTTTATAGTTAGCATTGTTCAACATTTAGCAAGTTTGCATTGTAGCATCATATTCATTTAGAATCATGTTTTAGTTTGTAATTATATTTTAGTTTATCATATCAATAGTTAATATTTGAGCATATGCATAATCATTTTAGCTTTTTATGGAACATTTATATCACATAATTTAGCATCATTATCTATTTGTCAATATCACCATTTTCATTTGCATCATGCAATATCATGTAGGAACTTAGATTTCTTGCATTTTGACTAGCATCTCATTTCTCAAGTTGTCATCATAACAATCATAGTGCATCCATAAAATCTAAGAGCCAATATGGTTTAATGAATCATTGAGAATAGATAACAATGGAATGGTTTTAGAGATTTATTTTCCTGCAATTAGAGTATTTTTATTGATTAAAATCTTTAATATAATATGTCTCATTGATGTTTGTGTTTTATTTATTACTAACTCCCACATTTCACACTTACATAAATTGGCACTCACCGTGGGACAAGATCCCATTTTTAAAAACGTTTGGAAAAATTATTTTGTAGGTTCTGGAAGTGAACTTCTATTAGCATGACCGTGAGCTCTTCTGGTGCATACGATAAGTCTTTTAGCACATTCAAACTTTGTTATGGTGAATACAATAGTTCTTTCGTTGCATAGGATCACTATTTTAGTGCATATAGGGATTCTTGTAATGCATATGTTTAACACTTTAGCACATTGATTTACTATTATAGCACATTGAATTTTTGTTTTAGCGCATCCATGAGTTCTTATAGTTCATTGGATGATTTTGTTAGCACATTGAAAGAATAGTTTTGTGCATTCGATGATTGTTATAGTGCATTTGTGTAAATTTAAAAACTCTTAAAATATCGAAGAACTAATTGATGTTTTCTACTTGTAGGTGGATGATACACCAGTCAAAGATGAATTTATGCAACTACTAATGATTTATGTAGGGGATGGATTTATTTAATGCTTTCTTTTTTATTAATATAGGCATCTAGCTTAATTAAAAGGTTAAAGAACCCCTTGTCTTTCATTTTTGAAGTGATAGGCCTATGCTCTTCCCTTAACTGGGTGACCAAAATGCCAGACTCACTATTTATGCTTTATTAACACCCTTAGAGGGCCTACCATAGTGGGAAAAAGTACTCACACTACAAGAACGATCTAAGTGGGAACAACTAAAGCCAAGTTTTCCAACCCACTATAATAAAAAATGAATTTGGGGAAATTACACAATTTGACAGTAGTGTGCAAGATAACCATCCCCAAAGCCTTTTTTCTAAATGTTGGGAGGTCTCTTGAGGGATTTTATCTATTTTCATGCTGAATGAAAACCCTTACTATGAACCTTATTGTAGAAGCCAACCGAGTCAGTTTTTGAACACTTTTTATATCGCAGTGCAAGGAGAGGGAAGAATTTTCCCCCAAGACACTCAACATATAACTATTAGAGACCCTAGCCAAAAGTGGAGGATTTGACTTTGGTTAAGACTTGGGAAAGGAAAAAACAAAGGTTCCCTCTAGGGGGTGACATGGTTATGTGAGCTGACATAGTTTTAAGATGTGGGATGTGGTATTTTAAGTGACCCTTGAGAATAGAAAAGTGCTTGAATTGTCTTCTTTTGTGTTATACCTATGGAAATCAAAAGGATTGGACCAGATTCTAGAATACATGCTCAATGTTTAGTTATTAGGTTTGACACAACTATTTGACAACTTACTACCATGTTTGAAGCCATAATTCAAAAACCATCCATTTGAACACTTGATTCTTACAACTTACAAATTGGAAACCAAGAAAAACTCACTATCCATCTGATCATACCTTGAAAACATTCAGATTCATGCACTAAGAACTAGACAGACTGTCCAAAATGTTGAAAATTTCTAGAATAGATCATTTATACTCTATTCCTGTATGTCTGTGCAATCTTGCAATGCATACCTATATTGTTTTAGTGCATTGAATTTGTCTTGTAGTGCACTCATTCACTTTTATAGTGCATCTAAGCAGTCTTATAACACATCTATTTACTATTATAATGTGTCTGAGCAGTCCTATAACACATCCATTCACTGTTATAGCATGTCTAAGCAATCTTATAGCACATCCATTCACTGTTATAGCATGTCTATCAAATATTTTAGTACATATAGGCTCTATTTTAGCACATCTAGTAAATGCAAAACCTGAGAGTTAAATTCAGAATCTTTTTTAGCCTAGAATCATTCCATGGGTACCACAGAGTCTAAACTTGTTAAAAATAACCTCTACAAGTGGAATTCTCCAAACTAATTCAAGATATAACATCTCAAAGTTCCTAAATCATCAAAATTATCATATTCTTGATTGTTAAGCCAAGTCTCATCATCAAGATTTTTCATCCTCTCATCATGAAAAAAAAGCTTTATAATCAAATTAAACTTAGTCTCATCAATAGAATTTGTCATTCTATTTGACTTAGTTTTCATCCTAGGAACTCTTCCAAGCAAAGATAAAATTTTAGTCAAAGTGTAACACTTCTATGCCCATTCAAACAAGATTACAAAAATAGAAACTCAAGGAAAAATAACTTGAAACTCCAAATGTTGAAATTCAAAGTATCGAAACTCACAACACCACAACTCCAAACATTGAAACTCAACACACCATGACTGAACCTAAAGAGAATCCTTTCCATGGAACCAACAACACTGAAAATGAAGAAATAACTGAGGAATACATCCAACATGTTGAACAAGATCCAAATTTCCACAAGTGCTTAGAAAATATTTTTGAAAGAAATGGGGAAAAAATACCTCCTAATGTTGGCTAATCAAGGTGTCAAACTTCCACCTAACTTTGATGTCAATAAATTGAAAGGAACTCCTAAAAATCCCTAAAATGATTCACAAGATATAGAACAAGTGGTTTCCCTAACTCATTAAATGAAAAAACTTCAACAAAAGATTCTTGGCATGCAAAGGGGAACCTCAAAACATACTTGATACAAGAAATTTGTACATATCCATTTGATCAAAGTATCAACATGATTCCTTTTCACAAACATTGTGAATTCCCAAAATATGAAAAATACAAGGGTAAAACCAATCTAATAGATCATGTGAGGGAATTTTGAACCATGAGTCTTGAATTTGCACATAAAGAAACTTACTTGATGAGATTGTTTCCACAAAGCCTAGGTGGACAATGTCTTGAATGGTTCTCTAAACTTGCACCACTAATTAACACCTTTGAAGAGTTGGTTAACAAGTTCATCACCCAATATTCTTATAACATCCAACATGATATAACAATGAAAGACCTTTGCAAATTGAAACAAAAAAGGGTGAATTGTTTCTCATATTTTTGTAAAAATGGAGAAGGTTGTTTGCAAGATATTCTCATCCCATACCTAAAAAGGAAAAGATAGAAATATTTGTGGACAACCTAAATGATGAGATGAGATACAAATTGGAATTACAATGCCCCCCTACCTTCAAAAAATTTATTGAAAATGGAATCAAGATTGAAGAGGCTTTGGTCAAGAGAGCAGTCATAAAAATTTATAATGAAAATAACTCAACAAATTTCTTCAACAATAACAGCAACGATGATAAACCAAAGTTTTGGAAACAAAACAAGAATGTTGGAAACAATGATGGTGTAGTTGAAACCAAAAATTCAAAACCTGTATTCAACTTAACTGTAGCTACCACCAAAACCAATCAGACAAACAATCCAACCAACCACCAAAACAATAACCAAAATGTCAATAAAAAAAATAATCCAAGAAATGTTGAATCTAAACCACCCCATATCAAACATACTTAAATTGGAGAAGGTTCACACCTTTAGGAAAATCATTAGAATCAACATTAAATGAGCTTCTTGTATCCAAGGTCATAATGTTACCAGAAGCAATAAATTGGGAATCACAAGTTAAACCTTCATGGTGGAATGATGGACATTATGGTGACTTTCACCAAAATAAGGGACATAAAACCAATGATTGCATGCAATTAAAACACCATTCTCCACATTGATTGAGGATCAAACCAAGGACATCAAAATTAAGGGCCAAAGAAACATTTTTGCTATTGAAACTCATCACCATGATATCAACATCCTGTCACACCAAATCAATAACCTTGTGCCAATAAATTTGATCACAAACATTGCTACAAATGACAATCAAATCAATGTAATCAAAATAATGGAAAAAAAAGACAATTCACTAATCAATGCAATCATGAGAGTACAAGCCAAGGTAACATTGAAAGGAGCTACCCCTTCCATGTCCAATACAATTGCTATCACTAAAAATTAATATAATATAATTGATCAATTGTAGAAGATGCCCACCCAAATCTCCATATTAGAACTTCTGAAGATTTCATTTGCTCACAAGGAAATCCTTGAATAAGCTCTAGTAGCCACCATGGTACCAAACAACCTTGAATTTTTCCAATTTCAAGCTATGGTGGGACACTTGAATGCACCACATTACCTTTCATTTTCTAAACATGATGATGTATCTATCACCCATCCACATAACACTGCCCTCCACATTGAAATTTTAATTCACAAACATCGATTCAAATGTGTTCTAATAGATGGGGGAGCTGGCCTATATATTTGTACTCTAAAACTTGTTTGTTTACTTGGATATTCAAAAAATGCTACTAGTTCTTGAAGGAAAATCAAAATAAAAGCATATGATGATGAAGAAATACCCCCACAAGGATTAATTGTGCTACTAATTCAAGTGGGACAAGTGGTCAAAGATATAATATTCTAGGTATTGGATAAAGAGTTGAAATACAATATACTCCTAGGGCATCCTTGGATTCATGACATACAAGTAGTTCCATCCACATACCACCAATGTTTGAAGTTTCCCCTTAATGGGAAAGAGATCACCATGTCATCTGACTCCAACAAACCCCAATACTACAACATGCTCAAGAAAACCCAAGACACTTTTGTACCACACAACAGGGAAGCTTCAACACATAGCTCATCAAACAATGAAAGACCATTAAATCCTTTGTCAAAGTGGGTTGCAAAAAAGGACAAACCAAAGGATAAGGGAATAAGTGATTCTACTTCAAATCAAGAAATTCAACTTGACTCATTATCCAAGCAATTTGAGAAAAAATATCTAATTAAAAGACAAAAGCCTGGGGGAATAGTCATTTGAGAAATCATTATGTCTTTCACAACTTTCAACTTCTCCCAAGTCACATGGACAACCATCCACATAAAGACACCAATCCACACAACAAATCACATGCTTTGATGGTAGGTTTGTAAAAATAGGCACTGTAATTGATGAATCTAAAGATAAGGGCATTTTAAAATGGCTTTACAAGGATGAGAAACAATCACAAACAACAACGACTACCAGCATACAAACAAAACAATATGGTAAAGGTTTTTATAATCTTAGAGAAGATAGGGTATAAAGGAAATGGTCTTGTGGATAAGTGACAAGAAGGTATTGTACAATCCATACAACCCATCATGACCAATCCAAAGGACAAAGTAGGTCTAAGGTATAGAGAAGAATCAAAAGAAGAAACAAGGCATCAGGTTGTCAAAAGAATCCTACAACTACAAGCTAGTGATGATCATGGAACTGATTCAAATGAATATGAGTGGGATTCATTATTTGAAGATTCTTTTCATGACAAGGAAATTGATGTGGTACACGAGTATGCACCCATACATGAGAAGGGTCAAAGTTCAAGTTATAGAAAACTTGAAATAGGATCACAACATATTGATGACTCTAGTGAAGACAATCAAACTTGGAGTGAAATGGATAATTAGAGGAAAGTTACCTTATAGAAATTGACTTCACTATTGGACAATCTAAACAAATTTCCATTAGGACCCTCACTACCTCTAACCTTATCCAATTCAACAATTCCTTACCCCTAGTGCATCCCAAACTCATAGATTGGGACCAAACTGAATTGTTAGATATGGCCATCTTTTCAAATGATGACACCATTGTCAACTTCCTCTATTTTGACAATCCTGAGATATATTCCACCATTGAATATCATAATGAAGCTTCCAACTAGGAGAGTGTCAAATCTTTCAACTACAAAAGGAATAATACAGGAAATAGATCTGATGGTGAAAACCATTCAATGGCAGTATCAATTCCATAAAAAGTAAAAATAAAGAGCGCATCCAATGGTGAAAACCTCTCCGAGGCACCGAAGGATGGGAGATTTGACACTCTTTCTGAACACTTTCAGGAAAGGTCTAAATTATTGGTTGAGCCAACATAGTCCATCAATATCAACAATGAAGAAATAGTGAAGATTGTCTACCTCCTATGATTCCTTTACAACTTTGATTCAAAGATTGGACATCTAACTTGAATAGCTATTTCAATCATCATGAAGGTGCATTTAACTTGTCAACCTAGGGACGTGAAATTGAAATGGGTCAGCACAATATGTGCATTAGGAATCCAAAGTAGCCATTTTCATTCTACAACTAAGAAAGACACAATGCTAAAAGTAAATTGCTTAGAAAGGAGTAACATAAATGTTAACCATGTTCTTCCAAGAATAATGCGATACCCGCTTAGTTTAGCCTTAGGAAAAAGAATCATGAAGTCTATTGGATACTCCTAGGAGTCTAAAAATACCACAAGATCCTCCACTATACCATCAAGCTTTGTAGTAGAACTATCAGTAAGTTTTCAAAAACTAGGAGTAGATCTCATGCTTGCAACGTTTAGTTGCTTGAGGATGTCCTTGGTGATTACATTGATTGTTGCCCCTAAATCAATCAGAGCATTCTTAAATTGGATCTTGTTTATAACAACTACTGCCATAGGACTACGTGGGTCATTGTACTTGGGGATAGTCACTTTTCCAAGCATGATGCTAGCTAGTTGTACCACCACATGAACTATAGTTGGGTCTTTCTTTTTCCTACCTAGCTTCTTGAGGCATGCTTCCTTGATTGTGTTGCCATAGATTGGGACATCCTTTATGCCCTGAAATAGAGGGATCTAGACACATATGTGCTTCAATTGACCTAGGATGTCAAAAGTTTTATCCTCTTTTTCTTCCTTCTTCTTGGAAACCTCCAATCTCTAAGGAAATGGTGGTTCTTGATCACTCTATTTGGTTGGGACTAGTTTAGTATTTTTAGGTGCACTTGGTTGAATGGGATCATCCAGAGGCTCCTCTTCCTCTTCCATAGGAATCTCAGTGATAATGGGCTTGGAAGGGGCTAGTAAAGTAGTTCCCAAATGCAAGTGGATGTCACTTACACTCACAACATATGCAAGGATTTGATTTGAATCAACAGAATATGCAGGCTACTATTGGGGTTTGTTTTTTGGATTGGTTGTGGGATGATCTAGTAGCTGAGTAGGTTCAGGTGAGTTTAAGCTTGAATTAGCAGGTGAAGGCATTATAGTAGGCTGTTGGGGTTGAGAAGGTAGGTGCATGTAACTGGTTGTTTGGGTTGGCCATTGTTTCCTCCCCTCCATTGATTTGCTTGTTGCCAATTTCCTAGAGGTGGTTGCCAATGCCCTTGATATTGCTGTCAATTCCTTTGAGGTTGTTTCCACTGTGGTGGAGAGTTTTGATGATTGGGCCAAGCATTTGGAGGGTTACCCCAAGGATGTGGTGGATATCCTCCATAGTTGTATTGGTATGGGGGTTTTCATTGGTTACCAAATGAATAGGAATTGAAATATGGCCCAACATAAGATAGTGGATCCAGTGGCATACCTTGTCTTGGAGCCCAAGGCTTCCTTTGTGCAAAATAGACTTGATCTTCTTCAATTTGGATTGGTTTGAACTCTAGTGTAATCTACTTAATTTCAATATTAGTTACCATCTTGCATTTGTAGACCTTATTCTTCTGTATGCAATGGGGGAAATACTCTACCAACATTGCCTCTACCTCCTCTTGTTTCTTCTTAGCCTGAAATGTATCCAACTAAGTAGCTAGATTGTTTATAATGCATTTCTTGAAATCTTCCAACAAGTGTGTGATCTCCATTCTTGAGACTCTAGTGGTAGATGACTTACCCATAGAGGATTGGTAAGCTCTCCCTTTCTTTGAAGCTTCCCTAGAGTAGTTTTGGCATATTTTCTTGATGTCTTCCCAAGGAACTTGGGTGATATCTCCTCCTACCATCAGGTCCAAGGCATCCATGTAATTCTCATTAATTCCTCTTAAGAAAATAAGTTTTTCTAATTCTTTATTGAGGGTATGGTGTGGAGATTTTTGTAAGAAAAACATAAACCTTGAAATGTAATCTGTCAAGCTCTCATCCTCCTTTTGTTGCAACCTGAAAATGTCATCTCCTCTCATGTCACTTCCATTGCAATATTCCTTATATTTCTCAAGGAAATTTGTATTCATGTCCTCCCAAGTTGCCACAATATCTCTACCTAGGCTCATGAACCATCTTAATGTAGCTTCTTTTAGAGTGGTAGGATATAGTTTAAGCCTATGGGCATTAGTGGTATAATCATAACTCCTGCAGAGTATGTCAAACTTGAACAAGAAGGTATTAGGGTCTTCTATAAAAAGTCCATAAAACTTAGGAAGGGATATTCTTGAGGTTGTCCACTTCATTCTAATGGGAAGTGGGGAAAGGAAAAGCTGGTTGGTTAGGTTTATTTCTATTTGCTTCACCCATGCTTGCTGGATGGATTTCACAAACAAAGGGATTCTCAAACTGATTTTGGTCTTCAGTGGAAGCTTGAGAACTGGTTAGATCAAGAAATGCATCAAAAAATGTTTTTATCTCTTCTTCTTCTTCATTCTTTGGCAGATTTGGAAGCTCTTCTAGTTGGAATGGATCAAAATTGTTAGGAAGGAATCTCCCATAAGCATCTCTTCTCCTTCCTCTATGCATGCATTATCAACTCACTATTAGCCATCTCACACAAAGAATTGGTAAATAATAAGGGAGGTCATTACTTCCTAAATGAGAGGTATGCTAAGAAAAAAATTTAGAAATACTACAGTAAGAAAACTATCAATGACTCCAAAGAACTTCCCAGTTTGACACCATCCTCAATAATGATGCCAAAAGTATCTACCTCCTACAATGATTCAACAAATAGGTCTTTACAACTGTGATTCAGAGATTGGACGTCTAACTTGAATAGCTATTTCAATCATCATGAAGGTGCATTTAACTTGTCAACCTAGGGATGTGAACTTGAAATGGGTCAACACAGTATGTGCACTAGGAACCCAAAGTAGCCATTTTCATTCTACAACTAAGAAAGACACAATGCTGAAAGTAGATCTCTTAGAAAGGAGTAACATAAATGATAACCATCAATTAAAAATTACACCAAGCTGAGATTCATGATAGAAATGAAAATTTGAGCAAATAAATAGGGCACTACTTTGTCTGCTTTGGCTGCAGTAATAGTCACAAAATGAAATTCTAGTGGCTGTAGGTATAGTCGGCACTAGATTTTTAACTAATTACAGGACAAAGAGTAATACCAAACTATACTAAAATAAAGGATCAATTACTCACCAAGTGGTCCCCCTTGGATAAGTATCCTCTAAAAATAATGAGAACTCAAATGCTTAAAATTAGAACTTCATTTAATTCACTATAAATCATGATTACAAAAGAGTAATATATCTATATTGTTGAAAACTCAAGAATGCAAGTACAAAATCAAATCAGACAACCTTCATAGAAGGAGCATCAGATCTTTATTTATACTACCAACTAAACAAGGAGGTCAACTCCACAAACAAGGAGGATGCCATTTAGGAAAAATAGAGAAAATGGGATGGCGGTTATGCATGCATGGAATCTGGCTAGACATGAATTTCCAACCATAGATTTAGTACTACAGTAACAAATACATTTTCTCAACATTAATAATGACCACTACAAGGTGGTTACATTTAGTTTTTATGAGGAATCTTTTTCCGTCAACCTCCTTTGACCTTTGAATGATTCCCTTGTTGGATGTTATGGTGCATGCCCAGCTGGCGGTGTCTTCCTGAATTTAGCATCCTCAAATTAAATTTGCATGGCAATGTTTGTACGCATAATGATTGCATATCTATAATCACCTTAAAAGGAACATTCATTAACCACATGCAATATTAATATAGAAAGTCCATATAACATGCCATTATCATTAAAGGTTTGCAGAAATAGGATTAAGCCCAATGTCTATAGTTTGAGAAAATATCATAAAAGTATCAACACTTAACATCAAAGTCCATAATAAATTAAAAAACTAAATCATAAATTCTACCCAAAAATGAGACCATAAACTAGACTCATCAAAGACTATCCATCAAGTAGAATCCTTGACAAACCAAGAAAAACCAAGCTTCATCAACTTCTTCACATAAAAACAAATAAAATTTTCTTGGTCATATGCAAACATGTCAGGGATTGATCTAGATCTTATCATGCACCACTTATCCCTACCACCCAAAGTAAAACCAGTCAAGCAGAAGTTAAGGAAAATGCATTTGTATATCACCATATTGGTAAAAGCAAAATTGAAGAAGTTATTAGATGCTGGATTTATTAGACCAATTGACTATGCCGAGTGGATCTCCAACATTGTACCTATTTCAAAACCTAACAACAACATTCACATTTGCATAGATTTTTGAGATCTTAATAAGGATTTCCCTAAAGATAATTTTCCTCTACCTAACATGGATATCATCGTGGACCTAACAAAATGACATGACATGTTGTCACTCATGGATGGTTTTTATGGTTGTAATCAAATCAAGATAGCTCCAAAGGATCAAGATAAGACAACCTTCACATGTTTGTGGGTGAAATTCTGTTGGAACATCATGCCATTTGGGTTGAAGAACACAATAGCCATTTATTAGTGTGCCATGAAAATGATCTTTCATGATATGATGCACACCTTCATGGAATATTATGTGGATGTTGTGTTAGCCAAATTATACACAAGAGGACACCTAGAGATCCTAGACAAAATATTTACTAGACTAGAAAAGTTTAATGTATGACTGAATCCAAAGAAATGTGTGTTTGGGGTGACTTCAACCAAACTCTTGGGATATATAGTTTCAAAAAAGGGAATTGAGGTAGATCCTACAAAATTCAAAGCCATCATGGAGATTTCGCAACCCAAGAACATCAGTTAGCTACAACCTCTACAATGGAGATTCCAATCAATCTGAAGATTTATCTCACAACTAGCAGACAAGACCCGTCCTTTCACTCATTTGCTACATAATAATGTTTCTTTCTGATGGGATGAAAAATGCAAAGAGGATTTCAACCAATTGAAACAATATCTAATGAGTCCACCTATCTTAATACCACCAAAAAAAGGAAATCCACTCTTATTATACATAACAACAACTAAGATATCATTGGGAGCCTTGTTATCACAAGAGGATTCAATGGGAAAAGAAAGGGAAATTTACTATATTAGTAGAACATTAAATGGCTATGAAATCAATTATGCATCCATTGAAAAGTCTTGTTTGGTAGTAGTGTTCACCACCCAACAATTATGACACTACATGCTAACTCATACTATCAAATTAATAGCCAAGATAGATCCACTAAAATGCCTTCTTAGAAAAGCTAATTTGACTAGAAGACAACCAAGTGGGTCATGATTTTGAGTGAATTTGACATCCAATATGTCAATAGAAAATCAATCAAAGGACAAGCAATCATAGACTAGTCAGCTGAAGCACCCTTACCAAATGATCATCCTCTACACATTGAGTTTCCAAATGTTGATGCTCTCACCTTGATTGCACCACAATGGACATTATATTTTGATGGATTGCACACACAACATGGATTAGGAGCCAAAAATTTATTTATCACTCCACATGGATATACCACCCAAAATCATATAAACCGATGTTCCCTTGCACCAACAACTTGGTGGAGTATGAAGCATTAATCATTGGCATCAAAATAGCGGTAGAATGGAAAATCTTGGAATTCGAAGTCAATGGAGATTCCCAGTTGGTCATTAATCAGGTCAATGATGATTATCAAAAAAATGACATCAACCTGATGCCCTATAGAAGAATGATTGATGACTTTAAGAAATACTTTGTGGATATAAAATTTGAACATATTTCAAGAGTGGATAATAAATTTTTCGATGCCATGGCCACCATTGCTTCCTTATTACAAACTCTAGAAAAATGAAGTCATTATGAGTTCATGGTGGAGCAACTGTTTACCCTTGCGTATGATGATATTGAATCCCAAGTCATATGTCACCTAGATGATGCCAATACCTCAATTTATAGAAAAATATACACCTACCTAAAATATTACACTCTTCCACTCAACCTATCCTGAAACCAAACACAAAACTTCATTCGTCAAGCTGCCTGACACACCCTTATCATGGATGTCCTTTATTGATGAGGTCTTGACATAACTCTCCTCTGATGTCTAGAACACAACGAATCTAAAACAACTTTACAAGAAGTTCATGAAGGTATTTGTGAAACTCATCTAATTGGTTTAACCTTAGCCAAGAAAATCCTCTGCTTGGGGTATTACTAGCTAAATATGGAGGAGTCTTTTCAGTTCATCAAGAAATTCCAAAAGTGTCATATTCATGGCAATCTCATCCATGCACCAACACAAGAGCTTCAACCATTTGCATCAACATGGTCCTTTTATCAGTGGGGACTGGATCTTGTAGGTAAAATTCATCCACCTTCGTCAAATGGACACAATTTTATCATCATAGCCAAAATTTATTTCACAAAGTGGATCAAAGTTGTTCCCCTAACCACCATCACATGAAAGAAAATTTCATCCTTCATCCTCAATTATATCATCTATTGGTATGGAATTCCTTAGTAGATTATGGCAGATAACAATAGATCTTTCAAGAATTAGGATGTATAAGAACTTTTTCAGAGGTTTCATATCCAACATTGGTTTTCTACACCTTACTACCCTCAAGGAAATAGTCAAGTAGAGGCCTCAGACAAAACCATCCTAAAAATCTTGAAGAAAACTGTCAATGATGCTGGATGTGACTAGAATGTTCAACTGAACCCTATTTTGTGGGCTTATCGAACCAGCATCCACACCCCAACAAAAGCTACACCCTATTCTCTAGTCTATGGATTTGAAGCCATTTTACCTATCGAGGTTGAAATACCATCACTCTATGTGTCACTAAAGGGGATTGTTTCAGATGAGGATTATAAAGTGTCTAAGATACAAGAATTGGAACTATTGGATGAGCATCATAGCATGCCAAGGATCACCTGAAAACATATTAGTAGAGGATATCCAAAAGTTACAATCACAGAGTAAAACCTAGAACATTTCAAGTGGGTGACTTAGTCTTGAAAGATAATCTTTGTAACCAATAGGATCAAAAAAAGAAGGGGAAATTTGAACTAAACTAGCTAGGTCCCTTTGTCATTGTATCAGTCTTCAGATCAAGAGCATAATAGTTGTCTACAATTGAAGGGGATTTGTTTGATAGGCCCCTCAATATCTTGCATCTCAAGAAGTTCTACACCTAATTCATCTAGTGCATCACTAAAAGTGCTAAAAGAATACAAAAACATCAAAAAGGTCCTAAAAAAAATGGTTGCCTTGATGAAAACCTGGAAAACAAGTGTCTTGGTAACAAAAAAACAAAAAAAAAGAGAAAAAGAAAAATACAAAAAGTGAAAAATAAAAAAAAATTAAAAAGTGCAATAAAAACAAGTAGTGAAAATTTGGCAATAGGTGCTACTTTTGATAGATTAGTTTTTCTATCTATTTGAGCATGTCAACCATTCGCTTGTGCCATAATTTTTCCTATCATTAGAAAGCTTTATGTACACATCCTGGCATCACGGTTGTGTCTCACCCTAAACTGGAGGAAAAATCCTAAATTCACTAGGGGCAATAAACTTTGAGCTTGAACCAACAGAAAAACAACAGTAGTAAAACACAACAAATTCAGCTATCATTGTACAACTCAAAATTAAACATAAAACATGAATTAGTAACACATCAGCCATCCAAATCAATCAAATCAAAGCACACTTTAAATGGATGATCTTCCTTCTAAATCATGGTTGTATCATATCACACATGAATGTTCAACTATTGCCCTTTGATTTTTGTTATCATGTCTCTAGAGCACCTAGAAGATGTATTGAACTAGAGAAGCCAAGAAGGAGTATATTTTTTCTTTGTTTGTTGTCTGAGTTGATCACTATTACTATGCAAATTATTCTAGACATGCTCTACAAAGTATCATTGATGGCATTTTGAATTTTCATAGGAAAATGATTAACCCTTGTTTATTTACACAAGCTATACTTAGGTCATCTCAGTTCAATTATACTTAGATGCTTGTGTTAACTTGCAATATCAAAAATCAATAAAGTGGCACTTAGGTCATCGTGGTCTAATTATACCATCAATGTTTGAAATCACTTTCAACATTTTAAAGGCTCAATGATGATAAAAAGCACCGAAAATTGACTGTTACGAATGACAACATTTGCATATTAGATCTACATGGTTAAAGTAGATTGCATCCATGTTAGTTTGTATCTATGTCTATGGGGTTTATAAAGCTGCAGCAATTTCACAATGACTTTATCTATATCATCAATGGATTGAGTACATTTGACATTAACCAAAAACACATCAGTTGCATCATCATTTGCATACATTAGAAAACACATCAGTTGTATCATCATTTGTAATCATCCATATATGCATCACATCATAATATACACATCAGAGAACACAAAAAGAATTGCATTGCATCTCACTTGCATAATCTAGATCATTTCACCAAATATGACATGGCATAAGAAGAAAAAGATGCTAAGAAACATGATTGGTCAACAATGGATATAATGCCATTGTTATGAACATCTAAAACTAGTAGTGAAGACATAGTGCCATTGTTATGAACATCTAAAAATAGTAGTGAAGACATAATTCCATTGTTATATGAATTTTTTATTCCTCAAATCCAAGATTGAAAAAAGAATAACTGGACCAGTATAATCATTACATAAACATCACACATCATTTGTATAACCAAATCCATCTCACATAGCATCAAACATCATCCATAAAGAATATAGAATCATCAATCATACATTCTCATATCATCATTGCATACATCATCTCATCATTACATAAGCATCATAATCATCATGATCATGATCATATAAATATCATAACACCTAGGACTATGCACCATCATATGATCATTACATTCATCCATTCATTGCATCATCTATTTTCATTAGAAAAGAACAAAAACATAAAATCCATCATATGTATCATATAGGAATCATTCATAAAGCATCAAAGAATCATAACACATTAGTTGCATCATCATTTGCATCCATAGCATATCATATCATTATCATGTAGAACATCACATAGCATTTATAATAGAAATTAAATGCATCCATCATAATCATCATGATCATCATCATATAGAATATCACATAGCATATTAAATAGAAATTAAATGCATTCATCATAATCATCATGATCATCATCATATAGAACATCACATAGCATATCTAATAGAAATCAAATGCATCCATCATAATCATCATGATCATCATCACATAAAAATCATAAACACATAGATCAATCATCATCATCAATGCATGTCATATATAACTCAAAATTATGTCAAATGTACAATGATATCCAAAGGTATAAAGAGATACATCAAGATAAAAAAAATGGTAGTGTATCATAATGTCTCAATTCAACCAAGAAGTATACATCATGTCCCAAAATACAACAAATTTGTCATCACATTAGAGCTATGTCATGATCCCCCTAGATGGTACTGGCATCAATGGACCAGTACCTCCTAAACTAGGACCTGCACTAGGGTCTCAAGGATTTCTTAGAAGTGGCTATGTCACCCCTCTACTTGTGGTCCAAGATAGGGACCTACCTGACCGGGACTATGTAAAAATATCTCTCCACTCTAGAGGAACTACATCATGATATCTCACTATAGAAATCAGCCTCTTGGGCAGTATAACATATCTCTTTGAAATAGTCTACTACACTAGTAAGCTCTAAAACCCACTATAATCTCTTAGAGATGCCCTTGACCTGATCCACTCGCTGTCATAGAGTGTCCCTCTCTACAGTAAGTGTGGTAACCTATGCTTGCATCTAACCTTGTGCTTGACCCTGAGCTCGAACATGTGTAAGTTGGGCTTTTATCTACTATTCCTGTTGTCTCATAGCATCCCTCTTTTCCATCAGTGTAGTAATCTCTCCCTGCACCTATGCTAGCAAACCATGTACCTACTCTAGTTGGCCTGCAATATCTATACATGTACATGTAATGCAACAATCCGAGTCTACTAATATTGCGAGGGTAGCTTGATCTCCACATGCTGATGGGATGCAATAACTAATGATCACCTCTTACGAGGCACTCTCAAATCTCCAACATCTAGACCTAGACCTCCTCCACCCTCATCTCCTCCCCCATTATCTCCATTATTATCTCCAACTCCTCCATCTCCATCACCATCCCCATCATCATTACTCTCCTCCTCCTCCCCATCTCCTCCCTCTCTCCTTTTCCTGCACCCATGCACTATGACCCTCTCCTCCTCATCCAATAGTGGCATTGGCTCATCTAGGCATGAAATCCATGGGAATGGATGTAGGAACATGTACTAAGCATACTCCTTTGATATTGGAGCGTCAATGATCTTAGGATGAACATCTTGAATGATGGCCTATAAACCCTGGAGATGCTGCACTTTTGCATCATAAGACAAAATAGGTCCCCACTTTGTAGCATCCATCTGATGCCATGCATAATGTACCACACCCTCGGGTATCCCCTACACTCTACCATAGTTCCTCAATACTCTTAACAACAAGAATCTCTCAATAATGAATCATGTATGACCAATCGGGTGCATGGAATGACACAAAAATGGAATCTTAGTGTCATCCATTGACCACTACTTAGAATCAACATATGGCTGGCATGTCACTGAATCTAAACCATCAAGGACTCTCCTCCAATACTCCAGTTTACCTAGCCTAGGATATGTAACTAGACTTGCATAAACATCTATGTATGGCCTCATGGAGGGTCGTTGTCTATCTCCAACTGGATGGGTGACCGCTATATGCTCCTAAGTCCAGACTTGAAGCAATGTGACTCTAACCAATAAATTGGCCTTGCGAAGGTAGACCACCTAGTGTGAATAATGGTAGGGTATGTACAAGATCATGATGGGCCAAAAAGTGGCAATATGATGGGTATGTGGCTGACGGCTATTTTTTTACTCAAAATTGATGAAATGAAAATTGTTTTTAAAGGAGATTCTTAGCTTTCCACTAATATAAATTATGCTTTACTTTGAATTTAATAAGTAATTATTATTCATTTTCTATTCAATTTATGACTAAAGTCCTGATTGATAGGTTGATTGAATTTTTTTTATAGCTTTCAAATAGTATCACCATTTTTGAATCCAAAACATGCATCACATTCTATGCTTTGCATAGTCTAGGATTAAAAAAATAAAAATTGAATTTCATGAAGTTTTGACCAATTTAAGGTGGTCAAATATATGATTTTTTGTATTTTTTAAAAATTTGTAATAAAAAATTCATAATTAATTATTTATTTGAAAAAAAATTATAAAAAAATATGCATCACATCAAGGCATCAATCCTCTACTTATATCTAAAATCTTATAAAAAATAATTATCATTTTATTGTGGTTAGGGTGGTCAGACAGACACCTACTTATTTTTTCCTTGAAATTTCAGTACCACTACATTGAAATTTAAAATTTTCACAAAATAGATTTTTTTAAACAAACCTAGTAGTTTAGAAACTACATTCAATTTGCTACAAATTCTATTCTTACATATTTTTGAAATAATATAGATAACTTATTCAAATTTTTATGTCAAGTTGCGTAACTCTTATTTTTTTGAATTTTTTGCCACTTAAGGGCCTATTTTTTCCATGATGATCCTACACATACCTGATACAGATGAGCAAGTATGCAAGATCCCCATACATGTCTAGTACCCTAAGCAATCATGATCTCCAAAATCTGACCCCATCTAACTGAAAGTCCCTTTGACCCAAAATCAGGACAAAGGAACCCTCCAATGAAACCAATAAGAATAGACAACAATGTTGCATAAGCATCCACCATCTCCCTCCAAGGAATCTCATAGCCGCATATAGTATCATTCTCAAATAATTTGTGCAGTGCCTCAGTCCTGCCCTACTCCAGAGAATCATATAAGACTAGCTCTCCGACAATAGATATTTGCATGATCTGATAAACATCCTTCATACTCACTGTGATCTTGCTAGTGGGAAAGTGAAAGGTGTTATGCTTGCTATGCCACCTCTTTGCTAACTCTACCAAAAAACCCCTGATGTTCCTAATCTAGGGCATATCTATCAATGAAGACAACTTTCATCGTACAATGACACCAACCTCAAGTGGCATCAAGTGTAGAATTAGCTCCCATGTCCTCAGGAAATGCTCTCAAATCTACAGATTGGTCAGAGGATTCTATCATCACAAAAGATCACAAATCATTAATTTGGTCAATCAATTGAAATCAATCAGCCTATCAATCTAATCAACTTTGGTGAGACTTTAAACAAATCTTGTGAGCATTAGTCAATCAATTCAACCTCACCTATCATGAGTTTTATCAATCAATCAATCAATTCAACCTTTCCTATCATGAGGTTCATCAATTAGTGCACCTCGCCTATCATGAGGTCAATCAATCAATCAAACTATCATTGATCCTCACCTATCATGAGGTCAATTATCAATATCAATCATTGAATCTCACCTATCATGAGATCAATGGACATCAAATCTATCAACATCATCAATCATCATCAAATCAAAGTTTGACGTGATCAAACATCATAAAAATCAAGGATTCTAATCAAGAAAATTATCAATCTAGTCTAAATTTCACCAATGCACTAGAACAGTACTTCAATGTACTAGAAAAATCTATGCGCTAGAAAAATTCATCAAAGCATTAAAATAGGGCTTCAATGCACAAAACTATCCTATGCACAAGAAAATTTTCATAGATGCACTAGAATAGAGTCCTTATGCATCAAAATATTATGCTCTACATCATCTCATTGATGCACTATATCATTCCATCTAAGCGCTAAATGTACCTATGTGCTACAACAGTTCTGCAATGCACTGCTTCAGGCAACCTATGCACTAATATATTAACCCTATGAGCTAAAGCCCTAAACCTAAGCACTAATTTATTATATTTTCTATAACAGACATCCTATGTGCTACTACGATGCTCAAATGCGCTAAAATAGAAACAAATGAATTTAAACATGAAAAATGGAATGAAAAACAAAGTGCACAATTTACAAGGGAGGTTTTTAGGGTACATACATTGTCAGGTAGTTGTGATGTTTGACGAGCTCAAATCAATGTGTGTGGTAAGGGATCACCATTTTTCCAAATTTACACAAATTGCTTAATCACTCTCAAAGTTTTCAAAATGCAAATGCTCAAATGAACTTCTAATCACTCTTTTTAACCTTTTAAAGGTTAATTAAGTGGGATTTTTATGGGGTTAATTTATTTTATTTTCCAAAGGGTTTCATTCATCAAATCATCATTTGGTGGCTTTAACATCATTTTTTGGGAGATAAATTGCTTTCAGATCATCAAATTTTGAAATCATCAAAAAACCATCAAAAATTTCAAAAATTTCAAAAAATCCTAAAAATTCACAAATTCATTGATTTATCTCTCAAGGGGGTATATATCCATCATCACTTGAAAATCATCATCTAGGGCACCAATTTTTTTTTTCTCAGCATCAATATTGAATTTTACTTTGAAGTAATGTGTAAACACATTACTTCAAATAGGGGCAAAATGTATACACCTAAAATCAGTCAAAAAATTAATTAATTAAATACTAGTTATTTAATTAATATTTCATCTACTTATAAATAAATTCTCAATTTATTTATATAATAGTTCACACTTTTCTAAATTCTTCATCCTAAATCACATTCTTCTAAATTTAATTAAATAAACAAATTTCTATAGTTTTTTTATTTGATTAAATATCTTCTCACTAAGTTTGAATAATTTCAAATTTAGTCACATGTCTACAACACATGTAATTTAAATATGACTAATATTTAAATTACATTATTCCATAAAAAACTTTTAACACATGGCTTATTTCTCACACTTTATTTTTCTCATCCATTTGGCATGTTGCCCTTGGTTAGGGGAACATCCTCCAAGATTCTTCCATCTCCACCATCCATCTCACATGATGAAATATCGACCATCGATCACTACCACATCACAAAATACTTTGGAAATCCCATAAATACAACCCCTTGCTTCATCATTTTGCATCCCATATTTGAGTAAACTTATTATGCAAGAATAGCTTTGGAGCATTTGGAGTTTATAGTTAGTATTGTTTAGCATTTAGCAAGTTTGCATTGTAGCATCATATTAATTTAGAATCATGTTTCAGTTTGTAATTGCATTTTAGTTTATCATATCAATAGTTAATATTTGAGCATATGCATAATCATTTTAGCTTTTTATGCAACATTTGTATCACATAATTTAGCATTGTTATCCATTTTTCAATATCACCATTTTCATTTGCATCATACAATATCATGTAGGAACTTAGATTTCTTCAATTTTGACTAGCATCTTGTTTCTCAAGTTGTCATTCTAACAATCATAGTGCATACATAAAATCTAAGAGCCAATATGGTTTAATGAATCCTTGATAATACAGAACAATGGAATATTTTTGGAGATTTGTTTTGCTACAATTAGAGTAGTTTTATTGATTCAAATCTTTAATATAATATGCCTCATTGATGTTTGTGTGTTTTATTTATTACTAACTCCCACATTTCACACTTACATGAAGTTGGGTGTGGTGGAGCTGTCACCCTTTTGTCCCCACGGTGGCATGCTTGTGTGATCAACCATGGGTTTGACCCCACACATCGGCTAGTTTGGATCCTTCTCAACATTGACAACCACTCCTTTGGGATTATTAATGTTTATGCTTCTAATGGTGTTGTGGAGTGCTCTATGTTTTGGCATTGGATTTCTAATTCATTGTCAATTACTACTTGGTTATTGTGTGGGGATTTCAATATGGTTGAGATGGTCTATTGTAAAGATGGCACCTTCCCATTTAGATGGGAAACTAGCGAAAGGGAGGTTTGGTTTTACATAATAAATTGGGGCTCTTTGATCCCAATTTCGGCTGCCACCATTCTCATTCTCTCTAGCACACTTGGTGTAATTATAGGGCCGGTTCTGACAAGATATTTAAATTCCTTGATCATGCTATGATCTCGGCTCAATCTTTTTTCTCCTTTGATAGCTCTTCACTCCCAATTAAGCTGCTAGTGGATGTGACCTTTTTAGATCATTTCCCCATTTATTTTCAAATTGAATGGGAGACAATACAACCTCGAGCTTGCAAAACATAATTTTTTTTAACACATCTCTACTTTGTGATCAACCCACGTTGGCCCACATTCGTAGGGTTTGGAATTTGGAGTGCAATCCAACTCATCATATAGGCTGGATTAATTGGTGGAATGATGATATCACTCGCACGATAAGGTTTTTATGCATTTATAGGTGCCAACTTGCCATTTTTTTTAAGTAGTCATATGAGACTACCACAAATAACCTTCATTTAGCTACCAAGGCTTTGGCAGTCAACCCTTTCTCCCCATAATTACAAGTTAGGGTGATAGAATTAAGACACAAAAAAACAAGTTGCAGACAATTATGCTACCGAAGGTGCTCAAATCAAAGCCAGATTGCATTGGTTAAAAATTGGTGACCGTGGCTCCAAGGAGTTGTTTTGGCCATGCATACCAAACACTCATCTCCAAGCATTAAAAAAATTAAAGATGGAATTCAAGTGCTTTATGAGCTACCTAACATTCTCCAGGTCATTATTCATCACTATGAGCAAGTTTTCATTGCTCAAGAGTATACACCTAAGTGACAACAAGCCCTTTAGGATTTCCTTGCTAATTTTCCAAATAGGCTATCTTCAGCTCAAAGAGCTTTTAGTGACGAATTATTGATAGTTGAAGACCTTAAGAAATCCGTTTGTTCCATGGTTGATGATAAGGCCCCAGGGATTGATGGTTGCCCTTGTGAATTTTACAAGGCCCTTTGAGATTGTGTTGGGCACCATTTGCATAAAGTCTATCTCAAGGATTTTCATTCCAAATCTTTGGATAACTTAATAAAAAAAGGAAATATTAAATTCATACCTAAGGCTAGGGATCTTGAGGGTATCTACAACTAGTGGCCTATCACACTCAATTTTTCTTAAAAAAACATTGCCAAAGCTCTGGCTCTGAAGATCCGACATCTTTTTCCTTAGATTGTGTACTCAGAGAAAACTAGATTAATCAAATCTAGATTCATCCAAAACAACATTATTGTTTTGTGGGAAGGCATGGAGTGAGCCAAATGCTTAGACCAGAAAACTATTTTTCTCAAAATAGACTTTGCTAAAGCTTATGACCACACTGAATGGCCTTTTATTCTGGCTATGTTGTGAGCCTTGGGGTTTGGGACTAATTTCATTTAGGTTGTCCAAATTCTCTTCTCAGATGCCTTTGCTTCTATCACCATTAATGGTTTCCAATCTCTTGCCTTTGGGCTCTTTTTCTCTATTCAACAAGGATGTTTGCTTGCTTCTTCTCTTTATGTTTTTTCCACAAAAGGATTTGGTTATCTCTTGACAATGTGGTTTGTCAACAGTGTGTCAAAGTTATTTTGTTGCCTAACTCTTAGGCTCAAATAGTTAATGGCCATTTTGTTGATGAATCTTTCCTTACTCTCCTGGAGGAAGAGGATAATATCAAGGTGACTCTTGAATGTTTGAACAATTTTTTCCTTGAATTTGGTTCCTCCATTTAGTGGCACAAAACTTTGTGCTATATATAGTCTATATTTCCCACTCCTCATTCACTTTAGTAGTACGGCTAGAAATGGATTGGGCCAGGGGAAATTTTTTAGTTCTTGGGAATTCCCTTTGCCTTCCAAGCCTCTCCAACTGAGTTGTGGCAAGTTGTTCTCTCTAGAATTGAGAAAAAGATCACATACTGGATTACTAAACCTCTTTTTCTAGAAGGGAAATTCTATGTGTGCTCCAAGATTTTAGCTACCACACATGTCCACTACTCCTCTTGTTGGGCCCCTTCAAAAGTTGCCTATGGAAAACTTGAAAAGTTTCTCTGGGACTTTCTTTTGGCCTCTATTGAGACCTATAGAGGGTTCTGCCATGTTGCTTAGGAATTTTACTACCTTCCCAGAGATTCTAGAGGACTTGGGTTACTCTCCACTCAATGACAAGGGACTACCTTGTGCATGAAATGGATAATTAATGATCTTACTAGAGATGAAGCCTGAAAGATTCACCTCAGGCATTGCATTCAATCTGGTTTTTCTATCCAAAGACCTACCTAGAAGGGGTTTGGTCTTTAGACCCTTTTGTTCATGAAGAAACCAATTCAAATTGTGGGAACTTTCATGGCCAATAGCATTTGGAGAGCCTAGGAGGTGGTTAAACCCTACCTCTATTGGACTAGCTTTGGTTTCCACGATGGGATTTTTCTCATTCAATAGGATGTTTGGTGGTAGCCTCTCTTTGCTAGCAATGTCTAGCCACTGACTAAGTCACCTTGGCTTAAGGAATTAAGATTCCACAAGAAAGGTATTCAAATTTTACAACAGGTGTTTCATAGATCCACAATGCACATCATGTCATGGGAAGATTTTCATGCCCTTTATAGACTTCAAGACTAGGAGCATGCTACTTATGATGGTCTAGTGAATGATAGTCCTATATAAATACTTCATAAGGTGGGAATTCGTGGGTCCAACCCCTGGTAGATGGACTGGAAGTGGTACCTAAACACCCCTTTTAGGAATTACAAGCCTAGGCTTGGTTATAGGTGGCTTTCACCATACTTTCCTATGATTGAAAGTCTGGACTAGAGTTGGCTTCTTCAATCTCCCACTCATGTCTAGTGAAAAATATTCTCTACCACTTGGTCTACAAGTGTTGAGCCAAAAATTTCCACTTTTCTTGGTGTATTCTTTCCAAGGCTTTCTTGTGGGTTCTCATCTTGTTCACTTGGGGGTCTAGGACCCTCGTTTCCCTTTCTATGGGAAAGCTAAGTCTTTTAAGCATCTCTTCTAGTTTTGGAATTGGATTCATGAATTCTTTTGGCATTTTAGACTAGAGCCTTTCTCTTGGCATATGGTTTTGCTGGGAGACTCATCTAGAGTTCTGGCTAAGTATACCCAGCTTTGGCACACTTTCAAGGTGGAAATCCTCTTCAATATCTAGAAAGATAGAAATTCCTGCATATTTACTAACACAAAAATGGATAAAAATGTTTCTTTTGTATTCTAAAGCTATTATTTTCTATAATGTGCTATTATAGATTTAGGTTCAGGCCAACAAGATTGCACTTGAGGTGGCTCACCTTTAGGTTCTTTTGGATCATTGGGGCAATGCCCTGTGTATCGTTGCTCAGGTTCCTACTTCACCCACTTCCTCTCATGTCTAGTCACCCTCTAGGGGTTGATAGTGGACTGGCTCTACTCGTCTCACTCTCACCCTTCTCTTTGGCTTGGTTCCTACCCTCCTTGACAGACTCGTTCTCCTCCTTTGTGGGCTAGCAAGGGGTGGCCCCCAAGAGGAGCTACAAAGAGTAGCGGTGGTGGTTCTCGGTGGCCCTCTGATGACACTCCTACTACTAGCTATGGTCATTCAAATTCTGGAAAAAGCTTTTTGCATCTAGTGCTTGCAATCTTGCCTCAGCACAAGGATAAAGATAAAGAGGAATAAAAATATGTTGATGATGGTTGCGGTTCTCCTCCTATTGTCACTCCATACCCTGTTGATGTATAAGGGAAGCACATAGATGAAAAAGACCCTCCTGCTTTGATGGCATTTCTCTAGCTGCTTGATGACCATTTTATTTTATAATTGTAATGTTTATGGACTTTTGGGTTAGGCCCATGTGACTCTATTTTTTTGGTTTTTTGGGATTTTTACATGTGACTCTTGGGGTGTGCCTTCTTACCATCCAATTTTTTTGTGAATATGTATCCTTATCTTTATTTATATTAAGATAGATAGATGCCTATCCATAAAAAAAAACTAGTAGGTATTTAATGATGAAATAGGCTTGTTGTAGTTCTTACATTACATAGATCAAAAGAACAACCAAGAAATTGACTTCCAAAGTTTTGTACAAAATCAAGATGGAAATAAGCTATATTTGAGAATGAGATCATCTAGCTAAAGACCAACAAGATTCCCAAAGGTTTAGTGGCTTTAGATATATTTTTTGACAACTCTGCTAAAAGTAGTGCTAAGCCAAATTTATATCATGAGAAAGATTTGGAAGAATTCAATCTAGGGACTAAATGTGCACCAAAAAAGGTATATATTGGTAAGAAGCTTAACCCTAAATTTAGAAATATGCTTGTTTCTTTAATTAAAAAGTACAAGAAGGTCTTTTCTTGGTCATGTATGGTCATAAAATTGCACCCCTCACAATTTCACATACATTCTTGCATCTACTTTAGTTTCCACACCCTTAGCATCTTGTGTAGGTTCATTTTAGCCCTTGCATCAGCCTTTTTTTGTCTTAGGATGCTCAACACCCCTTTTTAGTAGCTACCCTCGTGTGTCAGCTTTGGATTGAACTTTGTGCCTTTCCTATTCATGTCATTTTATAGCATGACGTGTTCGAACACTAGCACACTGTGTGGAAATTTTTGCACCGCGGTAGTGTCCTATGACAATTCAATGTTCAAACTACCATTTCCGTGCATGCTTTCCACTTGTCATCTCCCTTGGTCAGTGGTAAAAGCTTGAGATGCCTTGAAATGGCCCGAGAAGCTTCTTTTTTATCCTTAAATGCTATCTTTTCACTTCATTTTGCAGCTCTTTGCTACTTCAAGATCCACTCTTCTACTTCTATCTTCACTTCCATCTCCATTCCCCTACCTTTTATTTCTCTCTAGCTTTGGCTCGAGGTTTCTACTCTCCATCTTTTTCTTGCACAAATCCATTATTTTTCACATCATCTTCAAGCTCTCACACTCTTACAACACTCTTACAACCCTCTTTGCACTCTTGGCTCTTGCATCTATCTTGCTCTCCCTCTTTGCATCTCCTTGAGTGAAGGTTTAATTTTATCACTCATACTTGGTGGTGCAGGTTCTACTCCTAAAGCAATTTTTTCTCTCACCATACACTTTGTCCATTTCTCTTTATCTATTTGGCTATCTATGGAGGTGGGAACACCATAATGGGGGTTTGATTGAGGCAAAACCATATACAACCCTAACACTTTCTCCATATCTTACACTTGCAGGTATTGAAGATATCTACTATCTGGAGGCTTAATTACTTGGATTTTTGTGAGAATCTTCTTTCTTTTCTTCTCCTTATCTCTATCATTTCTACTTCACTTTATTTTAGTTCTATCACTTTTTGTTACTTTCCTATATTTTGGAAGTCCTTAGAAATTAGAATAGAAGTAGTCACATTGTCATTTTATGTGATATTCTCACTTTTTGGTTCTTATGAGATGCTAGTGTGCCTCTGGGATGCTAGTGCACCATGTTGTCATTTGAATCCTACACTACTATCTGTTGGCTTCAAGATCTTGTCAGTTTATCCATAAAATCTCTATGACATACTCTTTCTAATTCTAGAACTCTTGTTGTTGTTCTTGAGGTAGTTTAGGGTAGTTCACCCTATGAGGCTATTTGAATGAAGAGAACTCATGAGTAGTGAATCCCCCTTCTCTACATTTTGGTGAACCCAATGTGAAGAGGGTTTTTTTTCAAAAAAAAAACTAGGAATTTATTTACCCCTACTTGGCGGTGTCATAACTTTTTACTTGGTGCTCAGAATTCAGAACTGTTTGCACCATTGGAAAGGTATTTTAGAGAAATAGTTCAATCTCTAAAATACAAGTTCCTTTAACAATAAAATTTAGGAACCAATGCAAGTTTAGACCCAAAATTATGCTCCGAAGACCTTCAAAAATGCAAATTACTAGAACATAGAAAATACCAAAAATATCATAATGAATTTAATATCTTCTTTTATTAGTTCAATATCTAATTTTGTTCAAAAATGTTAATGATATTCCATTTCATGCATGTGATAGTGAATTGGCCTTGCATACATCACTCGATATCTTTAATCCTTCTCACAAAAGTCCTCTTGCTTCAGAGGATATTTTGTTGCAAGAAGATGAAATCATTGATACATTTCTTAATGTTACTATACCTTCTCTTCATTGCAATACACTCTCTTCTAGAGATGATGCATTAGTGAATGATGAATATTTTCATCCCAATGAACTCTCTTCTAGAAATTTTGCATTGGTGAATGATGAATATCATCTTTATTCTAATGCACTCTCTTTTAGAAACGTTGCGTTGGTGAATGATGAATATCATCTTTATTCCAATGCACTCTCTTCTATAAATGTTGTATTGGTGAATGATGAATATCATATTTATTCCAGTGCACTCTCTTCTATAGATGATGCATTCATGAATGATGTATATCCTTCCAAATTTGATCCTTTTTGCATAGATGTTGAGAATATATCCTCAAATTATTCAACTAGTTGATATGATTCTATAAATGTAATCTATCTCTCTGCTGCCCCTCAAAGGCCTAAGAGACCAATCATTTATGTGACTCTAACTAGTCCCTCTCCTAAAAGTATTTTTTCTATTATTGGTGCTCCATTTGAGAGTGATTCTTATGATTTTTCTACACCCCCCTCTTATAGAGCCGTATCCCATACTTATGACAATAAAATGAATAAAAAACTAATCCTTCTTCAAGATCCTAAACTTACAACTAAAACACCTAGTGATTACAATCTTGTTGAGGAACTTTGTGTTACTTTGGCTAAGATCTCACTATGGGACTCGATTCAGTTTGCTTTGATTTATCAAGGTATGCTTCAATAATCCTTGTAAAAGATCCTCTTTCCTTCTTCTGCTTGGAAAATAGATGTTGATGCGTTGATGGCATACATTCATGTGAATTTGCCAAATATTACCTTCTATCCAAAAGAGCTCCCATCTCCGAAAGTAAAAAAGCAAGCAGACCCTCTACTGATCATACTCAACATTAATAATGTCAAAATTAGATGTACTCTCATTGATGCCAATTTGATGCTCAATGTATGTAGCATTGATCTATTTCCTAAGATTAATATTGACTCATCTTCTCTTAATACTTCTTCTGTTGTCATTCGTGGGTTTGATAATGTTGGCCGACAATCCCTAGGCATGATATTCTTGAATTTGAGGTTAGTACCCATTAGCATACCCACTCTAGTATATGTTATGTTGTAAAAGTTACCTTATAACCTTATTCTTGGTAGACTGTGGATTCACGCTATGGGTCCAGTCCCATCTACCTTGCATAAATCTATTAAGTTCACCTGTAATGATAAAGTAGTCATAGTCAAGGATGACCTTGATGCTATGTCCTTATGTGAGATGGTAGTTGTCGGCCAGGTCTCGATTGTGCCTACTCTTATCCCTTTAGTATCTTCTGGTATGTTGATGTCCACTCTAGTGGTACCCATTTCAAAGGATACTCTTGAGATAGATGTCCCTAAGGAAGATCCTTTTGAAGAAAGAAATCTTGAGTTTTCTCCCTCTTCTCACAAGAATGCATATCTCAGTGATGATTGGGGTTCTCTAGACTTTATAAAATCCTTCAATGGAGAGTGTAATTTGACCTGATCCACTTAGACCTTCCGATAACATCATCCAAACCCACTATCGAAGATAGTTATTCTTCAACATCATGGGATAAGGTGAGAAATAGTTGTCGTGTCCTTAATGTTGATCCTCCTCCTTTTGAGGAAGATGATTGCACTTCTGTTAAGAGGTTAACTTTGGTAGTCCTGTTAAGAAGGATGATGGTGATCCTATAGAAAAGTGTGATCCTTCATTATCCACTGTATTTATGCCTTCTTCTTGTGAGCGGTCAAAATTTTCTCCACAAGTGAAAGGGTCTCTTCCTACTCCCCATTCTTTATCTAAGAAAGAGTGTATTTTGTTGCATCTTCTAAAAGCCCACTTAATTACTCTTATTTCTCCTACACGTAAGAAATGTCATAAGCATGATAAAGAAAAACATTCTTTATGTGCATGCCATTGAATGCCTGGACATTCCACTAGTGAATGTAAGGCCTTGAAGGATAAAATAAAACTTCATGATTCAGGTGCCATCACTCATTTGTTTGTTGATGCACTTTCCTCTTCTTCAAATGACAAGTGATATTGAGTTCTACCTCTATCCTACATGTTCTAAGCATCTTGTATGGTTCTCCTCCCTTGTATGTTGGGGGCAGTGATAACTTTTTCTAGAGATGCATGTCCTTCTAGAGGACCCCCTCTCTTCTCTCTATCTTTAAAGTGAAGCATCCCTTGAGTGGACCCCTTTTCTCTTTTAAAGGGTTCCCAAGGGAACCCATTTAAAATATTTTCTCTTGAGTGAAATAATTTGCATCTAGCTTGGGGGAAACTTGACTAGACCTCACTTTTCAAATAGCGTGTCCCTTGAGTGGACCCCTCTTCTTTTGAAGAGTTCCTGAGGGGACCATTTGAAAAGTTTTCCAACTTGTTGATGGTCTGTATTACTGTCCACTTACTTTCCTACATGGCTACTTTCTAACATGTTTTATTTGTGGGTAAACATGTCACTTTATAGGTGTGCCTATAAAGCCACTTTCTAACTCTACAAAGTCCCCTTCCTTAGGTTTCCTCCATGTGAGAGATCTTGTCGGATACCTCCCTACAGGTCTATGGGCCTATAGGGCACTTCCTTTGAAATTCCTCCATACGAGAGATCTTGGGGGATACCTTCATTATAGATTTTTTGGTCTACAAGGCACTTTTTCTTGGGTTTCCTTCATGAAAGAGATCTTGAAGGATACCTCCCCTATAGGTCTATCGGTTTGTAGGGTGCTTTCATGATTTCCTTCATGTGAGAGATCTTCTGGGACACTTCCCTTTAGGACTATGAGCATGTATGGCACTTCTTCTGAGCTTCCTCCATGTGAGAGATCTTGGTGGTGGCTCCCTTGCAGGTCTGTAGGTCTGTAGGGAACTTTTTCTTGGGTTTCTTTCATGCGAGAGATCTTGAAGGATACCTTCCTTGCAGGTCTATGGGTTTTTAGGGGGATTTCCTGGGTTTCCTTCATGTGAGAGATCTTGGAGGACACCTTCCTTGTACATTTATGGGTCTATAAGATGCTTTTCTGGGTATCCTTCATGTGAGAGATCTTGGAGTTCCTTGTAGGACTATGGGCTTGTGAGGCACTTAAATTCTTAAATTCTCTTTCTTCTCAATTGTGTATACTGGATTGAAGATTTTCATCTTCTTCATCTTGAGTATAGTCTCTTTCTCTCTTCGTCTTAGAATTCTTCTATGTGTTATTTCTTAATTTGGGGATGATGCATAGTATTGAGAAAACCTTCTACATCGAGGTCTCTTTCATTTTGTATATCTTCAGCTTGGGGGCATGCTTCCATGGTTTGAGGGATTATCTACTTCCTCTACTATATCATTTTGGGCATAATATTGTTATTTATGTTCAATAGATTTCCTTTAGTGTTCATATTAGTATAGATTCATATGCCTGCTAAAGTGGGGGAAAAATGTATAGTCATAAAGTTGCACCCCTCATAATTTCACATACATTCTTGCATTCGCTTTAGTGTCCACTCCCTTAACATCTTGTGTAGGCTCATTTTATCCCTTGCATTAGCCTTTTTCCATCTTAGGATGCTCAACACCCCTTTTTAGCAACTACCCTCACATATCAACTTTGCATCAAACTTTGTGCCTTTCCCGTTCACATTGTTTTGTAGCATGATGTGTCTGGACACTAGCACACCGTACAAATGTCTACACACCACATTAGCATCCTACCATTCAAAAAACAATTTCCATGTATGCTTTCCACTTGTCATCTCCCTTGGTTGGTGGTAACGGCTCAGGAAGCTTCTTTTCTCTCTGTAAATTCTATCTTTTCACTCCATTTGCAACACTTTGCTACTTCTAACTCCACTCTTCTACTTCTGTCTTCACTTTCATCTCCATTCCTCTACTTCTATCTTCTCTCTAGCTTCAGCTATAGCCTTCTACTCTCCAATTTTTTTTTGCATAATTCCCTTATTTTTCACAACAACTTCAATTTACTTTTATCACTCATACTTGGCGGTTCGGGTTCTACTCTTGAAGTGGGTTTTTCTTTCACCACACACTATGTTCATTTATCTCCAAAATATGGGTTTGACTGAGGCAAACCCCTATATAGCCCCAACACTTTCTCCAAATCTTACACTTGTAGGTATTGGAGATATCTACTAGTTGAAGGCTTCATTACTCAGATTTTTGTGAGCATATTCTTTCCTTTCTTCTCCTTATCTCTATCATTTCTACTTAACTTTATTTCAACTCTATCACTTTTTGTTACTTTCATGTATTTTGGAAGTAATTAGCAATTAGAATAGAAGTAGTCATTTTGTCATTTTCTATGATATTATTTCTTTCTAGTCTGTACGAGATGCTAGTGTGCCTCTGGGATCCTAGCATGCCACGCTATCATCTATATCTTGCACTTCCATCCTTTGGCCAAGAGCTTGTCAGCTTGTCTAGAAAATCTCTGTGACCTATTGTTTCTAATTCTATAACTCTCACTATTGTTCCTAAGGTAGTTTAGGGCAGTTATCCTTATGAGGCTCTCTAAATGAAGAGAACTAATGAGTAGCAAATCCCACTTCTCTATAGGTCATATGATGAACTAAAAGCCTATAGAGAGTGTAGAACCCTAATCTGAATACTTGCAAAACACAACAAATGAATACATTAGGAGATCAAATGCAAGTAAGAACAAGGATTCCCCATAAAATCCATTAACAAAACTCAAAATAGGAATGAAGAGAAGAAAATAATGAAAGAACAAAAAAGTAGATTAAATCCTATTGAAAGCAATGCAAACTCTTGATCCCATGGGGGAATTGGTGCCAATTTGATGTGAAAATTGGCCCTTTCCCAACTCCAATGATGGAAGCTTGATGTGTTGAAGAGATTGATCCACTTTGTGAAGATTCAAATGTGCTCCATGGTGAAAAACCTGCATAACCTAGCTATGGATGAATCTTGCAAGTGCTTGAAGTGTATTTGAGTAGAGTAAGTTTACTCAAATTGTGGATGATGAAATGAGGAGATGAGCTCTTCATTTATAGAATGCCAAGATAAAGAGATGATCAAAATAGAGTAATGTGGGACTAATCTTCAACAATTGAGAAGAAGCCACATGTGATCATGTGAATGGTTGAGGAATGAGCATATTTTGAAGAATGTGCAAAGAGGGGGGAGATTCAAATTCAAAATATAGCTTGAAGAATGAGCACATGCACATGGCTCAAGAAAAGGACATGCGAGATTTTTTAAATGCTTTGTTGAAAGGGACAAGTCCTTTTTAGGGGGGAGATTTCAAATTTGAGGAATATTCCCAGTTGGATGCCTTTTTGAATGAAAATAGATGATTTATAAATCAATTAAATTGATTTTCATGTGCAAGTTGCAAAATCTAGAGGATTTGAGTGATTAGGATTAAATTAATCAGGATTTGATTAATTTAAAGGAGATTAGATGATTTTGACTTTTGATTTAGATTTTTGGATTAATTTAAATAAAAAAGAGAGGAATAATAATTTAGATTTAATTAAATAAATATTTTGATTTATTTAACTAAAGAGGGATGATGTTGGATAAAGATTGATTTAATTTAATAGAATGACTTAGAGATTTAATTAAATAAAATGTATTATTTAATTAAGAGGGGGATTACAAAATTAATTAAATAAAATTTATTTAATTAATTAACAAGAGATGATGACTTAATTACATAAATAATTATTTAATTAATTAAGGGATGAATAGTGATGATAAGCTGAAGAGGTGATTCAGGATGAAACAATGTTAGTTAATTGAATCAAGTGCACGATGTCAATCAATATATTTTGCATGTCTACATTTTGCCCCTCTTTGAAGCAATATACTTGTTGTGTTGGCTCAAAGAATAAACTTGCCCTGATCAAAAGTCAATTTTTTTTTTTTTTTATGCCTCACTATTACCCCAGTGAAAAGAATTATGCTGGTATACTGTCCCCTCGAGAGATCAGGCGAAGAGGTTTGATTTGAGGGTCGATCTCTCGAAAAAGAGGTTCATGATCAGTTCAACTCGAATATTTGATGTAGACATATTTGATGATGTAGACAGTCATCAACCATGGGTAGTGTCATGCCTATTTTGATATATTACACCCACTTGATCTTGATTTGTACCATGATAGTGACATTATTGATGATGAGATGATTATGATGTTTATATGTAATAGATGATATGATTATTCATGGATGATATGGATGCTCATGATATGATATGATGATGCTTGGGTGATTATGAAAATAGATGATAAATGTATGGTTTATGAGATGTTTAGAATAACCAATCTATATTATGCAAATAGATTAATAAAATCTAGGAGTTCAATATTGACATCTAGATTAGAAAATTAGTCAAAGGATGGGGAGTAGCTCAAATCATTACAACGTCAAATCTTGAAGCTAATCAAATAAATAGTGTTGAAACATATAGAGGATCCCTAGAGTTTGATATGAAATATTCTCCGTGGTATAAAGATTTAGTGTTTTACTTGCAAAACATGTCATGCCTAGAAAATATGACTAAAAGTAAAAAGAGGACACTGAAACTACATGCTATTAAGTATGTTTTCATAGAGAATGAGCTTTGGTGGAGAATAAAATATGGGATCCTCCTCAAATGTGTAAACGAATCCCAAGAATTTGAAATCCTAAATGGGATGCATAATGGAGTGTGTGGAGGCCATTACATGGAAAAAAGCACAATTCACAAGGTCCTAAGAGTAGGTTATTGTCAGCCTACAATTTTTATAGATGTATATAAATTGGTTAAAAAACTTGATGAATGTCAAAAGTTTTTAGGAAAGTTGAAATTCTCTTGAAATTTTCCTTTTAGATCAATATCTATAGAAGCACCATTCAAACAATAGAATGTTGATTTTATAGGAGAAATTGTTAAAAATTCAAGTGGTGGATATAGTTGGATTCTTGTAGCTACTAATTATTTTACTAAATGGATATAAGCTATACCTACAAGGTAATCCATAAGCAATGTGTGATAGACTTTCCAATGAACAATATTTTGACAAGATTTGGAGTGCTTGTGAGGATAGTGTCTAATAATGTAATGTTCTTGTTGTCAACAAGGATTGTGTCTCGAATGCTAAGCTTTAAAGCTTGGCAATCCTATGCAACATGGGGACATCCTTAGGCCTTTGGGTTGCCTAAGATGAGTATGAACCTCTAGATTATGGGCTGATTCCATTGTAAAAACCTCCTAAAGCTTGCTATTTTAATTGGAAAAGGGATAGAGATTACTTTGGAATTGAAATTTAGGGCTGCTAGTAGGTGATGCCCTAGATTTTAAACTCTACTAGCTACTCTAAACTGAAAATCATATTAAAAAAAAGGTTTGTTTGTTCATAACTAAAAGGTAATTATGAAAGACATAAGTGTTTCATGAGAAAGTCTATATTTAGTGTTTGTACGAAGGAAAACAAGTTTCAAAACCTCAACTACTAGATTATTCTAACACAACTCATAACCTATATTTAACATGAATTATTTTGCTTCTACAGTGCATAAATGAGACAAATTTAAATATTTAATAATGGAAAACACAATAAATTCATCAAATCATTCATTTTCCATGCTCAAAACAGAAGAATTTTAAAAAAGAACTATTTCCTTTTATTGAAATTGAAAGGAATCTTCATTGTTTACAACTAAAAATGTTTCTAAAAAACTAAAAAATACTTTTAAAATTGAGTAACAATGCTTTTGATTTGTTGTATATGCAAGGAAAAAGAAAGAACTAAGTTCAGAAAGGAAGAAAGAAGAAGGCTTATAGAAAAGGAGATTGCTTTGTGATTGAAAGAAAAGACTGAAGTTGAACTGATTATCCTACCTTCTCAAAATCTCCTCCACTATGCATGATGAATCACCTTTTAGTCATGTAGAAGAGAAAAAACTATAAAAAAGGGGCTTATAACTACTCCAAATTGGCTATGAATAGGCTAAAAACTTTCCTTGACTAATTGTATACCCATGTTAGGTATTGAACTCCACTAGTACTACCAAAATTCCTTTTGTTTTAGGCCTCTAACTACATGATAAGATGCTTTGCATGAAGTTTACATATTGTTGGGCATATAAGGTTGAAGAGCCATAATTTAAGGGCTCCAAACTATCCCAATTTGCATGATTTTAGGGTCAAACTCCACCTCACTTCAATTGCAACCACATGGGACTTCTAAGTAGGCCAAAATTACCACTAAGTGCTTGAAAACTGAGTGTTAACATCACCCAACTTGTTCTCCCTTTTCTATCTTCAAGAGGATTGATTAATATCACTAACTTGTCATATGTTGAATGAGTTTCACCTTTTGTTGCCACTTAAATTGAAATGGTGACTATCCTTATTATGCATGTCCTACTCATTTTTCCTGTCATTTACTCTTCATGGTCTTGCTTAAGCCTACACAATATGTAGAAAGCATGCCATTTACACTCCCAATGGTTAATCCTTTCACTGTCATCATAAAATGGGGCCTCAATAGCTTGTATTATCATAAATGGTGATTGTTATGGTCTTCTTAAAGAATTCAGCCACTTTGAGATTGCCATCCTAAATAATTGCCTCAACATTTCCATGGTACTATTCTGTACTTTTGGTGCACCTAGGACTACCACTTTGTTCTTGGATAGTTTCTCTCTAACTACTTTCAATATTTTTTGTTTCCTTTCTAATTTCATCACTTCATCTCATTTGCAATGTCCCCTAAACACTATGATATTTGTGTTTTTTCCTTTGGTATAAGTATTTTCCTTTGTAGATATTTCATGATTATGCACTATGATAGTATTTATGATTGACTTGTCATTAAATGTAGACTTTCTTATTTCATTGAAACACAGTGACTATCCCTTACTCCATTTCGTGCAATAGATTTTTCTTTAGTCATTAGCATTTCTCCATTTTTTCCTTTTCTCTACATTACTACCATCCTTTCATTTTTCCTTGAGGCTTTGTGAAAAGTCTTGAATTTTGTCTATCTATAATGCAAAGAGGAAACTAATACAAATCCCTACCATTGATGCTCCAAATAAATGCAGGGGTGACTTTCTAAATTCTCACAATACAAGTTTGAGTTAAGGTCTAGTTGTCATCTTCCATTATGTGTTAAGAATGACTAAATTAGCATCCAAATATACATGGTTTAATTTAGACAACCTCAATTCTAAATATGGTGAACTAGCACACTTGAGGCTCTTTTTTCTAATGGAAACCAAAAATTAATTTCTTGAAGAATAACTACTGCCAACTCCAATAGGCTCAAACTCTCCCCACTCTTATGATCCATGGATTCTTTCTTGATAATTGACTTGTCCCAAATGCTACCAATATGCTACTTCCTTGCTCTATATCTAATATGATCCAAAGGCTTTAAAAATGGTAGTAGTATCAAGATACTTATACCAAGAAACACTAGCATCTAATACATTGTATCAATCTATTATTTGTATTCATGATTGTCATATCTTTGAAGGACTTTCATAGGGCTTATGATAGTGAACTTGAATATCTTTCAAGGATCTTATGAAAATATTTTGGACATGGAAAAAGTAACCCTTCTAATTTTTCTCATGTTTAGGACCTCCTAGTGCTTTTGGCTTGATTTTTCCTAGATTTAATGTTGCAATGTGACCAACACATTCAAATTAGGTCTTGGACCCTTGAGAATCATTAAGAATTCTAGGATGTGTTGTAGAAGTGTTGTGAAGTGTTGTAACCCACTTTCACACTTTTCTAGGACCCTTTCATTATAATTCACTTAAATAACCCCTTTTTATCACTTACCAAGTCTTATTTCAAAGTGTTGTAAAGAGTTGTAACAAACTGTCATGGTCGTCTAGACTTGTCATCACTAATTAAACCCTTTCTTATGTTTAGATGACCCCTTAATGCACTTTCCAACCCTACTTGTGTATTTTTGAGAATATTCTCATTAAACATCATTAAATGCTCTTTAATTCCTAACACCTAGTAAAATTGTCTTGGTGGGAATAAGTCACCACTTGGGGTGACTTAGTCCCACTAGGCACAAAAATTAAAATTATTTCAATTTTTTGGCAAGATTTTATTCTCTTAACCTATAGGTTGGCCTATGATGTGTTATTTTTGAGAAAAATCAAGTATAAATAAAGGTTTTTCCTCTCATTTTCACCCTAATTTCACTATTCAAGAAATACATTCATTTACTTAATCATTCTTAGGAATTCTAAGCTTTATAAACACTTTCAAGCATCCATTGGAGCACCTTGTTGCATATCTTTAGATTTCAACATCAAGGGTTTAGTGAGTTTGTGACATTTCATTTTTTTTATTCATCATTCTCTTTCTATTTCATTTCATTATCTATGGTTTGATACCAAATTGGGGTTTGACCAAGGAAAACCCCTATACTCTAATCCTTAACCCTTTTTTCCCTCTTTGAATGTGTGTTTTTAGGTCTTGTATGTAGATTTTTCAAAGAGGAAAGTGTTAAAAAGGCATTTTCAATCCATCAAAGGCATCAAAGTCAACAAAAGCCCTAATTGAAGCTTGGAGACCTCTTTCAACCCATTTTCTATAGAATCTAAACTAGAGACTTGTCAGGAAAGGAAGTGAAAATTGAAAGCTACAAAATACTATCACAAATTTCTTAAGATTCGTAGGTGGACTAAGTTGCCATATGTGGAAAATTAGTCCCACTGCTAGGCTTGAAAATTGATTTCTACATTTTTGGATACCCATTTGGTAGAAACAGGTTATGAGAAAATCTCGTTGAAATGGGACTAAGTCACCGAACTTGGTGTAAGTGTCCCAACCAAAATTTCTTGTCAATTCTATAGGATTCCAAAGCCTCTCTCCATTCTTGTTTAATTTTGTTATTGTTTACTTGTATTCTTAAGTGTTTTTGCATACATCACTGTGTTCTCAAACACTTTGCATTTCTTAGGTTTTGCATTGATAATCATATTTCTTTTTAGTTTATTGCATTTATACATCATATTTAGGCATATTACATCCATACTTGCATTGATTTTGAGTGTTTACATTGCATTTCAGCCCATCATTCTCATTTTAGGTGAAAAACCTATAAGTGAAAGAAAGCCATTGGAAGCCAAAATCTTTGTTTACAAAGTTGCACACTCTTCATCACATGGTGGCTTCCTTAATCATTGAATGAAAATTTTTAAATGTTGTATCCAAGTCCTTTATTGTTGTCATTTTCTTGTTGATTTCTCTCAATGTTTAGCCTATTTACATTCATAAAATTATCTTTGTGATAATTGTTATGGTCTTCTTACGGTTTATCAATGGATACCATCAACTCTCTAAGTGACCTTTTGAAAAAATTTCTTGTCTTATCATTGTTGACTATATATTTTCACTCATTCAACTGTCCATTTCTATGGTTTTCTTCATTCTTATGTTGTAATTCTTGTGACCTTTCCTAATGCATTGTGACTATCATTTACGTGGGCTGCACTTCCTCTATCCTAATTTCTTAGATTGACCCTTTTGATTTGACACCTTGTGACTGGCATGATTTGGCATGAATTTGTATTTTAGAATGTGAATTGTCCTCTTACTAATAGCCTTGTATGTGATCTATTGACCTTAAACAACAATGGATATCTTCAACAAAGGGTCATTGTAAAGATTTGAAACTAAAGGACCTTCCTCTTTATCATTTATCGCTTGGAACGTCTTGTATTCTTGATTTTTACTACCATCTTGTGACTAGACTATCCCTTTTCCTTATGAAAGTCATGAATTATCTTTATCATTTAAATGACTATCTTCTCTTTATTCATGCTATCATTAATAGTAAAAAATTGTATTTTTCAAGATATGGTTGTTTTTTTTTTAGGAATTCCTTTTCTTGCTTTCTATCATCTATTGACTATCATAGAATTTGCATGATTGTATCATCATTATATGAAACCATTTCTCTTTCATTCATTTCCCTTAATGAAGTCTCCATGTTGAATCAATGATTGTCCACATAGATGACTATCATGGTTTATTGAAGTCACTATTGGTTGGCTTCAATATAGTTTACCATTGTATTTAACCTTAAGCTCCTTCTTGAATCATTTTCTTTTGCCAAAGGTTTGGTGATCATCTAAAATAATTGTCCTCTTTGTAGTCATATTATATTTCCTCTCATTAACTTTTGTGACTTTCCTCCTTAGGAATGTCATGGCACATGATTGTTAGAAACCAAGATCAGATTTGCAAACCAGAATATCCTTCCACAGAAGAGAAAAAAAAATAAAAATAGAAATTTGCAAGAAGATGCGCAAATAATTATTATTCGAGAATTTGATAATTACAAGATAATGATTTGCTTTATAAAAGAAAGATATGCATAAACCTAATCTTATTTTGAGCAACAAGATAGCTCAACAAGCTAAAGATAAGAACATATAACTTAGGAATAATTACCTAAGTAAACTTATGCAAATGTGTAATTAAATATTAATTACACTAACACCCCCCTAGAAGTGCAACTTAGGGAGAAGCAAATTATTATGCAAACATGAGTCCCAAAAACAAGGACTGATTAGGTACTCATTTACAAATGCAAAGATGAAGTAGAGAAGGAAAAACCCAGCGGGAAAAACTCCCCTACAATGAGATGACTGCTACAAAGAAGCACTGGAAGAACACTATGGAGTAACACTAGAACCACAATCTAACAGGCAAGGAAAGATACTTCTGTCTACAACTGAAACCAAAACCAAAATCATAATAATGTGTCAGCAGACCCGATGCCACAGAACACTCAGAAACTCACAAATTGGAACAACCCTGGAATCTGTGAAGCAACAATAGATGAGATGATGACATAATCTGGAAGCCGTGTAACTTGATGCCAATGCCAAACTGTGACTGAAAATCTTCCATGGGAAGGAGTACCAAAAAAGACTCTGGAACATTAACCATAAAAACATGGCCCTCAAACTGAGAAGAATCCGAACCAATGAGGTTCAAAAAACATAATCTCTCAATTGAAGTGTGAATCGATGAATCTGATATGTGTCAAGCTATAGCAAAAATGTGACCAAAAGAAACTAGGAAACCAAATAACCCATACAAGTTGCCAAAAAATCAAGATGAATATGGAGATCAAAGTGAAGACTACAATCTAATCAGATTTATTATGCAAGAAACCCCCCTGATTGAAATTTTATCTTAGTTCATTTATTACAATAACCCAATGATTGTAAAAAGAGAGAATGCTAAATATGCATAAACAAAAAACAATATGATGTGGTACTGAAATGAAGTACAAATATTCAAGTTTCACCTTTCCAATTGCCAAAACATCCAAGTAATCTCCAAAACACCCATCATGACAAATCTAGAATAAAGAAAAACTTGGGATAGATACAAAAACAAGTGCATAGATAGAAATATAGAGCTCCTCAATACCTTTCCAATTCCATAAAGAAGAGGAAAATTGGAGATCGTGGCAAAGAGTTATGAGCTTGGAAGCCCAAAATGAACATCTGACTTCAAACAAAAAAAATAATAGATAAATATAAAAATTCTGAAAAATAAACTTCACCAAAGGATAGTGCTTGGAACTAGCTTTCTGATGATATTTTTTTTTCTAAAATCCAAGTTCGGATGCAAAAGTTATGCCTAAAATACCAAAACTCCTCCAAAAGGGTTTGGAGTTAAGCCTGGCAGCTAGGCTAACCGCTAGCATTAACCACTAGTGGTTAACTAATGGCAGCACCCATAAAATTTGGTTTTTAAAAAAAAAATTATTGAATTGTGTTTCGTACCAGGCCGTATGACTTATAAATGAAAAAAAACCTCCTGGAGTCAATGTGTCTGATTTTGATGATTTGACAGCCGATTTTTGGGTTTTTGGGTGCTTTGAACGTGATGGTGAGTTCCATTTGGGCTGAAAATGCTCCAAAATTTTAGGTATGCTCTAGATCTATAAACCCTCATAAACTTCAAATCCTCGTAGATCTGACAAAAAAAGGTCTTTTTCAATGAAACAAAAGGAAAACCTGACTGTTCTGGCAGCTTTGGATTCAATGGAATGCTCAGATCTAGTCCAAAATGCTTCATAAATAAGCTCAAGGAATGAAACCCTCGAGGAACCCCGAATGTACTCTGCAATGAATTTCTCCAAAAAATTGAGAAGGGGCTACAAATCAAGGCTCTGATACCATGTTAGAAACCAAGATCAAATTTGCAAACTAGAATATCCTTGCATAGAAGAGAAAAACAAAAAAAATAGAGATTTGCAAGAAGATGTGCAAATAATTATTATTCGAGAATTCAATAATTACAAGATAATGGTTTTCTTTATAAAAGCAAGATATGCATAAACCTAATCTTATCTTGAGCAACAAGATAGCTCAACAAGCTAAAGATAAGAACATATAACTTAGGAATAATTACCTAAGTAAACTTATGCAAATGTGTAATTAAATATTAATTACACTAACAATGATTTCCTTGAGATTTTTCCTACAGTTACTCTAAAAGAAAGTTTTTGAACCATTATGTTTATTCATTAATAAGGTTTCCCTCATTTGATGTTGTAAAACCTTTCATAGCATTTGTCTATAATTTCTTATTCCCTTTTGGGTTTGAAACATGAGGGTTTCATTTAATAAAACCTTACTAGTGATAGCCCTTTTGAAGATAAACCAGTATATACCTGCATAACAGTAATGTTCTAAAATGGATGCTAGAAAATATTAAAAGGAAGAGCTAATGCATGATTCTCAATAAAATTAACAAAAGTGATCCAATGACCCATAGAGTTTTGAACCTTTTCATGACTACATTAGTGAGTTTCAATGTTTAGCTTCCTTAAAAGGTGTTAAAAGCTTAGAAACTATAAATAACTACAAGATGCATTGCATACCTGAAGTTAAGCATTAGAAAATCTCAATATTGTTTTGAACATGGCCTCTGCACAATTCCTTTAAGCCTGAAACCAATAGTAATAAAACCCTAACACCCTTCCTTGATGTGGAGTCTTATTCAATCCTACCTTTACCTCTCTATTCCTTGGCACCTATACTTTAGTTTTTATTTTACTTTCCTTTCAACAAGATCCTTTTTTTCCTCTTCTTACCTTTGCATTCTAATATTTCTCAATCATGGTGTTGAAAAACCTTTATCTTGACATGGGAAACTTCAGTTTGAGGAAAATATTAATTTAAAATGTCAAGAACCTTAGTCCAAGGCTTACAAATGAGAAGACTGGATCTTTTCCCTAATTTTGGAAAAGGAAACTTGAGAGTTTTATTTTAATTTTTTAACCAAAACTCCACCAAGATTTTTTTTTAACTTTAATTTTGGCATAAGACCAAAATAAATTATTTAAATGTAATATTTAAATAATAAGACTTGCATCAAAGATGAACTACATTCTTGGCAACTTTAGGGGTGTTTTTCCTACTAAAAAAAATTAGACCAGTAGCCTTGGCATCCATTGGGCATAGGAATCAATATATGAATTGAAAAATCTCATATCAGACCTAGAAACATCTATTAGAAACATTGAACAGTAGTAACTACCTACCAACTAAGCTAAGAACATGTGCACCAACATTTAGGAAAGGGGGAAAACAAAAATGAAACATGTGCATGCATCAACACTTAGGAAAGGGGGGAAACTAAAATGAAACATGTGCATCAACACTTAGGAAAGGGAAATCTATTCTATTAGATACAACTTGTAAAATATCACCTCAATAACAAAGCTTGAGATGAATCCCATTGGTTGGGATTAGTAGATCCTCTCCTTCAAGATTTGACAGCTGAAAGGCATTATGTGGATTGCATTTTGTGATCGTAAAATGACCACTCAACATGGCATCAAATTTGGTGTGCTTTTCAGGCCTACTTTTCAACTCATCCCATTTGAGAACAAGATCTCGGGTATGTGCAGGATCATGATGGGCCAAAAAGTGGCAATATGATGGGTATGTGGCTGACAACTATTTTTTTAACCAAAATTGATGAAACGAAAATGGTTTTTAGAGGAGATTCTCAACTTTCCATTGATATAAATTATGCTTTACTTTGAATTTAGTAAGTAATTATTATTCATTTTCTATTCAAATTACGACTAAAGTTCTAATTCATAGGTTGATTGAAAAACATCTATAGCTTTCAAATGGTATCACATTTTTTTAATCCAAAACATGTGTCACATTCTATGCTTCACATACTATATGATTAAAAAAAGAAAATTTTAATTTCATGAAATTTTGACCAAGTTAAGGTTGTCAGACATACGGGTTTTTATATTTTTTAAAAGTTGCAATAAAAAATTCATAATTAATTATTTGCTTGGAAAAAATTACAAAAAAATATGCATCACATCGGGGCATGATTCCTCTACATATATTTGAAATATTATAAAAAAATATTATCATTTTATTGTGATTACGGTGGTCAGACAAACACCTACTTATTTTTTCCCTAAAATTTAAGTACCACTGCATTGAAATTTCAAATTTTCATGAAATATAAATTTTTTTTTTAAACAAACCTAGTAGTTTAGAAACTACATTCAATTTTCTACAAATTCTTTTCATACATATTTTTGAAATAATATAGATAACTTATTCAAATTTTTATGTCAAGTTTCCTAACTCTTATTTTTCTGAATTTTTTGCCACTTAAGGGCCTGTTTTTTCCATGATGATCCTACACACACCCTCTCCTTCATTCAAAGTTCTTGAGACTGCCCTCTTTTCAAATGTCTTCTTCATAAGGGCTTGATGAATCTCAAGCTTTTGAAGTGTTTGTCTTCTTGTTTCTTCCAACTTGATCAACTCAGAAAGTCTTACTTCCATTGGTTCTTCCTCCATCATTTCCAAATCTTTGATCAAATTTAGAGTTGGTAACTCTATTGAGATGGGTAGCCTCGCTTCTTTTCCACAAACAAGAACATATGGAGAATTAATTGTAGACCTCTTGGGAGTAATTCTATCAACCCGTAAGGCTAGTTTTAGCTTGTTATGCCAACTTCTCTTATTGTCTTCAATGTTCCTTTTAATGATCCTAATCATATTTTTGTTATTTGACTGAGCTCGTCCATTACCTTGTGGATAGTAATCAGATGAAGTGCTAAAAAAGATATCATTTTTAATAGCCCATTCAGTTACTCTCATGTCTATAAAAGCTAGTGCATTATCTAAGATAATGGATTTATGGGTACCAAACTTTGCTACTGTCTTCATATAAATTTACTTTCATTTGCCTCCTTCAATGATACATCCTCTATCCATTTGGTTAAGTAATCTATGGCTGTCAATATTCACTCGTGTGCTACACTAGAAGGTGGGTTTATGGGTCCAATGAAATCGAGACTCCACTTCACAAATGTCTACTCTACTTGAATTGGATGCAAAGGTAAGGCTACTAATCTTTACTTTATTGCACATATGGCACATTTTTTGCATTTCCTTACCCATGCATTAACATCTTTGTACAAATTAGGCCAATACTAACCAACTCTCATAATTTTTAGGGCTTTAGTTCTTGGTGCAAAATGGCCACCAACTACTCCATTATGGAATTCTTCTAGCACTTTGCTAATATGATAAGATTCTATGCATCTCAATAAAACTCCATGAAAGTTTCTACTATATAAGTTTCCATCCAAAATGACATAAGGAATGGCTTGAAGTCTAAAATACCTTCACTTTGCATTGTTTAGGCCTTGTGGACACTCACTAGTTTGGAGATAATTCATCATTTCTTGAATCTAGCTTGTAGGAAGAGTTGGGAAAACAACTTGATCTTCATTATTTAACACAAGGACAACTTCTTTGATTTGTTCACTATCCACAACCTTACTAGCTAGCTGCTCACGCAAACCCTTACCTCTTACAAGCTTTGTCACTTTGATGTCTACGTCATATTCCATGAATTTGGTTATCCAACCAACCCTCTTATCATTTATATCCTTACTAAAAAAAATCATTTTCACTTGGATGGGAAATCATAAGACATATCTTGTTATTTGAAAGAAAATACCTAATTTTTTTAAGGCTTCTTATGATAGCTAAAGCATATTTTTCCACAAAGGTGTACCTTTCCTCATAACCTTCCAAACCTTGGCTGAAAAAGGCTATTGGCTACTCTATCCCATCTTCATTTTGCTGCATCAACATAGTTGAGATGGCATCAATTCTCCCAAAGGCATATAATATGAAATCTTTAGAAAAATTTAGGTTTATAAGAGTTGGTGTAGATGCAATATTGTTTATTCTCTTCAAAACTCCTATTGGCTTCTCTTGACCAGCTGAAACTTAAATTTGTATTCAACATAGCTGTTATAGGATTCAAGAGGGTTGAAATGTTAGGTATAAACCTTATAATAAAATTTATTCTTCCTAAGAAGCTTTGTAGACCGTTCTTATGAGTAGGTAAAGGTAAGGATAAAATTTCTTTTACTCTTTTAGGGTCTTTTGTGATACCTCACTTTGAAACTATGTGACCAAGCAATTTACCTTTATGGACAACAAAGATGCACTTCTTAGTATTGAGAGAAACACCATATTCCCCACATCTCTCAAAAATTTTCCTTAAGTGATCAAAATTTTCATCATCATGCTTTGAAAAAATAGTTGTCATCGAGATAAACAAGTACAAACTTGTTCATGAGACCTTGAAAATCCATGTCCACATCTCTTTGGAATGTATCCCCTGCATTGGATAATCCAAAGGGAAGTTTTCTATATCACACAGTTCCCCATTAATGGTAAAAGCAATTTTGAACTGATCTTCTTTTACTAAAATCTGATTGTACCTTGAATAACCATCTAACAATGAAAATATGTCAGATCCTTATAAAACTTACAATATTTGTTCCATTGAGGGTAGTGGTTAATAATCTTTGAGGGAATCTTTGTTTATATCTCTAAATTCAACACATAACCTGATTTCACCATTCTTTTTTCTTACAAGTACTAAAGTAGACACCCAATATATATGCTTTATAGGAAATATGATATTACCTTGGATCAACTTATCTAGCTCTATTTTCATGAGGTGTTCCAGATTTGGATTCAAAGGCCTTCTCCTTTGTCTCACTAGTTTTACGTTGGGTTAAAATTCAATGATATGCTAATCCAATTCAGGGTTAAAACCTTTCAAATCTCCATATTCATAAGCAAAAACATCATCAATTTTTTGAAAAAGTAAAGTAAAAGGATGCTTTTCTTCCTTTGTGTAGATCTTTCCAAGCTATAGGAGCTTATCTATAAAGATCTCAATGGGTTCATAATCCTCTTCTTTTATTGACATGATGGTTTTATCTTTCCTCACTTGATCATCAGTGTTGAAAATAGATTCTAAAGTTACCAATCCTTTTGACAAGTTATTTGACTTCAGCTATAGAATCTGATTATCATACTGCTGCTGCCATTTTTGTTGATTCCCAGTTGTAAATTTAGCTTCTTCAATCAAAAAATTTAGAATTTTTGCATCACTTTCAAATATTTGTCAATTGGTGTTTTTATCTAGAACTGATGGCCTTACTACCACCTTTACATATTGTTATACTTCAACATTTTTCACCTCTTTTGGAATGTCAAATTGTGAACCCATGACAACCAACCTATCAACTTCATTATTTTAATTTCTTGTAAAGGAAAACAAGTTGAAGGCATCAAAATATTCAATAAGATCCCAAAATCTATGTTTATACAACTTAAGCAAATCATTTTTAGTTATATTCAAATTTCTCACCTAATTTTGTACCAATATGTATCCCCAAATAGCTATAAGCACTTAATACATTTGTTTCTTTCCCACTCTAAGCCATGAATGAGTGCAACTGAAAGAAAATATCATAGTTAAATAATATCTTTTGCCACTAGGAGAGATCAACATAGTATCTCCACAAACACCAAATATGCTTCATGAGCCATCAAAATATAATTGCCAAAGCTGATTAGAATGTTGTTCATATTGTTGTTCTTCCTCTTTTACTAGGTTAGGGATAGTTGTATTTTGTTCATGAATCATGTATATCCCTAGTCATATTTCATCCATATGATTGAAAGGATAAACTTCATGATTTTTAGCTACCCATTCATCTAAGTTTAGATCAAGTATGTCTTCAATGGGAGTTTTGGGGTCCTAGATTATGGATTGATCTTCTTATTCATGAATGGAAAGGTTTGCATTTATGGCATTAGGAACATATGGCTCTATGTGATCTTTTGCAGGGCATTATGATTTTATGGTCACTTTAGTACCATATATTGTTCTAGAAAATAAAATTTTCCAATTAGAAGATAGGTATCCTCCCAAATTTGTAGTTAAATCCCAAGAAAAGTATATGGAAAAGAAAGGTGGTAAATCTATGACATAGATATCCTGTGGGATTGAAAAATTTGGGTAAGCATGTAAGGTAAGAGCTAAATTTTTAATCACCCCAACTGAGTTTATGGCTATTCCATTAGATTGAATTACTCCCTTTGAAATAGGCTCATATGTCAATCCCAACTTATCTACTAGTTGCTTTGGCATTACAAAGCTGCAATTTCATCCATATGTTAATTCAATCATGCAATTGTGAACTAAGTGTGGACCGATAATCAAACTAACATAAAATTAGGGTGGCTTAACCTCTTGAGTTGGCTATTCACTCTTTTTTTAGGGCTATTTGCAAGAAAAACTTGGGCCTCCTCTTTAGGAGGCTCATTTGACAACAATATCTTAGCTAAAACATCTTGCAATAAGTTCTTTTGTCTAGGGATATGTAAAGCATCTAACATTGACAAACTACCAATAGCTTTCTTCATGTGATCCACAATATTAAATGAAGCAGTACTAACCTGTTGTTGTCCCTTAGAAATACAAACATCAATTTGTGCTTGTAGAGGTTGTGATTGGTCTTTTGGATGCTCCTTACTTTCTACCCCTTTATTCCTTGGAAAAATATGAATATTTTGGGGAGATAAGGGCCCAACTTGGCCTTGTTGATTAGTATATGTCTGATTTATACCCCTATCAACCTATTGTTGGCCTTTATTATCTTGTTGTCCTATGTCAAAAACTCTTTTCTTTGACCTTGTATTGGCTTCTATAGAGGTGTAAGACTAATTTTTTCCTTGTGGTTGATTCACTCCATAAAACTCATTATCTTTCCAGTTCATCAAAGCAACACCAAGGGAATCTTGCTCAGTCTGAGAACCCTATCATTCATGAATTTATTTTGTCATATCTTGTGATAAAATAGTGCTATTTTGCACCATGAGAGCTTGATTCAACATTCCATTGGAACAAGTGTTCTAATTGTGAGGTTGGTTGCATGGGAAACACCATTCATAATCTTGTGCCATATTGTTTTGCATAGGCATGAGCTCTTTTGAAGAGCTTGTAGCATTGTGATTATAGGGATAATAAGGTCTAGTATTGTAGTTCCTTCTTTGACCCTAAGAATTAGCTTGATAAGGTGGCCTATTAGGTTGATATGGTGCTTGACATGATCTAGGATTTGGCCTACCCAATTTTTGATATTCACTAAGTCATTTCCAACATTTTTTAATAAGCTTTTTATCTCTTGAAACTCTTGAGATTAGGCTAATACACCCTTCTCTTGGGATGTAGCTTGATAATTTAGTGTTGGAATAGGAGGAGAAGCAACTATTGGGGGTAATGGTAATGGTATAGGTAGTTGTACCTTAGGAAAATTAGGCATTGGAGGCCTTGGAGCTATTTTACCAGCTTGTATGAGGCTATTTTCTTATCTAATAGCAATATCATATGCATTTGTAAGCACATTTCCATGCATTTGGAAGCATATTTCCATGCATTGATTGAATCATCACAAATATATCACTATTAAGGGCTTTAAGGAAATATGAAAATACATGTTGAGCTAAAAGCCTTACCATTGGTGAAATTCTATCCCATGTCTTCTCAAAATGGTAGCTAAAAACATACATGTGCTTGTGTAGAGCTCTCTTGATGACCTACTTAGCTTCTCCACAAAAGAAAAGTGATCTAACTTGTCTTTAAATTGGTTATGTAAGACATCACCTAGTTCATTTGTCATTCTAATTGAATTAACTACAATAATCTTGAACAATTGCAATGCTTTTCCTTTTAGTGATGCAACAAAGAACCTAATTGCTACATTCTCAACTATGATATTGTGAACTAAGAATAAATTAGCCACATCCATGATATGCTCAATAGGGGTAGTTTGATCTTCTCCTATGAAATAAGGTAATATTTTAAGGGGTTCCATAGGAATATCATCATGTTGAGAAATATTTAATCTTCTCCTATGCAAAGGAAAATTATATTTCCATAGGGGTAGTTTGATCTTCTCCTATGCAAAGGAAAATTATATTTCCATTGGAATTTTCAGCACTTGTATATTTGGAAAAGGACTTGTAGGCCTGTAGTTTGGAGGTGTAGAAAGTAATCTAACTAGCCTAGGAACCCCTCTCACTACCCTCCCTTTCCTTCTTGGTGGCGATAGCTGCAAATAATCAAAGGGGGAAGAGATTTCTCTAGTTTTCACTCTTCTCATGTACTGATTGCAGTAGATTTGCTTCAAAATCAAATATAAGTCACCAAGAATATTCTTATAACCTAAAAAATGTCAAAAACTACTGCATATACCAAAACAACAATAAAAATATTTATATTTCTTCACTAAAATGAGTTTTAGAGTCCCATTGGGCATGCCAAAAACTATTCTCAACAAGGATTGCTTCCTGAGTGCTAAGCATTAAAGCTCAAAAATCCTATGCAACATGGGGACATCCTCAAGCTTGTGGGTTTCCTAAGATGAGGATGAGCCTCTAGATTATGGGCTAGTTCAGTTTGAAAAACCTCCTAAAACTTGTTGGTTTGATTGGAAATTAAAGGGATAGAGATTACTTTGGAAATGAAATATAGGGCTACTAGAAGGTGATGTACCAAATTTTAAACTTTACTAGCTACTCTAAATTCACAATCAGACTCAAACAAAAGGTTTGTTTGTTCATAACTCAAAGGTAATAATGAAATACATGAGTGTTTCATGACAAGGTCTATATTAAGTGTTTGTACAAAGGAAAATGAGTTTCACAACCTCAACTACTAGATTATTCTAACACAACTCATAACCTATATTTAAATGAATTTTTTTTCTTTTATAGTGCATAAATAAGATAGATTTAAAGGTTTTATAATGGAAAACACAATAAATTCATCAAGTCATTCATTTGTCATGCTCAAAACAAAAGACTTTTAAGAAAGAATTATCACCTTTTATTGAACTTGAAAGGAATCTTTGTTGTTTACAACTAAAAATGTTTCTAAAAACCTAAAAATACTTTTAAAACTGAGTTACAATGATTTTGCTTTGTTGTATATATGCAAACAACAAGAAAGAAATAACTTCAAAAAGGAAGAAATAAGAATCCTTATAGCAAAGGAGCTTGCTTTGTGACTAAAAGAGAAGACTAAAGTTGCACTAATTTTCGTGTATCCTCAAAATCTCCTCTACTATGCATGATGAATCACATTTTGGTTACACACAAGAGAAAAACCTACAAAGGGGGGCTTAGAACTACTCCAAATTGGCTATGAATAGACTAAAAACTTTCCTTAACTGATTGTATAACCATTTCAAGTCTTGAACTCCATTAGTACTAATAAAATTCCTCCTTTTTAGGCATCTAACTACATGATAAGATGCTTTGCATGAAGTTTTCATACTGTTGGGAATATAAGGTAAAAAATCCACAATTTAAGGGCTCAAAAATATCCCAATTTGCATGATTTTAGAGTCAAAATCCACCTCACTCCAATTGCTACGACATGGGTCTCCCAAGTAGGCTAAAACTATCACTAAGTGATAAAAAACTGAGTGTTAAGAACACCCAACTTGTTCTCCCTTTGCTATCTTTAAGAAGATTGATTGATATCAATGACTTGCCATATTTTGAATGAGTTTCACCTTTGGCTTCCACTTAAACTAAAATGGTGACTATCCTTATTATGCATTTATGATTGCTCCTTTTTCCTACCATTTTCTCTACATTGTCTTGCTCAAGTTTTCACAATATTTAGACACCATGCCATTTACACCCCAATGGGTAATCCTTTCATTGTCATCATAAAATAGCCCCTCAATGGCTTGCATTGTCATCAATGGTGACTGTTATGGTCTTCTTAGAATTTTGCCACTCTAAGACTGTCATCTTGAATTGTTGCCTCAACATTTCCATGGTACTATCCTATACTTTTGGAACACCTAGGACTATCACTTTATTCTTGGATAATGTCTTTGTAACTTCTTTCAAGACCTTTTTTTGCCCTTTGAATGCCATAACTACATCTTATTTGCAATTTACCCTAATCATTGTGATCTTTGTCTTTTTTTCCTTTGGTATAAGTACCTTCCTTTGTAGATCTTTTGTGATTATGCATTGTGACAGTACTTATGATTAAATTTACATTAAATGTAGATTGTCTTATTTCATTGAAACATAGTGACTTCCCCTTACTCCATTTCATGCAACAAAGCTATCTTTATTCATTAGCATTTCTCCATTTTTTCCTTTTCTCTACAACACTACCATCCTTGCATTCTTCCTTGAGGCTTTGTGAAGAGTCTTGAAGTTGGTCCATCTATAATACAAAGAGGAAACCAATACAAAGCCCTACCATTGATGCTCCAAATAAATGTAGGGGTGACTTTTTGAATTCTCACAATACAAGTTTGATTTAAGGTTTGGTTTCCATCTTCCATTGTGTGCTCAGAATGACTCAATTAGCATCCAAATCTACATGGTTTAAGTCAGAAATCCCCAATTCAAAAGATGGAAAACTAGCACACTTGGGGCTTCATTTTCCAATGGAAACCAACAATTAATTTCTTGAAGAAAAACTACTACCAACTCCAATAGGCTCAAACTATCCACACTCTTATGATCCATGCATGCTTTCTTGATAATTGACTTCTCCCAAATGCAACCAATATGCTACTTCCTTTCTTTCTCTCTAATGGGCTCCAAAGCCTTTAAAAATGGTAGGAGTATCAAGATACTTATAGCAAGAAACATTGACATCCAATACATTTTATTAGTCTATTATTTTTCTTCTTGATTGTTATATCTTTGAAGTATTGTCATAGCGATTATGAAAGTGAACTTAACTATTTTTCAAGGCTCTTATGGAAAATTTCACACTCTTCATCACATGGTGACTTCCTTAATTTCATTGAATGAACAATTTTAACTATTGTATCTAGGTCCTTTATTGTTTTCATTTGCTTGTTGAATTCCTTCAATGCTTAGCCTCTTCACATTCAAAAAAATTCCTTTGTGATTATTGCTATGGTATTTTTATGGATTATCAATGGATACCATCGACTCTCCAAGTGACATTTTGACAAAATTTCTTGTCTTATCATTGTTGACTATATATTTTCACTCATTTAGCTATCCATTGCTATGACTGTCTTCATTCTTACATTGTCATTCTTGTGACCTTTCCTGTGCATTGTGATTTTCATTTATATGGGCTGCACTTCCTCTATCCTAATTTCTCAGATCTGCCATTTTGATTTGGCATGACTATCTATTTTGGAATGTGAACTATCCTCTTACTAATAACTTTGTATGTGATATGTTGGCCTTAAACAATAATGGCTATCTTCAACAAAGGGTCAATGCAAAGATCTAAAACTAAAGTACTATCCTCTTTATCATTTATCCCTTGGACTATCTTGTTTTCTTGGTTCTAACTACCATCTTGTGACTAGTCTATCCCTTTTCCTTATGATAGTCATGAATTTCCTTTATCCTTTAAATGATTTTCTTCTCTTTATTCATGTTGTCATTAAAAGTCACAAACTTTTTCAAGGTATGGTTGTTTTCCTTTTAGGAACTCCTTTTGTTGCTCTATGTCATCCATTGACTGCCATAGAATTTGCATAACTATTTCATCATTCTTCGAAATCCCTGCTCTTTCATTCATTGTTCTTAATGAAGACTCCATGTTGGCTTGGTGATTGTCCACATAGTTGACTATCATGGTTTATTGAAGTCACTATTGAGTGGCTTCAATATAGTCTACCACTATCTTTAACCTTTTAAGCTCCTTCTTGAATCACTTCCTTTTCCCAAAGGGTTATAACTCATCTAAAATAATTGTCATATTTTTAGTCATATGATGCTCCCTCTCATTAACTTCTATGACTATCCTCAGGAATTTCATGGCACATGATCTCCTTTAGTATTTTCCTACACTTATTGTAAAAAAAAAGTGTTTGAACCACTGTTCTTATTCATTAATAAAGGTTGTCCTCATTTGCTGTTGTAAAACCTTTCCATAACATAAGTTTGTAGTTGCTTATTCCCTTATGGGTTTGAAACTTGAAGGTTTCATTTAATAAAACCTTACTAGTGATAGCCCTTTTGAAGATAAACCAAAATATACCTCCATAGCAATAAAATTATAAAATGGATGCTAGAAAAGCTTAAGAAGAAGAGCTAATGCATGATTATCAATAAACTTAACAAAAGTGATCCCATGACCCATATATTTCTTAACCTTTTCATGACTACATTAATGATTTTTGATGTTTAGCTACCTTAAAAGATGTTGCAAGCTCAAAAACTCAAAATAACTAGAAGATGCATTGCATACATGAAGTTAAGCATTAGGAACTATAAATATTGTTATGAACACGACCTCTACGTAGTTCCTTTAAGCCTAAAACCAGTAATAATAAAACCATAGCACCCTTCCTTGATGTGGAGTCTTCTTCAATTCTTCCTTTGCCTCTCTATTTCTTGGCACCCAAACTTTAGTTTTTCATTTACTTGTGTTTCAAAGATAGTCTTTTTTTGCCTCTTCTTACCTTTGCATGCTAATTTTTCTCAATCATGGCATTGAAAAACCTTTATCTTGACATGGGAAACTTTAGTTTGAGGAAAATTATGTTAATTGAAAATGTCAAGAACCTTAGACCAATTCTTACAAATGAGAAGACCACATTTTCCCTAATTTTGGCAAAGGAAACTATATAATTTTATTTTAATGTTTTAACCAAAACTCCACCAAGCTTCTTTTTTTTAGTTTAATTTTGACACAAGACCAAAAAAAATTATTTAAATGAAATATGTAAATAATATCAAGAATTTCATCAAAGATGGACTACAAGTCTTCAAGTTTGAAGAATTTGCAACTTTTTATAATCAATATGGGATAAATATCTCTTATTCTTCCCCATATCATCCCCAATGAAATGGATAAGTAGAATCAAGCAATAAAATATTGATGAGAATAATTAAGAGAGTGATTGAGAAGAACAAAAGATCTTGGGATTGAAATCTCAATTAGTTTTGTGGCTAAATAAGGTGACAATAAAAAGGCAACATGTCAATCTCCATTTGAACTAGTTTATGGCCTAGAAGCTAGAATACCCATGAACAACTTGTTGTGTAGGTATACTATCTAGGAGCATGATGAAGATATATTTGATGCAATGGTAAAAAAAATCAACCATCTCATTAATTGGATGAAACAAGGAGGATGTCATAGTAGAACATCAAACTGCAATAGCAAGTCAAGCATCTATTTGATAAGAAGGCTACTGAAAGGAAATTTTAAATAAATGATATGGTTCTCCTATGGAATGAGAGGGATAAGGACAAAGGAAATCATGGGAAGTTCAATTCTCTATGGCTTTAACCATATCTGATCACTAAAACACATGGTGAAGATTCCTATTATCTACAAAGTCTTGTAAGTGGATTTCTAAAACTACCAATGCATGGATAGTTTCTTAGACCTATTTCTCCTAAAATATGTCTTATCCATGCACAATGTATCATATGTATTATTTTATATAGCTTTATTTGGGTTTTTTTCTTCTTTGCTTTGTTTTCCTAGTTTTTTTGGTCTGCTCCCCTAGAGATCCTATTTTCTCGCCTTACTCCTATGTAGTAAGCATCCCCAACTAGAGTCACAGATTACAGTTTTTGAAAAAATCTTGGCTCCTAGTTTTGGCCTTTTTTTGAAGCTTCAAAGTGAATATTTACCTGCTAGGGTTTGTTTCAAATATTCATAAAGGTTTCTATTTATGCAAAACCCTCAAAAAACCCTAGCTCTAAGAAACACAACAATTACTTTTGTTATATTTTCATGTTGACTTCTAGTAGCTAGTTGCCTATATTTTAAGTAACAATTTATGGGTCTAGAAAACATGTCCTTATTGACCCCTCATACCTAAGTTACTACATTGGTCTATCATCCATTCAAAATTTTATCCCAAAACTTCTTGAAAATCCTAAGTTTAAAGCTTCATATGGTTCCAATGTACCTCTTTCCCTAGTCACCTATTTAAGAATAAATTTGGTGTGTGTTCTTATTAAGTCACTGAATTTCTAAGGGCCTAAGATGCTCTAGATGCATGTCTTGCTCTCAACACAATACATACCATCTTCACATCACATTCCCATTCCTCTAGTTACATAGTTAACACACCTTAGGTGCTATTAATAAACATAGAAAATATGTCTTTATAATATTGCATTGTGCTACCTCTTTGAATCACAATTTCTTAAAGAGGGCTCATGGATAAAATGTGCTAGGTTTTCTACACATCCCAATAGAGATAGGTCATGTCACTTTACAATTGCAACACATGCTCTCTATGCATCACCATTTTGGTTCCCTAGTGTAAAAGAAAAACACACTAAGGAGGAAACCACTAAGAGCTCAACACTTGTCACTAGTTCATTTCATGACAAGGCTCCTTCAAAGAACATTTTGATTCTCTCAATGCATAAATAAAATGTGCTAAAGGTATGGTTCATAAAATGGTGATATGTACTCATATTTCATTACAATGCTCAACTCCTTTGTAGTGCATATCCTTCCTAACAATGCATATGTAGAATGTGATGGGAGGGTGATGTCACCTATGAAAATGTAAAAAATGGGTGACATCACCCATTTGATAGTCCTAAAAAATTGATTGAATCAAATTTCAAAACTAGGGGTATAAAGAGGTTCATGGAGGATGACCTCAAGAAAAAAATACCTAGTTCAACTAAGAGGGTAAAAAATTCCCAAGGCATGGGGGTACTAATAGATAGAGTGCATGACAAGATGGGGGCCCTAGCTCGATTGGCTAAAGCATCCTGTTGCAAGAAAGAGGTCACAAGGTCTAGTCTCCCTCCAAACCCATGGTACTGGAGGGCGTGTCGCACTAGAGCCATTGGTCACATGAATAAAGTTTACTAGGCACACTGTAGTTTATAAGGGGACGGATACTTGACTAATTCCTACAATCTAAAAAAATAGATAGACTTAATGACATGGCCGAGAAAATATGGGATGTTTTCATCCCTATGCATGGGTGGGAATTTTTCAAATAAAAATATAGAAGAAGTCAATTGTATAGACTGGTGATAAACTGATGGACTTCAAACTTGGGAAAAATAGTGGTTACCAATGTGTTTGTGAATGTTGACCTAGTTAGAGCTTTGGTACAAGGATATGATGATAAGGAGAGAATAATAAAAAGTGAGAAAGGTTCTCCTTTGATGGAGATCTCAAGGCAACAAATTATTAAAATATTTGACTTGAATCCCTATGCCAGTGTCACTATTGATTTTGGTTGTCTCTATAGAGAATATGAGAAAGATAAGCATAGTTATAGGGTTGTGTGGCTTCCAAAGCACAAAAGAAGGGAGGTTGACCAAATACTAGTCAAATTTTCTCCAAATGAGATTGAGCCATTCAATTTTGATATTTTTGAGGATTATATTTTCAACATCTATTATGCCTTATGCCAAGTCCTAGGAGAGGACTACAAGATAAAGGTTCCTATCTGCATGATGGCTTGGGTGTTAATACTTAGCAAAGATATGTCAAAAATAGTGTTGACTTTGTTTATTTCATTGCTAAAGTAATCCATAAGCAACATATAGATTTAAAATAACCTAAGGCTATTCTACACTTCAGGTGGTATTCCCTAATGATGCATATGATCTTATACAGTGGGGATAAGGCATGGCATAAGCCCATAGATTTGAAAATTTAGGATGCACAGGGAAGAAACTTACTAGTACAAATGTGGACACACATTTGGTACCAACATTGTAACACTGCCAATTATTTGACTTTTGAGAACACTTTTGCATTGAATGTATTGGGTAATCTTGGCTACAAGCTACAAAGAATAATTTTTATGATTATTATAAAGCTTTTGAGGCCATAGAAATATTATTCTACATTAAAATAATGTACCACAATTGTGGAGATTGGTACCTACACACAAATTGCACAATTTTTTGAGTATATGGTACACCAATGCACCCCCATTTCCTTCCAATCTATGTAGAAAATAGATTGGTATTCATGGAAAAAATGTGGAATTTAAATGGATTTGATAAGGTTAATTTTAGATTGGTTAGGAAGGGATATTGTATCACTAGTTGCATGACATTCTCCCATTTCAAAATCATTTCCAAAGAGGGGTTGAAATATTTTCTATTAATTTGAAGGTTTATGGGATGAAGGTAGACCTAGGAATTGTGACCTTGAGGAGTATATTAGCATAATGGGGGTAGAAAGGGGAAGATCCTACTTTTATCACCACATCCATACATCTAATGATGTAATCAAGAACCTCAAAACTAATGAGGATGTCAAGGAAAGGAAAAGGACATGGTCATTCATGGTCCAAACAGAAGAGAAAAGGATAAAGGTCATTCTTAATTTTGTTAGTGCTTTTTCAAAATGTATTGTTGTAAATTATCACCCTCAAAAATTTCACCCTATGTTTTTCTCCTCGTAAATTATTGAGCCTAATTGGGTCTCTAATTTCCTAAATTATGCATAATTATTAACATGATCAATATGAATGTCAATAGGACCACCCATTATAGAATGGATGACTTGAGTTGTGTGGAATTTAGCAATAGAAGGGTGTGTGATATGACCATATATAGATGGTTTATAAGGGAAATTCTATAAGTATGACTCACAATGACTCAAGGAATTGCCCATTATAATTTGAGTTGGTTGGAAGCATAAAAGTGTGTCTCACTAATGATACAAATACTATTTTTGAAAATTTATGCCCGAATTTTGGGACATAAAAATAGATAAATTTCAATTGTAGGTGACAATCTTGACATGTATATATTTCATTAAAAAATCTATGTGGTATCCTTCTCCATCCAAGCCACTTAGAAGTATTTCATTAGACACCAATTGCCAATTTAAATCATACTTTTTATAATAAATAAACTCATCATAGCATTTAAATTTCCAAGAAAATAAGCCTCATTGATGAAAAATATGAATTGTACCATATATTAATATTATTATTATATTTTTCAATTTATAATTGTAGTGTAGAAAGTTGTATACCTTTACAATTTGACACTATGTTTGGGTCGCTTGACTTATTGGACTTAATTAAGTTTCTATTTTTCCAAATTATGCATTCCGAAGCCTTATTTTTCCCATTTTTCAAAAGGGGAACCAAAATTTAATTAATGCATTTAATATTTTAACCACCATGGAATATGTGTCTAGGACTTATAAGTCGATACCCATTTACCCATGGGAAAATGGGTCCCCTTTAAGTTCCATGAACCATTTTAAAATATTTTTTTGGTGATATTTTAACAATTCAAATTCAATTTGCAATTGTTGGCTTTTGGAATCTAATTTTTTAGGAAATTAGATAAAGATCTATAAATACATAGTCTTTTTATCATTTGAAATCTAACTAGCAAGAACACACTTTATGAGAGAAATCCTATTAGAAAATATTATTGTCAAGAGCATTCAAGAGGAGCTTTATTAGTCATTTGTTGTAGAAAATCAAGATCCTAACATCCTATTCAAGTCTATGTGTGTTCATGCCATCTTGTGAAGGATAGTATGCATTGTTGATCCTAAAGCATCCAAGCATTTCAAGTACCCAAATCCATCATTAAAAGAAAGATCAAGTTCCTTGGAGAGATGTGTTTGTCTCCATTCCTCTAAGGGAAACCATTGAAGGGTGTTGAGTTGTATCAAGAATTATCCATTCATAATTTCTTTCTCCTTTGTCATTATCTTTCTATCAAGGTTTAATTACTGAACTTGGGGTTTGACCAAGGAAAACCCCCATACAAAACAAAATATTTTTTCCTCTTTGTGTATGTGCAAATTACAGGTTGATGAAGAATTGAGGAAATCTTGAAGGAGTAATTTTGAATTGTTGTACAAGTTATCATCATTGTTGTCAAGCTAGAAAAACTAAGTTGCAATCTAACTTTCCATCTATGAGACCTGTGTCAAATAGAAGCTAAGATCCAGCATAAGAGGACTATCAAAAGTTATTTTGGACCCCTATATTGAGACCCATTCACCCAAGGGCTAATGATTCCATTTACACTCTTCAAAACAATTTTTTGGTGAAAGGTACATGTGTTCAGACCCTTCTCAAATCTACTTGCAAAGTTCTGTAATAGTCTCTGTATTTTCAAGAATTTGCATTTTAGGTACTAGGCCCTATTACTCATTTAGTTTGAGCATTGAAAATCATTTTAGTTTGGTTTTAGATCTATCCTATTGTCCTAAGGACTGAGATCTAGGTCTTATTGGTTCACCATTGAGGTTTAAAGCCAATCTTTACACATTGTGATCTCTTTTCTACTGAAATTATTGGGGAAAGGCACCTATTAAGATCCCTAAGGGTTTATGAAACAACACAATCATAAAACTTTGTTGGGGATCCCCTTTCCATACTTTTCAATAATAAACATGAGTTTATTATAAAAAGTAAAGAGTTGTATTTGACACATGGAAAAATCATAAAAATCAAACAAAATTAGAAAAACAAGATATCTCTCCATATTGACATCCTTCTTTCAACAAAAAAGGAAATTTTCAATTTGAGTATATATGAAACATATTGTGTGTTACAAGAAAGCGCACATCTAAATACAAATTATTCTCATTTAAAAAATAATAAACAAAATATGCTAAAAATTTACCAAAAAATATGCATGCCCTAGAAATCAATGTTAATGATCTATTTCTAAGAATTATGAATAGGTTTGGTCAATCTAATGAGGAAAGTTATTGATTAAAAAATGGTAGAAAGTATAAGAATCACTATATTAACACATATTTATAAATAAGATAATTAATAAAATAGAAATATAATTTACATAGACAATCTTATAAGTTTATGTTAGCTTCAAATCCTTAATAGTTTTTTTACCATAATTGTGGAAAATGAGTTTTTTTTTTAAATTACTTTTTTTAACCTATTTAAGAAAAAAATTAAGAAACAAGTTATTTTCTGGTAACCCATTTAAGGGATGGCTAATAAAGGGAGAAAGAATAACATCATCACAAAAGAATGTTCTAAGGCAAGAAATAAATAATTTTAAGAAACCATTCAATAAAGCATGAAATGGTGTATGATAAGTGTGATGTGAAGGGACCATTTTAATGCTTCATCAACCAAAATATGTTTAAATTTACTGACTAGAAATGCATTGTAATAGATATACACATAATGGAAACATAATAAGGGAACTAATATGTAAACTCACATCTTTATTTCCGATACAATACTTTTACCATAAATATGTTAGAAATGTCTACATAGGATCATGAATCCTACTATAATGGGTTGGGAAAACATTATTGGACAAGCCAAGGTAGGCACATGAGGTGCTTGAAGGGTATGCACACAATGAACTAGAGCATGTGGCGATGAGCATTGGGAGGACATGAGATAAATGTAATTATCTAATTTTTCCTTATTATATATGGCATGAAAGGGAGTGAAAGCTTTCAGTGAAAAAAAACTAGTGAGAGAAGAATCATTAACAATAATTATAAGACATTCACTAACATAATCAAAATTATCATCAACTACACTACCCATGTTCGACGTGTGTGATTGAGAGGACATGCATGGATTATAAAATTGAAGGAACCTAGGATAGAAGGGAAAACAATAAAAACTTTTACAAGAAAGATGAAAGATCACATGTCTACACTATAAAATAAGATATTCATAGAACATGCATCACCATCCTTATGGTAAAAAGAGATTATAGCATTGAGGATTGATGGATACAATATAAGAAATCACAAAAATCCTATCAAAGTACTTAATGGAAGTATAAATGGAAGCTAGAGATAAGGGTCAATGAGAATCCATAGAAAAATATAAACAAGGAAACACACCCAATATGGAGAAGGAAATGAAATTCAGATCTAAAATGAAGATAAAATATGCAATCTAATATATCCATAATAGAAGGAAAGCACTCAAAGGTAAAATCTTATGGAGTATAGGATTGGGTTACAAAATGTAAAGATATAATAGAACGAGTATATATTATAACCAAAAAATTTCTATTTATAATTTAAGCATAATAAAAAACAAAAAAAATTCATTGGTCTTTAAATTAAAGAAAAGAAGATGTTGATTATAGAAAAGATTAGTCACAGAATAAGGGAATAAAAAATATTATTCATTTCAATGGTTTGCATTATTTTACTATGGCTTTACTTCTATGTTACACTAGATCAAAAGTTATAGTCAAGAAGTCACATTATCTTATTTTCTCTTTTTCTTGGTACCTACGTGTCTTTAGGATATCATGATGTGTGGTCCCATCCACTTTGGCATAGTCACATTCTTGTAGTTGTGGTGCTATCTTTCATCCATGGGGGTGTCTTGTATGAACACGATTTAATCCTTGTACTTTATACTTTTTTCCACCTACAATAAAATCTTAAGATTTATATTGGGTGTTATTATAGATACATTTAGGAATTTACCTTGAGGAGGTTGAATATCAATACTTTCTCAAAGCCAACCAAGTCCAAGAAAAGATTTGAAAGATTTAAATTGATCCTTGGAAGTGTGCAAAATATCTAGGTAATCAAGTCATAATATTTTAGTGTGAATAAAGTTAGGGAGATATAGTAATGAAGTTATGATTACTTTTTAGGTGTATAACTCATATTGTGTTGTTTGTTGTATGTGCTAACTATGTCATGTGTTCTTTGTGAATACATACTTGCCAAGTAATAAATAAAGTGTTTGTATGATCTTGTTTACTATTATGTGTGCAAGAGGAAAGACAGATTATAATTAATAAAGTAACCCTCAAGAATTGAAAAATCCAAATTTCAAATTTCATGTATGAGACCATGTGCCATAGCATCATGGATTGACAAATGGGCAAGGTGAAAGCTGGATTCTTATTCTCCACAATTAGAAGAATAAATGATAATAAAAATTTAAATTTTACATCAATTTATATACAAAAAGAAATCTCAATAGGTCATATAAACTGTTAACCTAAAACAAATATGAAATTAGATGTACAAATGAAAACATATTATCCAAAACAATAAGGAAGAGTCCCCCTAAAAATAAGGAAGAGTTTAAAATAGTAGCAAATTGTTGTTAGCACACCAACACTTTGTAGTCGAGACCACCCCACCATAAAATACTACCACATTGACAACAACATATGAATGAATTATTTGTTGTGGTCAACATGCCAACACTTTATAGTGGAGACCACTCCATCATAAAATATTATCATATTGACTACAACATATGAATGCTTTATGATAGAATAAAAAGACCATCTTTTTCTTTTTCATAAAGAAAGAAAACTACATACACATACTTTCATTTGTTGTCTTTATTTTTGGAAATCGACATATTCTACAATCTTTCATTAACAAGAACAAACCTCAAACATTTTCAATAAATCTTCAAAAAGAAGTGGTTGATTTTTACATTTGAATAATGGCAGCCTATACTTTTATTTGTTTTTGGCGGACTATAACAAATGACTGAAACATGTAAAGTTTATTTTCAGATCTATAATTTATAATGAAAAAGATATATTTTTTTATAAAGAAAGAAAAATACACACAGACTTATGTCTATCGTATTTAGTTTTAAAAATTGACATATCATGTAATCTCTCATTAACAAAAACGTTTTCAATAAATCTGAAAATAAATGGTTGATTTTCCCACTTGAATAAGACCAAGCTATTATTTTATGTGTTTTTGGCAGACTATAAGAGTTTAGATTGTTGGCATGTTTTTATGGCTGCTATGTATCTGTTGAATATAGTGTAAAACAAGACAAACCTGCTGATAATTCTTAGATAATACCTAGCGTAGAGTGGAAGGCAACAATGATTACAAATCATGAAGTGATTGATATTTTACTTTGATTCACATATCTGACATTCAATGGTCCATTTTTGCAATAACTTCAATATGGCCGACATCACATGGAGGTTTTTTCCTTCTAGTGGATTAAAGTGATTTAAAGGCTCACATCACATGGAGCTTTTTACTCTCTATTGGATTAAAATAATTTTAAGGTTGTAATTTAAATGATTGTTTGAATTGACAAGGTGATAAAATACTTTTTAATATTTTTGTATACAATCTAAACAGAAAGTAGATTTAAATCTAATTAGAATCTCAAATAACTTAATTTGACTAGTCTAAACAAGTGTGTTTTCCATACTTAAGTCAAAGATGCTTAGAATGGTAGGATAAGGTATGGGATTGTACAGGTGGCCATTCATGTCTGTATTGTTTCGTGGATAAACTGCTGCCTCATTCTACAGGGTCTATAGTCCCTTCAAAACCATCTTTATAATGATATCGTATAAAAGATTTCAAGTTCTTTCAAAATCTATGTCTTTGATTATACTGTGGATTCATATTTTATTACTTGTTTAGGGTTTCCAAGACTCCTTTAAAATTATTTTTTAATCCTCTTAAATTAAAAACTTAACGTAATTAATATAAAGAAATAAATTATACATTATTTGAAAACTTTACCTGCTCTTTGAATTGTATTAGATTTTGACGAAGCTTTGGACACCTAAGATTTTTTTTAAAGACCAAAAGGATTCAACATGACTTGGACCACAAGTCAGGATAAAGGACAAGTGAATCTTCATTTATTTGTCTGTAAGGCCCTGCTATAACCTCTCTTCCCAATTGTAGATATACACATTCTGATTATAGATATTCTCAAGCTGCTGCCATGAAGGTTTGCTTTTTCTTTTATTCTGCCTTATACCTTCCATTCTATTTCTATTTCTTTTTAAATTCCATGTCATGCATCTTATGGAGGCAGTGTTGTTGCAGAAGAGTACAGTAGTTTCTGTGGAGATTTCTTGCTGCAAGTGCAAGAAGAAGGTTATGAAGATTGCTGCAGATATCCCAGGTATGGCACTCCTTAGTTCCATCAAGATTTTCTTTTAGCTATTCTAGCAGAGCTAGACTTGCTTACAAATTTTTTGGAGACTACTTTAGCAAAGTTAACTTGCTTACAAACTTATTTGGGATGTGAAAACCCAAGGTGTATGAAACCTGAAAATATTTATGTGACCCAAAAGTGTTTTGTTAGAATGTTAGAGCAAACCTGCTCAATATCACATTTGATGTGAGATATCATTGTGCCAGTCCATAATTTGTAAGAGAAAGTCCATATAAGAGCAGCTGTAATTGTTTTGGTTAATTTTTAATAAAACCATTTTTATCTCCCTCAATTGAAATAGTTTATATATTTTCATACATTCATTACATAAAAAAAATATTTAGCATCAATCTTCACTTATAATGAGAACTACTTTTTAACGTTATGATATTAATCTGAGTTTAATTGGTAATTTTTTGCAAAATTAAAAAGGTAAAAATAGTTGGGCAGGGGGTCTAGGTCGACTGGGTGAAGCATCTTGTTGCAGGCAAAAGGTCATGAGGTCTAGTCTGCCCCCTTCCCAACATCACTGGTCACATAAAAATTAATGTATATTTAGTATATTTGATTTTACAAAAAAATATGTAAACCAAATCAAGAGATGTCATTTTTTAGATGTTTTTTTTTTTGTTTTAATATCCCAAAAAAAATGGATGCCTTTAGAATGATCTTTGAACACTTTTACATTAATTTTTCTAAAGATAGACATTCTAGTTTACTTATGAATGAGTATGCTTTAAATTGTATTATTTTAATATATCAAATCTTTAATAGTTTTTTGTTAATACACTCACTCCTTTACATTACAATCTTTAATATCACTGTAATTACACCTTTCTACATAATTATCACATTCGTATTATAAAAAACTAACCTTCATCTCTTAAATTATTTAATATTTAAGAATAACTATTTTAAATAATCATGATCCATTAGACAAGCTTACAAGATAAACTTTTTACTAAATTTTAACTTCCTATTAAAATATAAAATAAGAGAAAATGACTTTGACACTTTTGATTTGGATTTGTAATTACATCTTTCTTATGGTTTTATATATACACATTACAGGAGTAGAGTCTATTGGAGTTGATGTATCTAAAAGCACTCTAACTGTGACGGGAGAAGTGGATCCTATACTACTTACTAAAAAAATAAGAAAGTTCAAGAAAAGAGCAAACATTATAAGCGTTGGGCCTTCTGGGGAAAAAAATGGAGAGAAGAAATCTGATGGAAAGAAGGAGGTGCAAGACAATCTTCCTAAATGCTGCCCAACATGTGGTATTTGGTATGTTTATGATGGATATGTATTTGATCCTAATCCATGCTCTATAATGTAATAATAAACAGCAATTTATGATAGACATAATTTAAAATCAAATGATGTTGGTAGGGTATATGGATTGATTTGCAGATTTTGGTAATAAGATATTTCTATTTCAGACCGAAATTTACGGTTGACATCAGTAGGATGGTATGGATTCATTTGCAGATGTTCTATTAATATGCCTTTTCTATTTGTGTTTCAGAATGAATCTAGGATAGTTATCAAAGAATTTTGTTATTAAATAAAATTATTATTTAAGATTGGATCATTTTATAATTTTTATATAAGTGAATGATAGAAAATCCATCTAATAAATTCCTCGTCATAACAAATTCATCCTATGAAAAATTCACCACCAAACGATTTATCGTCGTGGATAATTCAAACACATTTGTTAATGTGATGAATTATCCATGGTGGTGAATTGCTAGTGGTAAATTTTCCACCAAATGAATTTGTCATAGCAGTGAATTGTTGCCTAAAGCCAATGATGTCTAATGGATTTGTAGATTGTGGAATTAACAGTTATTGTTCTGTCATATTTAAATAGTATTATAAAATTTGACTTATTTAAGTGGTTCATCTAAAATTACTCTAGTTTCTCTTGTGATATCAAACAAGTCACTTAAACAAGTCAAAGATTAGAATATGCTATTTAAATCAAATCATATTCTTTAATGTACAATTTTTTTTTAAATTTTTTTTTTATGTTCTTTGAATTGAATTTTTACTTGACTATAATTATAAATGTGATTCAAATAAGTCTTTCAATAAAAAAAAAATGATTTTTTTTTAAATCTTTTTTATTAAATTAGAAAGATAATAATACAAAATTTATTAAAAAATAAATGATAATAAAACGCCCTAAAAATAAAAAAACATAAAAAACAAAGACCATACCAAATCAACACTAAGCATTTAAAGAAGTCCCAATAAAAAGATCACTATCATTAGACAACTCCAGCACATAAATCCTTCGAGATAAATTTGTATGTTGGTATACTTTATTAACATATTGATTGAGCCACTTCCTTTGTAGAGGAATAACATTCAAATTATGCACTACATAGATGTGTGATGACCACTCTCAATTAAATGATCTTTATCTATAGTGGCATTCTCTTATTTAGGAGTTTCAACACAATTTAGCCATTAAAATTTCCTAATGACTGTCAAAAATAAAATTAATCACATCGTTATATTGTCATAATCAAATTTTGACAATGTAAGGTATAATTAAAAGATATCATGTTAATATAGTTTCTTTAGTCTTCAAATTTTTTTTTAAAAATATTTATTTTAATAGTTAAATAGTTGGTAGTAATTTTACATCTTATTATATAAAATAAATAAAATAGTTATTTATTTATTTTAAATAAAAGTGGCTATGCCACTGAACATTTTATTGATAAAAATACAGTTTACACCCCCTGGTTCAAAAGGAGCATACCGGTAGGAAAGAACCAGGGAAGAAAACCTCTGGTTATAGCTCCAAGAGAAAAAAATACAGAGAAACTAGCCTAACACCACAACTAGACCTAGATAGAAACCCCAAAAATAATAATATCATTTCACCCACCAGAAGAGCCCCTCCACAGAAAAAGACATAGAATAAGATACTGTTTCTTGGTTCTAGAAACCCAAAGCAAAACATATCTCCAGAACAAGTGAAACCACATAACATAGAAAGATAGTAGTAGTAGATGAACCAAAATCCAAAGAGAAATTATCTTCTTTCTTCAAAGGAGGAAGTGTCACAGTTGAAAAAAACTCGAATAGTTTCCACCAAGGAAAAACCATGTAAAACCTATCTTGAAAAAACCAAACAGAAGATCTCCAAGAACAATCGTTAGAAAGGAATGCATTCATATGAGAAAATCCTTCAATGAGGAGAGAAGAATATAGTGCCAATTTAGAAGCTTCATGTAGATCCGAGCCGATGTAAGAATAGGAAGGAGGGGAAGCCAACCAAGACATAGATAAGAACGTGCATAGGCATGACCAGAGTAAAAATAGCCCCAAATTAAACACCAAGAATCCCATTCATATGGAGGTGAAAAGGTAGTTCAGTCCCTTCAAACCACTAACAAGCAGCTAAAATCATGAATAGAGAAATGGACTGATATCAATCAATGATAACAAGCATGTGGCCATAAACAAGAAAGCCATAAATTAATATTCCCTTTATAAACCATGCTTGTAGTAGAGAGAAGGGAAAAATGAACAGAAATACCAAAGCACAACCATGGAAAACCAATAGACGAAGAAACAGGTCAGAAATACCACCACACAGCCAAAGAAGAACATAACTAAATGAGCACGACAGTAATTTTGCATGATCATAAAAAAAAATTTATTAGTCCATGAGGCTGCCAAGGAATTTGCTTTCATTTTGATTGCATGAGCCGCCCTCTGCCCATGCAAAGAAACAACTAATGAATTTTCTTTCATTTTGACTGCATGAGCTACCCTCTACCCATGCAGAGAAATCCGAGGAAAACACCATACAACAATTATAAATGGAGATTATGAGTAAAAAAATTCTTCCCATTGTTGTTAAAATTTAGTTTGAATTTAACTGAAAGTTTCCAAAGCCTTATCAATGAATATATTCTATGAATAGCCTGCAATCATCACATTCCCTGGGAAGACATCGACTTTAAGAAATTATTTCAAAAATAGTTAATATGCCTTGTTTATATTTGGATATTTAGCATACATTTTAACCAGGGTAGTTATTTCTTCCTATAACAATATGTCTTAACGACTTGTTGGTGATGGTGAAATATTACAAAGAAAATGAAATGGCTCACAGATTGGCTCGTGAGGATTTACTTCAGCCAAAAAGGTTGCTTTCGGGATAGGGTCATGGCGAGACCTTATTTTCTCCCCGACTAGTGGTAGGGGGTGATCAAAGGTGAGAGAACAGCTACGAAATAAAATCTAGGCAAACAAAAGAGGGCACAAGGAGACATCTGGAATGACAAGAATGAATTTACAATTTATATTGGCTGGCGAGCATATATATCAATACACCTACCCCAAGCAGTGAGTATATGTATGCATATATATCAATACATATACCCCAAGCAGTGAGAAGGTATATACCTCTATTTATAACTTAAACAAACTTCCTTGTATTCGGGTGCTGTCATAATAGTGGTTTACAATTCCTGAGAGGAACGAATTTTAGCTGAAATCACATATTTTTAGAAAATATAATGATTTAAGCCTTAAAAAGTTCCATTTTAAGGATTCCAATTGAAGAGGGTTTGATCAAATCACCTTAGATCAAACCCCCTTGGATAGAACCTTGCTAGTTTTAAACCATACCTATAAATGTGTCTCCTTTGCACCTATCAAAATGCTGAAAAAAAATCACTTTTGATTTAGCTTTTGGGGGATCAAATGAATTCATTTAAATTTTTTTTTAAATGATCATGGTATTCCTTAGAACAAGCTATCCAATGAATATAATTTTAATATGTTTTGGTTTAGTTATGTATTTGTTTTTTAAGTTTTATTAAACATAGGTTTTTCATGAAAATGAATTTCTTTGTTCTTCACATGTGGAAAAATAGAAGATTATTAAAAAAATTGAAAAATATGAGTGCACCAGATATTGAAGTCCTTGATCCAACAAAAAATAAAATAAAATTTTTGACATATACAAAAATTACATTATACGGTCGTGCGTTCTTAATTACAATTGTTTGACTTTGAAACTTGATTAAGGAAAAAATATTCAATAAAAACCTATCTAACTAAGTGGAAGCACTAGATATCAAAGTTACAAATCTAAATTTGAAAAAAATAGAATTATATCCTTCATGGAAAAAAAGTTATGCATTATACGGTGTGCGTCACTTTTTAAAAATGTTGTTTTCTGAAAAAAAAACAATTTTTGTGGGAAATGGAAAAGGAAGTGCAATTTGATTCCAAAAATTTTGAAAAAAGTATTTTTAGAATCTACAGGAAAAATTTGATGAGACTCTAGTTTGCACCATCTTCAAATTCCTCATAGTTTAGCCGCTATAGGTGCCCGAATGTGAAGATTTAGTTAAAAATAATAATTTCAGTGTCCAGTTTGGCTAAAAATTGTAAACCACTATTATGGGATCACCCATTCCAATAAATATGACTGGTAGATCTGCCATGACATGAATCCACTAGAAGCTTACAAGGAGGCCCACACAACCAAGACAGAAAATCGTATACTCAATTCTGAGGCCAAAAGTATAGATTTAAGGAAATAAAGGAAGGGATTCTTTATTAAATTCTTTATACAAGGTCTTCTCATCAATTGCCTTGTTAGCCAACCAATCAGCCAAGTGATTTACTTCTCTATACACATGAGATACAGAATAGGATTTGAACCAGTTCAATTGGAGGAGAAATTTATCTAACAAGTACTATAAATGCCAAACCTGTGACTTTTGATTAATAATTGCATGAAAGATTACCATAGAATCACCCTCAATAGTTAGTGAATCCAAGTGAAGGGCCCTTGCAAGATCCAAGCCTAGACTCAAGGCCTCCAATTTAGCCTTATTATTAGTGCCAGGGGGAAGGGCCTTACAAGAAGCTTTAATATTGTTGCCATTTGAATATGATATTACTGCCCCAGCCCCAAACTTACTAGGGTTGCCCCTTGAGGCTCCATCATAATTTATTTTGAAAAAATTAGCAGGAGGAGGCACCCATTTAGTCTCTCTTCGTGCCAACACTTTATCCACCTTGCCAGTAAAAGACCCATGAAAGGGCAAAGATTTGAGCAGGGACCAATTTCTGATAATGAATCCATCTCAACTTGAGATAAATTTTAAACTTTCCAATTTTTTAAAGATATAAGATTTTTCCACTTCTGATATTGAGAGTTCAATGTTTTGAAGCATTTCTTCAAATGAAGAGCCTTTGTTCCAAAAAATTCTATTGTTCCTCTCAATCCAAATTTTCCAAATGATTAAGGAAGGATTTATGCTCCAGAGATAGTGAAAAAAGGAGGAGCCATTCAATAAAGGCCAGTATTTAAATTGCAAAGTTAAGGAAGGGCAAACCAATGAGCACCAGCCCAACTTTGCGTAAGCCGAATACCAATACTGCATTGCGAAAGGACACCAAGTGAAGAGGTGGTCTATAGATTCAATGAAGTAGCCACAAAAAACACATGGGAAGGTCGTCACAAGGCCCAGTCTATCAAGTCTTTCAGCTGTTAGGACTCTCCCATTTATTGCAATCCATGCAAAGGCACCTGCCTTTGGGATGTAGGCATCATCCCAGAAGAGAGCATGGGGGAAATCACAATGGTTTTGAGAATCCAAAAGGGAGTTATAACCATCTTTGACAGAGTAATTCCCTAACTTTGACTTTGTCCAAATTAGTATATCATCTTTGTTAGAGAAAAAAATGCACCTTTTATCCAGTTCTTTTTTAAAAGCTACCTTTACAGATTGAGGAATATCAAAATTGGCAACTAATTTCCATGAAACAACATAAATGGAGTCTATGAGGACAACACTAAAGTAATCAACCACATAAGAGCCCCAAGCATTTTTAAGTAGAGACATTAAATTACCCCAATCTGAAAAGGAAGACAAAGCAGGATACCCATTCCAGACATCCTCCTAGAATTTTGCTTTCCTACCATTTTGAATCAACTAGGAGAGGTGAGGAAGGATCACCAACCTATAGGAAGATATAAAATTCCATATAGAAAAATCACTAGGGAGGGAAGATGCCTTGAAAATACACTCCCTATGATGTGGGTACAAATATTTGGCAAACATTAACTTCCCCCATCTGGAGTCTAGGTTTTGATATAATTTCCAAATGAACTTGGCTCCAAGGGCAGTGTTCTGAAACTTGAGATTTCAGATACTAGTGCCACCTAGGTACTTAGGTAAACAAACTTTGTCCCAAGCAATAAGGGGATTTTTTCTTTACCGCCCACATTATCATTCCACAAGAAAGAACACAGAGTTGATTTCAGCTGATTTAAGTGGAACAAGGAGCCTTTAACACTAACATCATATAATTAGGAACAACATTCAACACAGATTTGATCATTTGAATTTTACCAGTAAGGGAAAGCCACTTATGTTTCCAAAGAGAAATTTTATCCTTAATTAACTTACAAACTCTTTCCTAGAAAACACCAAGGATATTACTAGCAAAGAAAGGAATGCCAAGGTAGGCACAAGGTAAGGAGCCCACAGAGAAACCCCAAAAACTGATCAGCCTATTTTGAATAAAATCTGGAACATTTAACAAAAATATTTTGGATTTAGCTGGATTGATCTTTTGGCCAGAGGCCAATGAGAAATCATTTAGGATGCTCTTGATTACCTTGGCTTCAGGAATAGAAGCATGGTCGTAAAGAAAAGTATCATCAACAAAAAGGCCATGAGTTTGGGAGATCCTCAAATTTGGAATTCTTATACCTTTCCAGACGTTTAACTAATTTTCCTTTTTTATTGACCAACTTAATCCTTCATCCATAAGGATAAAAAGGAAGGGAGATAGTGGATCCCCCTACCTAATACCCCTCGAAGAAGAGAAGAAACCACAAGAGGAACTATTTGTCAAAACATAAAATCTTGCTGAGGAGATGTAGGAATGGATCCATTTAACCCAACATTTTGAAAAACCCAACTTGTGCAAGACAGCCAGAAGAAAATCCCAATTCACCTTGTCATAAGCTTTCATCATATCAAGCTTTAGGATCATGGTAGGTAAGTTGAGTATCTTAATCGAATGCAGGATTTCATGGGCCACGATTGCACCCTCAGAAGACTCCCTCCCCATTACAGAACCACCTTGCTCTTCAGAGATGATTGAAGGGATGATCTTAGCAAGGTGTATAGAAATAGCTTTAGTGAAGATTTTATAAATGGTATTACACAACGAGATTGGTCTGAAATCAGCAAAAGTGAAGGGGGGATCTATTTTAGGAATGATAGAAAAAAAAGTAGTGTTGAGCTCTTTCAAGATATTTCTATTTCTCTGAGCTTCTTCCAGAGCTTTCCAAACATCAACCCCAACAATGTCCCAACATTTATGATAGAAGATGATAGTATAACCATTGGGGCCCAGAGCCTTCTCAGGAGACATTTCAAAAACATCTTTTACTTCCTCAAGAGAAAAGGGAGCCATTAGCCTTGCATTGTCATTTTGAGTAAGGAGAGAAGGTTTAGCCTCTAGAATTGCATTATGGATTGTCACTTGCTCAGATGACAACAGGGATTTGAAGAAAGAGGTGGCTTCTTTAGGAATGCTAATGTCATCAGCTAAGAGAATACCTTCACTATTTGTAATTTGAGAAATTCTATTTTTTTGCCTCTTTAATTTGGCAGAAACATGGAAAAATTTAGTATTTCTATCACCTTCAGATAACTAGGTATCCCTAGATTTTTTCCTCTAGAAACACTCTTCCCGATAGAGAACCTCTTCAAAATCAGATAACAAGGATTTCTGCCTTTCATACAAAGTAGGGGTCATACCCTTCAAAATAATATAGTCATTTAGCTCTTCAATCTCTTTTTGGATTCTTAGTTTTTCTAAGAAAATATTCTTTAAATGATTTTGATTGCTTAACTTTATTTTTCCTTTTAGGAACTTCAATTTCTTAGCCATTTGGTACATACGAGAACCAGGAAAAAAAGGAGCATTTTGCCACAAAAATTTGATGAAAGGCATAAAAGAAGGGTCCCTAAACCACATTGGTTGAAACTTAAAAGGGGACATGTTAGGGGCCTGATTCTTAATAATATTAAAGGTTATCGGGAAATGATTTAATGCAGGGAGACCAAGAATTGAAGAAAATATATCTGGGCTTAATTCCAACCAAACAGAAGAAAGTAAAAATCAATCTAGCCTTTCAGGAATTTGACATAAATCCTTTCTTCTATTAGACCAAGTGAATGACCCATTCTGAGGTTTGCAATCAAACAAATTATTTCCCAAAACAAAGGATCCAAAATCCTCCATAATCCTCTTGTTGGGGAAGATACCACCAACCTTCTCAGAGGGATAAGATATGGCATTGAAATCACCTCTGATAACAACCAAGGATTCATATAAGACTTGTAAAATTGAAGAAAGGGTAAGCCACAAATGTTGTTTGGAAACTATAGAGATTGGCCCATAAACATTAAAAAGCCAAAACTTGATATCTAAAAATTTGCTTTTAACTAGGAAAAGCCCCCAATTAGAAAAGGAGCAAATTACCTTTAGCACCACAGAGTTTTCATTCCAAAGAACAGCAAGACCCCCAGAAGCACCAAGTGTAGATTGGGAAAAGAACTTCCAGGTGGACCATTTTGAGAAGAGGGACTTAGTAGAACCCGAATTCATTTTAGTTTCTTGCAATAAAACAATATCATAGTTTGCTACCACTAGTTGATGTCTAATTAGACGTCCTTTGTTAGGGGCATTAAACCCCTAACATTCCATGAAAAAACCTTAGAGCTATCTCCCCTCTTTTCCTGAGCTTGTCTCTAGGAAGGGATCCCAGCAGTAAACTCCAACTGTAATTTCCTTTTCGTAGCACCAGATCTTGTCATAGGAGGACTGAACGTCCTCTTTTTTTTAATAGGAGATATTAAAGTTGTTTGAATGCCCGCATCAATTTCAACTTGGGTGTTTGCATGCTTTGGCTTACGTCCCCTATATATTGATCAAAATTTATATTTGTCTATTGAAATTGATGCTCTTTAAAAATAGTTGTAATTGAAGAGAAGTAATAATTTTTTAATTTTATACCATGATATATATTGTAGATGCAATCAAATAATAAAATAAATGAATAAATACGATATATATTAAAATGTTATAATATTGTAAATCTAATCAAATCTTCAAAGAAATGAATAAATTAGATCTAAACCAAAAAGAGTTGAAATTAAAAAGGTGGAGAAAGGTAGAATTGTGTAACATGTTCCATTCTTCTATCCAATAATTTTATTATTTTTTACCCACAAGTGAATAGTATATGCATCTTAGAACCCTTAAGAGAAATAAAAAAATTATTTTCCTTTGAATAATAAATCCACATTTGAAACATATTTCAAACTTTTCCATTGCATACAAAAGAATTATTTTCATTAATACAAGTATTGATTAATCTCAATATGACATTTCACATTTACAATTTCCATAGAGATGGATACAAGTTTGCATACATAGCTTCAACAAGCTTACTAAATATAGAAAGTGAAAATGGTCTCAAATATCCTCCTCGAATCTTGGCCGCCAACTGTATGAAGAGAAGCATCACTCAAAGAATTTTCTACCTACCACTGATTTATTGTGGTCCACCACACATCTACCATACTAGTAAGATGGCCCTACCCTTTGACGAAGAGATTTGTTTGGTAACCTCGTAACCTTAGACTTTTTTGAGCAAGGTGTGGTGTCCTAGATATCAAGAGCTACCATACAATGGCTACAATCTACATGTATGACTATCACTACCTAGTATGCAAACTCAGATCACAGTGAACTAATAGTGTAAACAATGGATAATTACAATACTTTGGCCAAAAAAATCATCACCTAGTATTTTGAGTGTGAGTCATCTATTTACCCACCTTCCTAGCTAGATTTGGTTTTATGACCATTCATACTCTATATCTAAGTTACCCCCTTTTTCATGGATCAGACTAACCCGAGGAATAGCCAACTTAACAGTTCATACACAAAATGACTTTACTACCAAAGTAAATCTAGCAACTTATTACTTTAAGCTACATAGGTCTAGTATAGACATCTTACATATAGTGATGACAACTATGTATAACATACATGTATTGCATTTATACACACTCCCATTTATAGGGTACATACACATTTATATAAATATAGACCAATATGATAGGTTTTTCCAACATAATAAACAACCAAGAAACATGTAAGCATGTACAAGCATCACAACATATTCAAAACCATTCCTTTCCAACATAGTAAACAAAACTATTTAACCTTTCCAACATAAATGACAAAGGTATAGAAACTAGTATGCCTATAGAAAGGCTCTGATTGATTAAACTCCCTTCCTAGCTCAATTCCTCAAACCCGCTTGATAATTCCTCCAAGGTCAACTTAATTCCTTATTCTAACCTCTCACTAATTCTCTCAACAATCCCAAATGCAGAATAACAAAACAAGTTTCAAACTCTCAAGCTCTCAAATCACTAGCAGAAAAATAATGGAAAAATAAAAACTAGATAATCATATTGAAAAATGTAGAAATTGGTAGAATGAACACCTCTATTTATACTAAATTGTGAGCAACCAAAGGCTACAAACAAGCTAATATTTATGCCACCTTTCCATCCTCGTACAATGACTAATGAAACTAATTTATAGGTTTGCAACACATAATAGTCCCCACCTTTCAAATGGTTGAGTCAACTTTCTTCAAATATTAGCAAGACTCTTTTACTAAGTCAAATGAACAAAAAGCTAACTAGCAAGTTTCCTATTTGGTTTACACATAAAATTCCTTCTTAGATTACTTCCATGTTTACTTTGACTGAGTTACATTGCTATGATATTGCTTTTTCCAAACTTGGGCACAACAAAAAGACTTCTTATGAAATTTATTTACTTATTCATTGGTGCCACATTGCATATGTTAGTTCCCCTTTAAAATAGCATGGTTTAGACTATTTCCACGATGTTAAAGACTGTACATTAAATTCCTTTTGCAATGTTTACATAACACCTCTAATTTCATGTGTGAATTTTAGACTTGGTTGACTTGGTCATTGGTTTGCTTTATGCACATGTTTCTACTTTGCAATGCATTTAGAAGGCAGTGCCTTATGATGCCATGCTTAGTTTAAAGTGCTTTCTATAATCAACCACACCGTTGTGTATTGCACTTTAGAAATATATCAAATGATTATAAATTATATATATATATATATATATATATATATATATATATATATATATATATATATATATATATATATATATATGGGTGTTGTCATAATAGTGGTTTACAATTCCTGAGAGGAACAAATTTTAGCTGAAATCACATATTTTTAGAAAATATAATGATTTAAGCTTTAAAAAGTTCATTTTAAGGATTCCAATTGAAGAGGGTTTGATCAAATCACCTTAAATCAAACCCCCTTGGATAGAACCTCACTAGTTTTAAACCATACCTATAAATGGGTCTCTTTACACCTATCAAAATGTTGATAAAAAATCACTTTTGATTTAGATTTTGGGGGATCAAATGAATTCATTTAAAATTTATTTCAAATGATTATGGTATTCCTCAGAACAAGCTATCCAATGAATATAATTTTAATATGTTTTGGTTTTGTTATGTATTTGTTTTTTGAGTTTTATTAAACATAGGTTTTTCATCGAAAATGAATTTTTTTGTTCTTCGTATGTGGAAAAATAGAAGATTATCAAATTTTTTTTTGAAAAATATGAGTGCACCAGATATTGAAGTCCTTTATCCAACAAAAAAAGTTACGCGTTATACAGTCACGCTGTGTCTAAATTGTAATTCATTTGACTTTGAAACTTCATTAATGAAAAAATATTCAATAAAAAACTATCTAACCAAGTGGAAGCACTAGATATCAGAGTTACAAATGTAAATTTGAAAGAATTAGAATTTTATCCTTCCTGGAAAAAAAGTTATGCGTTATACAGTGTGCGTCACTTTTTTAAAATGTTGTTTTCTGAAAAAAATCTATTTTCGTGGGAGATGGAAAAAGAAGTGAAATTTGATTCCAAAAATTTTGAAAAAAATATTTTTAGAATCTACAGACAAAATTTGATAAGACTCTAGTTTGTACCATCTTCAAATTCCTCACAGTTTAGCCACTATAGGTGCCCGAATGTGAAAATTTAGTTAAAAATAATAATTTCAGTGTCCAGTTTGGCCAAAAATTGTAAACCACTATTATGGGATCACCCATATATATATATATATATATATATATATATATATATATATATTCCCTTTGTAATACACACACACACACATTTCACATAGTTATCAAATACATTAATTTCTGATTTTCAAACATATATTATATATCACAAAAACACTCATACTCTCATAGTCATCGATCAAGATATATACACAAAGTGTATATACATACATACATATATATGTGTGTGTGTGTGGGTGTGTGTGTGTATGTCACCTTAGTCGAGTCAATATTTCCATGCATATGGGTAATCCATCCACGAGCATGCGTAGGTATGTATACCTACATATACTCATGTACATATTCACTCATATGTATAAGTTTATCGTAGACAGGTACATATATACATCTATATACATTTTATACATATATCTCATTGACATAACAATAAACACACAAAGAAGGACTTTCACATGATATCAAGACTTAATCACATTCCTCAATCACAACATTCATAGGAAAATATGATAACCCAACACAACATTCATATCTATACCAAAGATTACTTACCTTTTCCCAAAAGTGACTTGACTCAACATAGACCAAATAGGGTGTGAGTGTAGAACATTGCTCAGTTAAGTTGATTAAGGGTTTCCAGACCAAATTATTCTCTTGCGTGATACTTCCCCTCTCTTTTGAAGGTTTGAACCTATTCTTGCATTCAACTTAGCACATAATAACAATAGTTAGTTGATCACAACATAATCATACACATCATACATTTCATAGTTAGAATCATTATAAAACATCAAATTACATCAGTCATTCATTCATCATATTTTTATTTAAGATTAATAAAACACATTCATATATTCAAGCAATTTAACCAAACAAGGTAATAGTAAATAGGTAATAACACATGAGGTGTAACATATTCCCCCCTTCTGCATCATCATCCTTGATGATTATTAAGTATCAGTATGGACATAACATAAAACATAAAACATCCTTGAACATCACAAAACATCATTATTTTTCAAAATCTAGCAAGACTTGTTGAAACTTTTGCTTCATCTCAGCATAGTCTTCCTAAGTGGAAGAATCTTCTACATACTGATCCCACTAGAACTTGCATTGCAGAACCTCTCTATTATGTAAGTTGAGCTAACATTTCCCAAGCACATTGAGAGGATCAATTGTTACCACTCATGGGTCTTGTACCTGTAAAGCATTCCAATCAATAACATGGTTATCACCTTGTATATACTTCTTAAGATATGAGACATGAAAGAAATTATGCATCCTGAAAAGAGCTAGTGGCAAGGAAGTCCTACACATAATAGGGTTGATCTCTTAATAATCTCAAAAGGACCTACATAGCGTAAAGCTAGTTTGGATGAATTTCTAAAGTTGATAGAACTCTTGTGAGGCTTGACCCTTAACAAAACCTTTTCTCCTATTGAGAAATTTTTGGGTACTTTCTTGGCATCAACATAACTTTTATGCCTATCATTAGCTTCTGCTAACCTTTTCTTAATAATATTGACTTGCTCCTCCATTTCTAATAACATCTTTGGTCCAAGGCTTATCGTATATTCTAGCTTATCCCAACTTATAGGAGTTTGACACTTCTTGTTGTACAATGATTCAAATGGAGCCATCTTGATCACAAAATGATAAGAGTTATTATATGCAAACTCAATCATTGGTAGGTAATCTTCCCTTTTGTATTGTTGATCCATGTAATACATCCTTATTAGGTCTTCTAACACTTGGTTTACCCTTTCAATTCTCCATCTATTTCTGGATGATATGTGAAACTTATGTTCAATTTTGTTGCAAGTGAAGAAAACAAGGTTTTCCAAAATCTAGATGTCACACGAGCATACTTGTGAGATATAATCTTTTCAAGAATCCCATGCAATCTAAATATCTCTTGAATAAGCTTCTAAGCTATTATAGGAGATCCATCAATCAAATTTCCTTGTATAAAGTGATCCACTTTAGTGATCTTTTCCAACACTACCAAAATAGAAATGTGCTTATTCCTTGATATTGGAAGACCTTGCACAATATCCATGCTAATGACTTGTCACTTAATTATTAAAACATCATGTGGATATAAAATACCTATAGGATTATGATGCTCTACCTTCACTCTTGGTCACTCTAAGCAACTTCCTACAAACCTTGAAGCATCCCCTTTTATACCCTTCCATTTAAATATAATGGTTTTACATCATCATCATCTTGGTTACACCAGGATGTCTTGAATATGGTGCAATGTGAACTTCTTTCCATACCAAGTTCCTTCACTCTCCATAATTAGGTACATAAATTTTCCGCTTAAACCATAATAAAGCATTAGGTTCAAAGTGATATCCCTCATACCTTCAGTCTTGTAGATTATTTGAGAGTGCTTGCTTGACTTGTTTATAAAACTCATTACCCTTGGATTCTTGGAACACTTGACCTTTAAAGTCAGTTTCGATTGATGCCATCAAGGATATATTCCTCCTACAACTTAGGGCATTGAAAAACTGATTCTCCTCCCTCTTGATATAATTGATGTTGAAATCATATGTAGCCAAATATTAGTTCCAGCCACCTTCTTTTCCTTGCATTAAGATTATGTTGGGTAAACAAATACTTGAGACCATGATGATCAGTCTTAAGTTCAAATGGTTTCCCCAACAAATAGTGTCTCCACATCTATAATGCATGAACAACTGTTGCTAACTCCAAATCATGCGAATCCTAATTTTATTCACGAGGCTTTAGCTTCCTCAATTAATTAGCTATGAATCACCCCTCCTACATTAACACTCAACCCAAAACTTCTCTTGAAGCATCAATGATAACAATAAATTTACCATTCAGATCTAGTATCTTTAGTTTCAAAGCCATGGTCAACTTCTATATTAGTAGATCAAACACCGCTTGACATTTTTCTATCCACTCAAACTTCTTCCCTTTCCTTTGCAAGGATGTGATGGGAAAAGCTATTCTTGAAAAGTTTGCAACAAACTTACAATAATACCTAGCCAGACCCATAAAAATTCTAAATTTTGACACATTTTTAGGCACCAATCACTCAAGCACTTCTTTTATCTTTTTTGGATCAACTACAATCCCATCATCCAAAATTACATGACCCAAATATTACACCTCTTCTTGGAAGAAGGTACACTTTGAGAGTTTCCCATACAATTTATGCTCTCTCAATTATTGGAAAATAATCTCTAGATGCTTGTGATGTTCTTCTTCATTCTTGGAGTAGATTAAGATGTCATCTATGAAGACCAACAAAATCCTACCCAATAATTCCCTAAATACATTATTGATTAGGTTCATGAATGTTTTGAGTGCATTCATGAGTCCAAAAGGTAGGATTGTGAACTCGTAATGACTGTATCTAGTCCCGAAAGCTATCTTGAATCTGTCTTCATCCTTGATTCCTAGTTGATGATAACTAGAACATAGATCAATCTTCGAAAACAATGATGTTCCCCGTATCTAATCAAAGAGATCATAGATACATGGAAATAGATACTTATTCTTTACCATTGCTTTGTTAATCAACCGATAGTCAATACACAAGCAAAATGTACCATCTTTGTTCTTCACAAAGATCACTAGTGCTCCCCAGGGTGAAACACTAGGTCTTATTAGTCCTTTAGACAACAATTCTTCTAATTGTTCCTTTAACTCCATTAATTCTATTTTGGTCATCCTATATGGTATTGTCGATATAGGGGCGGGTGCATGAAGTTGGGTAGCAATTTTGTGCCCACTTTTGAAAAAAAATATTTTACGTTAGAAACAAAGAAAAAAGTGAAAGTATTTTCCTTGGAATACAAACCCAAAGGATTGGAGGGCATTTCCAATGAGGCCAAAGACGTGTTTTTGCAAATTCTACAATTTTCCACATAATCGGGTCCATGCTCACCATCAAGATTGTATCTGGTTCAATATTGACAAAATCAAACACATAGGTAATGTAAGGTTCTCTCTTAGCTATCCAATGATGTAATTTTTTTCACTTTCTGACAATGTTAAGTCTTTCATCCATAATTTTTTTTGTTTGTATGTCTGTTTTTTGCCAAAAAGTAGTGTTTGGTGTTTTTTTTGTTATAAATTAACTATTCATCAAAATTTCAAATAAATTACATTTTTAGAAACTAGACTCCATTCTACAATTTTTTTTTTTTAAATCAATTATTTTCCAAAATTTGTAGGGGGAGCACAGCCAAGATTATACTTTTGAGGAAGTTCCCACTTAGAAAATTAGTAAAAAAATCAAATATTCATTAAAAAATTATCAAAAAAATTATGCATCAACTAGATACTATTAGCTAACTTCTGACCATAGCGATTTTAAAAATACTACAAAAAATTTCACCTTGCTAGGGTCGTATAGGAGTTGCTATGTTATGTTTTTCTGATAAAATCAACACCAATTTGTGTGTGTCCCTCTTTTGAACCCCTTAATCTCAACCATTTTCAAAATAAATTAGTAGTTTAGAAAGTAGACTTGGAGCACTTCAATCCTTATTTTTGTTCCATCTCAAAATTTTGAGTGTAACTATCCTCAATTTCACGTCCAAGGTCAGCATTTCCTGATTTCAAAAATAAAGTGGCCACTTAATCCCCCTATTTGGGAACCATCTTAGTGCACTTACCCATAGGTTCTAACCCAAGGACTATGTTAATGGAGAAATCAAACACTCTCTGCCTCTCTTCTCTCTATCTCACCTCTCTCTATCTCTCTCCTTTCTCCCTTTAATATCTCTAAATTATTAATTATTTAGGGTGTATGGCCTATGGTTTATGGTTTAGGGTTGATGGTTTATGATGGAGAGTTGAGATTTGAAAGTTTAGGGATTAAATTTAACTATGTAGGTTTTAGTGTTAAATTATTAATGTTGGATTTTAGGGTTTAACATATAGGGTATAAGTTTTAGGTCATAGGGTGTAGGGTTTATGGTTGACCATATAGGGTATAGGGTTTAGGGTTGAGAGTATAAGATTGAGTTCTGAGGTCTAGGTTTGAGGGTATAAGAATCTTGAGGGTTGAAGGTATAAGGTTTACAGTAGAGTGTATAAGCTTTGTAACCTAGGACTTAGTGTAGGGTTTATAGTTGAGGGTATATGATATATTCTATAAGGGTGAGGGTATATCATTTGGGATTGAGTGTATAGGGTTGAGGGTTCAATCTATAGGATTTAGAGCCTAGGGTTGAGGGATATGGTTTACAATTGAGGTTATATGATATAATTTTTAGGGTTGGGTGTATATGGTTGAGGGTTTATTATATATGCGTGAGGTCCCAAGGTTGAGAGATAGGGTTTAGGATCAACAAATTATATGGTATAGGGTTGAGGGTTCAGGGATAGGGTTTAGGGTTGAGGATATAGAGAATAAGGTTTGGGGTCGAGGGTATATAGTATATGGTTTAGGGTTGAGGGTATAGGGTATATGGTTTATTTTATGGTTAAGGGTTTAACCTATTAGATTTAGTTCTTAGGGTTGAGGGATGACGTTTAGGGAACTAATCATATAGGGTATAGGGGTCGGGGTTATGGGTATAGAGTTTAGGGTTAAGTCTCACATCTCCCCCTCTCTACTCTCCTCCCCATATCTATTATTATCTATCTCACTTCTCTCTCTCCCTGAGATATATCCCCTTCCTACCTCTCTCATCATCCCTCTACCTCTCTTCTCACTTTATACACTATCTACCTCTCTCTATCTATATTTTCTATAGATATATCCCCTTCCTACCTCTCCCTCCCTCCCTATATAGATATTTATTCTCTCTATCTAAAATATCTCTCTTTATTTACCTTTGTTCTCTCTATATCACCTCTCACTCTCATCTCTCCCTAAAATATCTATAAATTATTCATTATTTAAGGTGTAGGGTGTAACATTCCCATTGTTCTACCTAGTAAATCTACTAAGTTTTACCCAAATGTAATTGATAATGCATGTAATGTAAAGCAATCATTTTTTTTCTTTCTATTCAATAATAAATGCATCATTTGAATTATAAATTTATCCAAAATTTTCCATTGCATAATCAAAGAATCATTCCAATAATATAAATATGATTTAACTTTACATAATTATATTCAAGATAAAATTTCAAATTACAATATCCATATAGATAGACACACGATTACATATATTGCTTCAACAAGATTACAATAACTAGAAATACAAATGGTCTAGAATTTCCTTCTCGAAAATATTGGCTACCAACTACATGAGGAGAAGCATCACTCAAGTACTTTTTTACCAACCATAGACTAACTACAGTCCCCACACATTTACCAAACTTGGTAAGATGGCCCTCCCTTCAACCAAGAGATTGGTTTAGTAACTATTAAAATAAGGATTCCAACAACTCCCTTCAGGTTCCTTTTGTACATATTCGTGCACTGGCCTATGCGTCTCCGAATTCGTTTGGCTTTTCGACGGGTTTTGATCTTTCCCTTTGCGCATTTCTCACTTCGCAACTTCAGTTAGCGGCTCCCCTTTCAGGTCCTGAAATGTTACGCTGGGCGTCCACGTGTCTCGCCTACAAAGGTTTTATTTTCTATTGCTTTGTATTCTCTTTAGGTTGCTAAGCCTTCCATAAAGGGCCAGCACTCCTAAGATTCTCGGAGGGGCCCACATCTTGGTACGTGGCGGCGTATCGCAAACTTTCCTTGCAGGGATAAAATATGCAGCTGCGGGCTATGAAACGTTTCTGCAGGCCTTATTTATTTTCTGGCGGGCCCTACCTTCAGCCACGGGGCAACCTTTCGCAGCCTTTTCAAAGCAGCAGGCATGTGAACACCGCGAGTTGCGAAACGCGGACATGCGTCTTTTGCCGCCCGGTTCATATGGCTTTCCCTCCATTTTCAGAGCGACCTCAGTCCCTTGAACACGTGTCGCTTCTTCGCAATCTCTCGGCAGCAGTAGGAGGAGTTCTCATTCAGGCCGCGATTTGTTGCCACATGCCTTACACTGATTATCAAAGCAGGCTATGGGCTAGCTAAGTGGGATAGTGTCATCGGGTGCTGCTCGTCGTGTTTCCCTGAAGCGGTGGGCAGCACTTGTCACTTCGAAGCTTGGTTGGGACCGCTGCCATCATTACAAAGGGCACGCCTGCAACCGATCGAATGGATGTTGTGTTCTGACTGGTTGTTCTTGTAACGACATTGGGAATATTCTTATTCGGGCATCATTACGGGAGATCGTGGGATTTTTCTATTACGGCTCTCCAAAGTGGTGGGATTTTTCTCTCTGGCTATATATACTTTTTCTGTCGAAGAGAGAAGGGTCCAAGATTTCTGAAAGAATACTAGTTTTAGCAAGAGACACCCAGCCTCTTTTGCATGTTTATTCGCAGGGAACTTTCAGACTGTGCCTATTGTTCAGCCTTTCTATTTTTCATGTTTTGATTAAACTGTAAACTGTGCTTCTTATTGTCTTAAGCATTTCATTTGAGGAGACTTCTATATATTGAATACAAACTTGCTTATCTAAATCATGTCTTAATGACTCTTCTTAGCAGTAAGAATGTATGTGATACTATTTTATGTCGATTAAATGAATTGTTTATGCTATAGCTTTAAGTTTCTGATGTTTTGGAATATAACAATAACATTCAGGCCCTTAAGTCTATGATTTATCGTGCCTATCAATAAGCTTCGGCACATTGTCTTAGATTAATATTTGTTTCGTTATATCCAATTCCTTTTCCCTTTCCAAAAACCCATTATAGAAGAAGCCAGCTTCTTTAAAACCCGGAGGTCACTCAGTTTGGCGCAAAGGGTCCCCCTTGAACTGAATTTCCCATAAGGCACTGTTATCTCGTCAATTTTTGGCGTCAACAATTTGTCCTCTTTTCTGGCACGCCCGGTGGGACCCAAACTAATGAAATTGTCTTATAAAGGGGTGTATGAGCCATCGGCCTGTAACTAGATCCCAGACTGCAAATAACCTAGGTTTACTAGTGCCTCCATTAGGGACAGTCCAGGCCACAAATCAGTTAGTAACCGTTCCATTCCCACCACCCTTTCCTCTCACCATGTTTCCGGCCGTGAACAGAAACTATGTAGCATGGGATGCTGGAAGTCCCCTGGTAGCTCCGGTAGCGCCTGCTGTTTGGGGCACTATCCCGGTTTTGGCCCTAAAAGCTCTTCTCAAATTTGCCAGAGATAATACAAAAATGCCAGTAGAACATTTGCAGGATGTAGCAGAGGTATGTCTGGTACACGCTATCATAGCGCAGAATGTAGCCCTGAGGCTCCTTGCTGCGTCCTTCAAAGACAAAGCTCTGGATTGGTATCGAACACTAACTCCTAATACTATTCGTACTTGGGATGATCTCGGAGATCCATTCTATGAAAGGTTCTCAAATGACGGAGATCGTTCTTCACTATATTATCAGTTATCCGTCATCAAACGAGCACCCCAGGAGGCTCTGACAGACTTCAATGCCCAATTTCACTCAAGTTGGCGGAGGATTCCTGTAACTATCCACCCGATTCCAGAATTGGCATTCATGTTTTATCTGAATTCCATCAATCCCGATATTTTTGTGATGATCAAGTCTTTGGGAGGAGCCACTCTACCAGATGCTTATGCTACCGCTATCAAAGAAAAAAATTATTTAATAGATTGCGGGAAATTGCCTCCTCGACCTATTTGCTGATATTTCCTGAGATATCGATCTCTGCACCAGAGACCGCATCAACTAGTGCACCAACAACTCCCCAGTCGATGTATTCATATGCAGTCGCTCCTAGAAACTTGGCCTCCACATCGGGTGCTCCCAAAGATGAGATGGGCGACCTCAAAGAGATGTTATGAACTATGGCAAATGATATAACAACTCTCAAGCAGAACCAAGCAATGCCGCCATGGCCCGCATATCAAAACTATCAAGGTGGGCATCCTACCTATCACCAAAATCAATATCAGAATGCGCCTCGCACTAATCCACCCGCGGTAGCTACAAACCAAATGGTTCCGGTGCCTATGCCGCTGGCAAGTACGTCCCCAAGCTCTAGTAGAGAATTGACTGCTAGACAAAACAATCTTATTAATGGCATCAATCCATGGTGCTTCCCTTGCAACGATGCACATATGCCCCGAAATTGTCTGCGTGGCAACTTACAACAAAAGGTAGTGGAGCAACGTAGTCAAGGTATTGTGACAGAGAATGGAGAATACATATATGCCTCGGCAATAGGGAATGCAGTCCTTACAGCGCAAATGCAAGGAATGTCCTTAGAACAAGAGTCTAATATTTTTCCTGATCATGCACTCTTCTCATGGATGGAAGACGAGGAAATGGTGTTTGCAAATGACATGTCCACAGCCAAAACGCCGTAGGTACAGTCTGACTATAACACACGATCAAAGAGGAGATTCACCGGTCAGCCTGTTGCTTCACCTTCAGACAGCCCGCAATACAAAGGCTTGTCTGACCAAAATCCTGGCATTTCTACTGTCTCTTCACCTTCTCAGCCACGAAGGGAGATTGTTATAACAAAAGCGAGGGAGAAAAAATCTCTGAGCCCATCACCTTTTAATGTGGTGGAGCAGTTAAAGAGATCATCCGCTCAAGTGTCCCTATTGGACATTCTAGCTATCCTAGAGCAGAAAACTATGCTACAAAAGGCACTTCAACAAGAGATCCTATCAGCACCAATAGAGTCGTCTGCCAATACAGAGGTGGTTTATCAAATGCCACTAGCTAATGTTCTTACAGATAAAGCGAAGGAATCCCATACGCATGGCGGAAGTAGGCCAAAACCCCAACCCTTCTTCTTGACCCTCATTGTAGGGGAGAAACTATTACATAACGCTATGATAGATTCTGGCGCTAGTACAACGGTTATGCCAAAACTGATAGCCGAAGCCCTGGGACTCAGCATGAACCTATGAAAAAAGGGGTGATGCAGCTAGATGGAAACAAAGTTGATACTGTGGGTGTCATCAAAGCGCTCCCGTTAACCCTATTTTCCTGCCCAAGTATCACAGTCCTGCAAGATACAGTGATCATAGATGTTCCACCAATGTTTGGTCTTTGTCTATCTCGAGAATTTACTTCAAAGGTCAGTGGCTATTTGTCTTTAGATTGGTCACATCTGATACTTAGGACCAAACATGGCATGAAGATGAATATAGAATCGAAGGCTCTGCATTACGAACATGTGGCGAATGAGGCCCTGATTAACTTTGAAGCCGCGCATACCTCCATCACCAAACAGGACATGTATAATGTCAAATTGCTAGAGAAGGAGAAGGTGAGCGGAGACCGAAGTGATAAGGAAGATGCTCTATTAAGTGAACATATAGACAATGATCCTTTCAGAAATTATCATGCTACCGGACTAGGCACATATGTGATTTACGATGAAGACCAAGTTCTCCCAAAGGTCGTCAAAGAACCTGACAATGACCAAGCAAGTGAGCTGTGGACATTGTATTTTGACAGAGCAAGGAGCAAAGTTGGAGCTAGAGCAGGGGTATGTCTAATATCCCCACAGAATGAAAAGTTGTTGAGGTCTTTCCGATTCCAATTTGCCTTTTCAAATAACGAGGCTGAATATGAAGGGTTGGTCAAAGGTCTTAGCCTAGCAGAACGAATGGGTGTTAAGCAATTGATTGTGTTTGGAGATTTCGAACTAGTAGTTAATCAGGTCTGAGGAATCTCCGTAGCAAAGAATGTCTGCATGAGATCCTATCAGCACCGAACCTGGGACCTGATTGAAATTTTTGAAGCTTTCACCATTCCCCGAACATAGAATGGTGATGCAGATCGCATGGCGGTAATCAGTGCTCAGTTTGATCCTGTCTCCGACTTGCTTCGGAACAAATATTCAGTGCGAGTGCTTGTTAGACTAGCAATCCCCGAAAATGATCAGAATTGGCAGGTCATTGAGAGTGATGAGCACATCGCCTCATTTATCCAACACTCTGGAGTATTCACTGATCAACTTCAACCGAGAATCGCCGAAGCCTATGAAGGATAAATTATGCAGCTTAAATCAAATAAACTTCCAAAAGGGTTAGTTACTCTCGAAAAAAAATTTGATTGTAATGACACTCGAAATGATAAGCAAAAATTTGTGGCAGATAAAAGTGATTATGAAAACCTTCGGGTATCCGATGGCAAGAATCTCAAAGTCGGAAAAGATGTCTCACAGCAAGATAGAGAGAGACTTATCAGTTTCTATGAAAAATATGGAGTAGTGGCCTAGTCCTACGATGATCTGGAAGGTTATGATCCTGGCATCATTCAACATACTATTGAGCTGGCAGAAGGTGCAAAACCAGTCTGACAGAAATAGCAGCCGGTCAACCCTAAAGTTGAGGCCTTGATGGCACAAGAGCTAACCAAGCTCATTGAGTCACGTATTGTCTTCCCAATCAAACATAGTACTTGGGTATCAAATCTGGTACCAGTCCAAAAGAAAAATGGTGATATCCGCTTATGCGTGGACTTCCGAGACCTGAACAGAGCCTCTCTGAAGGACCACTATCCATTGTCTTCTATGGAATCAATCCTCCAGACTGTAGCAGGATCAAAAATGTTCTCTCTACTGGATGGCTTCTCTGGCTATAACCAGATTCGAGTTAAAGAAGAAGATCAGCACAAGACTACATTCACTACGAAGTGGGGAACATTTGCATATGCTAAGATGCCTTTCAGTTTATCTAATGCAGGGGAAACTTTCCAGAGAGCTATGGACGTCGTATTTACCGAACTGATTAGTAAGTTTATCCTAATCTATTTGGATGATCTTACTATGTTCTCTAAATCTAAAGATGATCATTTCGATCATTTGGAGTTGGTTTTTCAAAAGTGCCAGGAGTTCGATATTTCCTTAAATCCAAAGAAATGTGTGTTCGGAGTACCTCAGGGTAAGCTGTTAGGACATGTTGTGTCTAAGGAAGGTATTTCGATTGACCCCGAATGAGTAAGGGCTATAAAGGAGCTTCCCCTTCTAGTAAATAAGAAAGGTGTTCAGTCTTTCCTTGGCAAAGTAAATTTCGTCAGTAAATTTGTTTCAGATTTTGCGGGAATGATTAGGCCGATCACCTTAATGCTGAAAAAGGATCAAATATTCAAGTGGACAATGGAGGCTCAGGAGGCATTTGAAAAGGTCAAGGAAGCGATCTCCACAGCCCCGGTGTTAATTAATCCAGATCAATGCAAAGATTTTACAATGTATGCCTTCAGTAGCAATTCTAGTATTGCTAATGTTTTGATTCAAATAGATAGGGAAGGAAAGGGAGAGCATCCAGTTGCGTTCTATTCTAGAACCCTAAAGGAAAATGAGGCGAATTATAACTTCGTCGAAAGACAGGCCTTTACAATAGTAAAAGGGCTTAAAAAATTCTGCCATCTAATTGCCCGCAACAAAGTTCTGGTATATGTCGCACATTCTAGTGTGCGAGAATACATCATGGAGGGAGAGATCATAGAAAAAAGGGCTAATTGGATCACCAAGATCCTAGAGTATGACATCGAGGTCAGACCTACCAAGACTATTAAAGGCAGGGGATTGTGTGAGTATATGGCATAGGACGAGGGGATGTCTGCTAAGGAAGAACAACTAGAGCTTTTCTTGATAAATGGATCGGGATCGGAGGATGATTGGCTGAAAGATAGAATGAACTTCATGCGAACCAGAAGGTATCCGCCAGGCCTCTCATCCCAAAAAAGAAGGTATTACCGACTTCAGAATTGCAGATACACGCTGATAGAAGGAATTCTTTTCAAAAGAAATTTTAATGGGGTGCTCCTACGATGCGTTACTTCAAGGGAGGCATAGAGGATCCTCGACACATTCCATAATAGCGACGAAGGTGGACATTTCTCTGCTAAAACTACCGCCATCAAGGTCCTGCGGGCTATATATTACTGGCCTACACTTTTCAATGATTCCTACTCTCTGGTAAAGACTTGTAAAAAATGTCAGTTCTTCTCTGATAGAAGGAAGAATTCAGTGATGCCCCTCAAACCTATCGTGGCAGATGAATCATTTGCGCAATGGGGCCTGGACTTTATCGGAATGATCAACCTAGTTTCTAGCTCCAGACATAAATGGATTTTAACAGCTATAGACTACTTCACAAGGTGGGCAGAGGCTGTTCCCCTTAAGGAGGCAACCGAAATAGAGATTATAGACTTTCTTGAGGCTCTGGTGACAAGTTTCGGCCCTCCGAAGACAATCATTTCGGACAATGCTAGAGCATTTGTAGGCACAAAGGTATGACACTTTGCATTAAAAAATGGCATATTCCTTAAAACATCATCAAATTATTATCCACAGGGAAATGGCCTAGCCGAGTCAACAAACAAAAGTTTAGTCTGAATCCTCAAAAAGGTCAGCTCAGAGCACCAAAGGGAATGGCATAAAAATATCCGAAAGGCGCTCTGGGCCAACCGCATAACTCCTAAACAAGTCCTAAAAACTTCACCCTATGAGCTGGTATATGGGAAGGAGACATTGTTACCTATCTCTATGGAGATCCCAGCGATACAACTGTTAAAATCTCTTGAGATAGAACAAAATGATGCCATGGAGGTTTGGCTTGCCGAACTACTGGAAGTACAAGAAAAAAGGGAAAATTCCCTAAAAGCAATGACAGGTCGTCAACAGGTGGTCAAACGGTGGTTTGATAAGAAGGCTTCCGACCAAGGCCTAAAAAGTGGAGACTTAGTGCTAAAATATGATAGCAGGGTTGCGAAGCCAGGTCAGCATGGTAAGTTTGACAGCCTATGGGAGGGACCTTTCAAAATCATTCGGTGCATGTAGCACAATGCTTTCGAGCTAGAAAATATGGAACAAGAGCCTCTAGGAATCCCGGTTAATGAGATTCACCTTAAATTGTTCCATTAAGCATCAAGCCCTACCTTGTACAGTTGTAAATAACACTTTTATTTTCCTTTCCTATTTTTGGCCTATCCTTTTGCTAAATCACTTGACTTGCTACGCATTCGCTTATTATCATTAGTGGGTAAAACACCAGAGTTTCTTAAACACAAAAGTATGCTCATAAATGGAGGAAAAACATACAAGATTTGCAAACCCAAAAAATTGCACACAGAAGCAAACAGAAGCATAGATTTCACTTAAAAAAAAAGAAGAGACGTATGTATTTATATATATGTTCCTGGGTTACAAAATGGCATGGATGCCGATTTTCAAAATGTACAAGTATGAGTATATATATATGTGGCCTTTTATCAGGCTTATATGGAGCGGGTGAGTTACATCATAAGGCAGCAAGGCAAGGGGGTCATCTATCCATAGGAGTGGCTGACAACAACCGACGCATTTACCGCAGCGTCTGCTTCTTCCTCGTCCACGGGCTCCTCGGCAGCACTGGCAGCATCATTCAACATGGCTGTCATCAGTGGTAGATACACCAAGTCCCTGAAGTCAGTATACCATTCTACATCATAGAAGGGTATTACGTTGTAGCTGCTGAACAGGAAGTGAAGGGCTTGGGTAACCCTTTGCTGGTGTTGGCCATGAGTCTGCAGGTGGAATCCGCTAAGAAAAGGCAGCCAAACCACGACAGCTTCTTCTTCAATAAAGCGACACAAGTCGCTGGCTATAGGCAGGCCTATCACGTATGCAGCGTGTGTAACAACCTCGTCGAGCCCATTCAGGTACTTCTTCAGAAAGATCTCTTTGACTAGCTTCAAGATAAGTGGCCGAGGGACGTTGATGTCCAATATAGATGCTACAAAGTGCGAGCACACGTCAGTGTTCACCCGATGCTTATCTTCATATTCAACACAGTCCTTGCCTAAAACCCACTTAATGGCTACTAGAACCAGCGAGTGCTTGTTCTTTGTCATTCTTTTGAGCCTTCTGGTGGAGATCTCACCTACAAACACCATCTGTGATTTGAATGAAGTGAGACAAATTGGGGTATCCATTTCCCCTGACACTATTCCTAAGTCTGCTAAAGTAATGCCAAACCTGCTCGCCACCTAACCTATGAATGGGCCTGCTGGGCAATATGTTACTAACCTATCACTTCTCAAACGCTAAGTGTGTTTGTTCGCTATCTACTGGCCTATTTATAGAAAATTGACAAGACGTATGCCAATCCGCCTGTAAGCAATGTGATGTATATTCGCTGCAATCTCGAAGGCCGAGTCTGTGTTTGTTCACGTTTTAGGCTGGTACATGCATGATAGCACGGCTCAAGGCATGCTTACTTAAATCAAGTTAATTAATTAGCTTTAAAAAGATGGCACTTGCTAGTTAGGGTACGTATAGCCGTAAGCTATTGTGTCATATCTCAAGCACATCCCAGAACCTGAGGCGATATTCGTATCTTTTTCAAGCGGTGATTGTTTGCTTGGCGTAATCATTTCGGCTGGGATATTAATTGTCGGTGCATACTAGCACAAGGTGAGAAGTCCAGTTGCAAGCTCAATTTCCAAGGAGATCAGGGCGTATCACACGATCTCTTGTAAGCAATGATGAAATCCGACCGCCTCGAAAAAGTAATCAGCTCATCTTGCACGAGTTGTGGGGTTAACGGTATATGCCGAATTAAATGCAAGGGGCTTGCGTTCGCCTACCACCTTGAAGAAAGTTGCTAATATTGCGTGAAAACGCTTAATATTTCTAAGTCTTTTTACAAAAGCTAAGGAAGGTGCAAAGCGTTTTCTGTCTGTCTATCCAGTGCAAGCGTATTCGAAGGCCAGAAAGCTTACAAGTTCTGCAGTGAGAGAAAAATGTTAGAATCTTCAGCTCAACCGATGCAAGAAGAGATTAGCCAGGAAATGTATAAGGCTATTCACTCTTTGGCCGAGGTATACGTATACGAGGATGTTTCCTATGCTACTCTTGGTATACCCGCGAAGACAAGAAGAGCCAACACAAAGGAGCTGGAAAGGCCCAAAGAGTGGAATAACCCGAAAAAGGTTAGAGAAAAGTGGGCTAATATCTACAACCCAAAGCTTGCAAGGAACCCTAAATCTCTTAGAGAGGCGGCTTGTGCAAGGTTATCAGCACAAAGGGCAGACCAAGCCACGACAAGTAGAGTGTGGCTTAGCGGTCTTCCATAATACATGGTCCCATTGGTGCACTATTGCCTGGAGGTGGTCGATGCCACTATTCAACGCTATAATCCAGATACCCACTGCATTGAAGGTCACAATTTAAGGGTTCATATCGGCCCAGAAGCCATCTGGCATATGTTATGTATTCCTAATCCCGACAGAAGAAAGGAGAATATCGAGCATTTCCGCCCAAGCAAAGGGGAAAAAATATGGAAAAGGATGAAAACTGGCCCTGATTTCCTGTTAGAAGAGACTAATAAGAAAGGTGTTGTGTCCGCTAAGGCACTGAATATCCCATTATCGCGTGGTTCATTCTACGATGACCTCCAAGACCCCATATCCATGTTGGCATTTGTTTGCGGCAGAGATTCTAATGAGAAGATCGAGGCTTTTCAGCTGGGCCCTGCAATACAGTTTCGCAAGCAACATGAACTTTTTTGGTATGATTTTGCTCAGTTTATGATTGAAGAAATGATACAGCAAATAGAGAATTATTATGCAGAGAAGAAATTTAGATTTCTTTCCTATCTAGTCCACATGTTCTTGCATCAGAATCCGGATTTATTCGTCCGATTTGTCCTGCTATTAATTTTTGACAAGCAGAACAAAAGAAAACCGGTGTCCACATGGACACCCTACCTTTTCGCAACATATGACTACTATGCCTTCGCGAACTATTTTATAGCCCCGGTCTTGAATGATTTGATTAGAGAAGGTGATATCGTCTAGCTTAACACTGAGCAGACTGGATTTCTGCAAGGCTACACCCCCACTTGTGACTGGTTCTTGGGCAAGGATTCACGACCCTTCGAATGTGGGGCTTTATTGGTAAGCCTTTCCTACTCTCGGCTTGCGTCACCGATAGAGTGCTCGTGCTGGAGGTTTTCCGGCAGGTGTGCATCATTGATTTCATGTTCTGTAGCTCCGAAAGTGTCAAGACGAAGGGATTCTTCACTTGCCCGAAGAGTTTCAAGTCAATAACGCTTGTTAAAAAACAATCGCATGAGCTGCTAGGGGACAAGCTGGCACATCTGGGGTTAGTACTAGTAAATGATAAGTGGGATTACAACACTTTCAATGATCTACCTGAGTCGCATATGAAAGTTCCACATGTTCCCTGACCATACTGGGATAAGCGGCGTAATAGTCAGACTGATAAAGATGAAGATTTTGTTAAATTAGCACAAATCCCTATGCCGGATACCAGGGGCCCATGGCACAAGTTCTACTTTCTAGTGGCTGTGGCCAAGAACAACCTTCCGATAGAGTGCAACATGTATAACATGTTGAAAGTGGATGAAGAATGGAGCGATGAAAAAATAAAAGCTTTCTGGAGATACCGCCAGGAAACAGCACAGTTGAACGCTCCTTATAATCAATTGAAGGATGACCAGGAATTTGAAAGATGGTGGGATGCAGGTCATCCCAGCCCAATCTCTAGTGCTAACAGAAGCGAAGCAGAGAACTCTGAGGAGCAGGAGGAAGAAACGGCGGTATCATCCTCTTCAGCACAGGGAGGCGATGTCCCCGAGCATGCCGCCTATGTGGGCACTAATGTTAGTGAGTGTCCGCCCGCGAAAAGATAGCGCATGGAAAGTGCTACCGGGATAGTTTCACATGACTCCGCCGAAGGAAAAACACCCGCTGCTAGTCAAATGCCAGAGTTTGCGGGCGAGTCCCGAATGATCCCGGAGCCACCGCCGACCAGTTAGCAGGTACATCTCGCTCCTTCCTCTCTTACATCTCATTCTTTCACATCTACCCCTGCTTAGTCAGCTACTCCTGCCATTAGTCTGAGCCCTCCACCCTGTGCTTCTGGTCCAGCTTATTCCGTTGGATTTTCCCAGTATTCACAAGCCTAACCGTTTATAATTACTCTTTCGAGCATGCTTACGCCTACTGCTGCCACTCAAACTTTCCTCACTTCGCTTTCCAAAAATATTCCTCCTATTGGCCCCCACTCTTTTTCCGATATGCTTACGGATCCCTTCCCTTCGCAACAAGCCAATACCCAGGCAGCGATTCTTTTTCTCCGGCCAATGGGCCTTACAACTGAATCTTCGGTTCAGCCATTGCAAATGTCTAACCCTGCTGATAACCCGTAGGCTAAGCTATGGAACATGCCACACTTTTTTCCGCAAACCATCACCCTCCAGAAAAAACAAATGCGCGCACCGATGAAAGTTACCTATCCCTATGCCCTGCCTTCTGGTGTTCTTTTTGCAGGTGGGCTGGTTTCATCACCAGCTAAATTCATAGCACAGATAGATTGCGGAAAGGAAGCACACACAAATATAATGAGGTGATGAAAGGCAAAGGATGACAATGCCCCTGCCGAGCTGAGAGTACAGGGTTCGTGTGACGAGGCCCGCCAAGAATTAAAATTTGCAACTATGTATCCAAGGATAAACAAGCCCCAGGGAGAAATGCAACCGGAGGACTATGAAATTTATGCTTTCGGACTGGACATGAAGGTAGCCCAGCCACAAGATAAAGTCGAAATCATGGAGGAGACACAATGGGTGGTCACTTCCAACTTCCTCAAAACTGGTCGCCAGTTGAAGAAGAAGGATGAACAGCTCAAGGCAGCCAAGGATAGGGTGAGTTTTCTAGAGGCAAAGGAAAAATTCTTAAAATCGGATATCACCCAAATGACAGAAAGGGCGTTAACAGCAGAAAATGAGAGAAACAGGCTTTAAGGCAAAATCACGAAGACCCAAGTTCTTGACCCCGACCTAGTAAAAGAATTGCAGAATCAAAACCAAGCAGTGCAATAGAGCTTACGGTTGATAGAGGAGGAGCTTGAACACTTTCACCTTGAGTACAGTTAGAGGATGGCAGAAAAAGGTGAGGAGATGGAGCGCATACATGAGTAGTATTAGCAAAAGGTACAAGAGAAAGAGGCTGAATTCAAAAGTCTGAAGACTAAACTGGAAGAGGAGCTCTGAGAGACAAAAGCTTCATTAGAAGAGCAATCGGCTAACCACTCCAGGGCTAAACAAACTTGGAATAAAGAAATGAACAGCTATGCAGACCAATTGGCGGCCGAGAAAAAGAAGAAGGCAGAAATGGCCGAGGCCCTCATTTCAAGAGAAGCAGAGATTTCTTCGCTTAAAGCCTCTCTGCTACTAGCCCCTGCCCAACCTGATATCATCCCACTGGTCAGGCAATTATACATTTCTCACTGGGAGAAAATCAAAACCTTCTGCCTAAATTTGTAGCCTATCCTCCGGTTCATCGACAAAGCATTAAAACTCAATTAGGAAGCCCAAGACACAATGAAATAATTCCCGCGTTTCATCCTGGAAAAGGTTCCTGAGGCAAGGGACTTGCTAAATAATCTATACTCGGTCTCAGACGAGGTCCTTGCCGGGGCGGGTATTGAAGATCGGGACACCGCTGCTCAAATGGCGTATAAATTCATTCATTGCCACTCTGCTTTCTAGCGTACTAAGGCAGCGGCAGCCTTTCTAAACAAGGCGCTGGATGGCATTCGGGGAAGTTTCTTTGAGTTGGGCAGGTTGGGATTGTCGTCTCTGTTCCTTGAGGATGGCACTATTGGCACGGCTGCACAGATTACGGAGGTTATTAAATAGAAGCAGGACGATCCGGAGGCATTCAAGGAATTTGGCAGCCCCCCCAACAGCAGCAGATATCGAGGCGATCATTCATCCACTCTCTCAGCTGCTTTTCCATATCCAAGCAGGCGCTGGCCTACTAGAGGTGCTGCCTCACAAGGAAGCTATTGATCTCCGTGGGGCACAAGAGAATTTGCGCAGCATGGCAAAGCCGTCCGAAAGTGAATGGGTGCCTTTGCAGGCTACACTTTCCAAGCTCTAACTCCATTCGCCCCATAGATGAAGGCTCTGGTCTGCAGAATCAGAGAGTTTTTGGGTTCTTCGTTCCTTATCCCAAACGCCCTTGATAGTCACCAAAAGCTGCTAAAATAAGGATTCCAACAGCTCCCTTTGGGTTTCTTTTGTACATATTCGTGCGCTGGCCTGTGCGTCTCCGAATTCGTTTATCTTTCCAACGGGTTTTGATCTTTCCCTTCGCGCATTTCTCACTTCGCAACTTCAGTTAGCGGTTCCCCTTTCGGGTCCTGAAATGCTACGCTGGGCATCCACGTGTCTCGCCTATGGAGGTTTTATTTTCTGTTGCTTTGTATTCTCTTCGGATTGCTAAGCCTTCCATAAAGGGCCGGCACTCCTAAGATTCTCGGAGGGGCCCACATCTTGGTACGTGGCGGCGTATCACAAACTTTCCTTGCAAGGATAAAATATGCAGCTGCGGGCTGTAAAATATTTTTGCAGGCCTTATTTATTTTCTGGCAGGCCCTACCTTCAGCCACAGGGCAACCTTTCGTAGCCTTTTCAAAGCAGCAGGCATGTGAACACCGTGAGTTGTGAAATGCGAACACGCGTCTTTCACCGCCGGTTCATATGGCTTTCCCTCCACTTTTAGAGCGACCTCAGTCCCTTGAACATGTGTCGCTTCTTCGCAATCTCTCGGCAGTAGTAGGAGGAGTTCTCATTAGGGTCGCGATTTTTTGCCACGTGCCTTACACTAATTATCAAAGCAAGTTATGGGTTGGCTAAGTGGGATAGTGTCATCAGGTGTTGCTCGTCGTGTTTCCCTGAAGCGGTGGGCGGCACTTGTTGCTTCGAAGCTTGGTTGGGACTGCTGCCATCATTACAAAGGGCACGCCTGCAACCGATCGACTGGATGCTGTGTTCTGACTGGTTGTTCTTATAACGACATTGGAAATATTCTTATTTGGGCATCATTACGGGAGATTGTGGGATCTTTCTATTACAGCTCTCCAAAGCGGTGGGATTTTGCTCTCCGGCTATATATACTCTCTCTATCGAAGAGAGAAGGGTCCAAGATTTCTGAAAGAATACTGGTTTTAGCAAGAGACACCCGGCCTCTTTTGCATGTTTATTCGCAGGGAACTTTCAGACTGTGCCTGTTATTTGGCCTTTCTATTTTTCATGTTTTGATTAAATTGTAAACTGTGCTTCTTATTGTCTTAAGCATTTCATTTGAGGAGACTTCTATATATTGAATACAAACTTGCTTATCTAAATCATGTCTTAATGACTCTTTTTAGTAGTAAGAATGTATGCGATACTATTTTATGTCGATTAAATGAATTGTTTATGCTATAGCTTTAAGTTTCTGATGTTTTGGAATATAACAATAACATTCAGGCCCTTAAGTCTATGATTTATCGTGCCTATCAGTAAGCTTCGGTGCATCACCTTAGATTAATATTTGTTTCGTTATATCCGATTCCTCTTCACTTTCCAAAAATCTATTATAGAAGAAGCTAGCTTCTTTAAAACCCGGAGGTCACTCAGTTTGGCGCAAAGGGTCCCCCTTGAACTGAGTTTCCCATAAGGCACTGTTATCTCGTCAATTTTTGGTGTCAACAGTAACCTCATCCTTTAAATAGCCTTTTCTGAGCATAGTGATGTGTCCTACAAATCTAGAGCTACCATAATGTCCACTACCTCATATATGATTACCCTAGCCTAGAATGTAAATTGGATCACATAGTGAACTGACAGTGTAGATAGTGGCTACCTACACTACTTTTACCAAATATTCATCACCTAGTAACTTCGACTGAGGTCACCTATTTCACCACATTTAATTGATCGATTTGTATTCACCATTAGTATTCTATTATAAGGTTATCCCCTTTCTCACGGATTTATCCTAAACCTATGAATAACCTTCCCATTAACTTATATCTAAATGAATTTCTATAAGATCCACAATAACAATTTATCTTATGCTACACACCTAGAGTATTGTCAAACTATATATAGTACTAACATTCTATGAATAGTATAAATAATATACATTCATAAAATAACCCCTTTATATTATAATAACTATATACTTTAAAACCCAAAAGAAAGGTTTTTCAACATAAGAAACAATCATAGATCTTTCAAAAGACTTGCAAGCATCAAACACACATAAAAGACAATCTTTCCATCATGACAACATAATAAACAATCTTTTCAACATAATAACAAGGGTGTAGAAACCAAAATGCCTTTTTAAAGCTCCAACTAAATAATCTTCCCTCCTAGATTATTGGCTCAAGATCACTTGCAACTTCTAGTAAGTTCCACTACGAAAAATCCAAAATCCTCTCAATAAAACCAATATAAAATAATAAGAAACTCTCTCTATCTCACAATTCTCAATTCACTCTCATAGAAATTGCAGCAACATAACACAAGGAAAATCAGATTGTTAAGTGTAAAAATTGGTAGAATGGGCGCCTCTATTTATACTAATTAGTGAGCAACTGAAGGCTATAAACAAGATAGTATTTTTGCCACCTTCTAACCTCATGTAGTGACTCATCAAGTTAATTCATAGGTTTGCAATACATTACATTCCTCACTATTTAAATGGTTGAGTTGACTTGATATATGGGACATCAAGCTCAAAAAAAGTTGATCCTAATTTGAATTCCTTTACAAAATGTTGCCAATATTGCTCTTGACTAATTCTAAATGTTATTTGCAGGCTTATGTGCATTTGGCAGACCTCTTATGCATTCCAAACTCTAGAAAATTTGGTACCACCTTCATATTTTTGGCACCCCAATTATAGCATGGGTTTTGATAGATTCAAAGGCTTCAAAACAGTATTAACTCTCTTCCCAATTTTTTACACAAAAATAGTAAAATCCTACATGCTTGTTCATTGGTTTGACTTGGTCTCACTTATTTTTATGTGTTGGATTGTATGCAACAGGCTACGCTTTATCATATGTGCCATATATTTTAAGCACTTTACAAATACTAACAATAGCAATTGCGCTATGTTATGCACTTTGACGATTATATCAATAACTCTTATTTATATATTATATATATTATCATTTATATATGTATATATCTATCAATATGTACATATGTTTATATTATATATTAATAAATATTCATTTCATAAAGTTTATCAAATAAATTTAATTAATAAACATATATATATAGAATTTATATATACACGATTATATATAAATATATATTAATATAAATATACTACACACACACACATGCACATATATATGCATAAAACCATTTCAATATCTTTATAAAAACACTTATACACACAATTCCATCGATTGACATATATACATGGTATGTATATATACATACATATATATGCCATGCCTTAGTCCAATCGGTATTCCCGTGCATATGGGTAATCCATCCACAATATATATACTAATGTATATATATATGTAGTATATATATATATATGCGTAAAACCATTTCAATATCTTTATAAAAACATGTATAGACATAATTCCATCAATTGACATATATACAGGGTATGTATATATACATACATATATATGTCACCCTAGTCCAATCAGTATTCCCATGCATATGGGTAATCCATCCACGAGCATGCATAGGTATGCCTACCTATGGATACTCATGTACATATTCACTCACATGTATGAGTAAACATTCGATAGAAATGTAAATATATCTCATCCATATACCAATAAACACACAAAGAAGGATTTCCACTTAACATTAAGACCTAATTTCAAACATTCATACATCAAGATCACAAGTCAATATAAATATATGCAACTAGACTAAAGATCATTTACCATCTACCCAACTGCCTTGACTCAACTAAGACCAATGAGGGTATGAGTGTGTGAATGCTTGGTAAGGCTTAATTAAAGGTTACTAGACTAGGTTCTTCTCCTAAGTGATACTTCCCCTCTCTTCCATAGACTTGAACCTATTCGTGCTTTCAACTTAGTTCACCATTGAACACTAGGAAATAGGATGTTTCACCTTTTGGGAGATGGAACTAAGGTTTAGGACCTATTTCACTCTTGGTTCATTCAAGGAAACCCTATAGATCTCAATCTAATGGTTCAATTGAGATAAGGGGTTTTCTATAAGGTCTCCCTGGATGCGATTAAAGAAAAAAAGGGGGTTCACCACTAAGCAAAGGTTTAGAAAGAAGGAAATTTAAATGATATGCAAACCTAACTATGTAACCTAGAATATGAAACTAAAAATTAGAATAATGAACTAAGAATGAATAGAGGGGCACTTGGAAAACCGAAGATTCCTAAAACAAGGTCTGCAATCCTAAAATTATGAATTTTGATGCACACTAATAATCATACACCAATTGGGGTGATTTAGTCCTAGTTTAGGGTTTCGAGTTGGATCCAAAATTTGTAACTAGTAAACTAGGATCTACAATTTTTTTTTTTGAAAAGTAGTATACTTAGACTCATATTCCCAAGGTGGTGATTTAGTCCCAATGTCAAGGTTTTTCTAGAACTCTAGTATCCTCTAGTGATCTCCTTTAACTTCTCTCCTTTCTGACATCCGTGTTTGAAACTCTAAATTCTAGCCTATAGGTGACTTTCTGTGAAGATGACAACTTTGTGAAAACTTTGACAACTTTCTTCAATATTGCAACTTAGTCTTCAAAGGATCTTCAAGTCCAAAACACCTAGATCTACAATCACACATGTAGAGAAGATAAAAATGTTGTTTTGTTAGTGGATATGGGTTTTCCTTGGTCAAACCCCATTTTGGTAATCAAACCTTGAAATAAAATGAAATAGAATGAAGGAATGATGAATGAAAAAATATTCTATGTTGCAACTCACCAAACCCTTGAATAGAAGGTTGCAATCTTGTATGAAATGACTACCATGAATGTAGATCTTGACTCTTGATTGTATGGTATGGATTTTGATTTGAATGCTTGCTTGGATCATAAGAACCTACATCACAAATGTTAGCTCAAAAACAAACATGATGCATGATGACTTTGATATGATGCTTGAATCTTGAATATAGCTCCAAAACACTTGATATTAGTTATTTAAGGCTCTTGAATTCTCTTGTAAACTCTTTAATTTCTCTTGATCTCATAAGATTTCTATAGGAATTCTTGCATAAAACTTGTAGGAGAAAATATGTGAAATAACATTGTATTTATATTTTTTTATGCAAAATTTCCTGAAATTACAACACTACAAGTTGACATCAGATCTAAGAGAATAAAATCCATCCAAGAATTAAATTCAAAATAGGTTCAAGCTAAGTGGGACTCATAAGCTATTTAGGGGGTATGAGTCCTAGTAGGCTAAGCTTGGGACACAAATTTCAAGAAATGTTAAGTTCTATGCCAAATTCAAGTTCATACCCCAAAACTTAGGCGGGACCCATAGGTCCAAGGTGTCATATGAGTCCTAGATCACCAAATCTAGGACACAACCAAAAATCATGAATTATGATTGGTCATTTGATATGTTTCAAGATTTTTCTCAAAAAAATGAATTAAAGAAGGCTTGTGGATGCAAAATAGGACCAAATAAGGCATAAAAAGCCCAATTTAGCGAGGGCCCAAACAAGTGTGAAAATGTAGAGGGATACATTTTTCTACACTACAACCATAACAATAGTTAGCCAAATCAATGGATTCATATACATCGCATACATGTTATATACACAATATATATTTCATATACTGGGTGGGTGCATGAAGTTGGGTTACACTTTTGTGGCCAATTCTGAAAAAAAATTTGAAAATGACATAAAGTGATCACAATATAACATGCTCAGATTATGTCATTTTAAAAGAAAAAAAATGAAAGTGATTCATTTTATGTTGTCTATTTTTTTGCTCTTCCCATGGCCAAAAACCCTCATTTTTATGCTCACATTCTAGGAGGAGGCATTCTACAAAATTCATCAACAATAGTTTCTTTTTCTTTGCAAAGATGGTGCCATGATGATGAAGAGGTGCAGGAGGTAATTATTGTTTGTTATTTGTTTTGAATTTCTTAATTTCAAGTTGATTTTGTTTGTTTTAGGTTAGATTTTATTTTATTTTTAAAAATTTTAGGAGATGCAAATGATCCTGCAAATCCTCAAAACCTCAACAAGAAGAGAAGGAAAATCCTCAACAAAAAAATCCTCAACAAAATGAACCTCCCCCACTAGTCACTCAACACCCTTCTAGCACTCAACAAAATTTGAGGAGTGAAATTTAGAATAACAAAAAAACAATTGAGGATTTCATCAGTAGGTTGAGTGATCCAAATACTTAAACCACCGAAAGAATTACCCTAGAAAATTCATTGAAAGAGATGTTAAAAAATGTAGATTCAATTAGCCAACAAATAACTAGATGGCAAGATAGGAGGTAGGAAGCTAGGGCATATTATGCAGATAAACTATCATATAAAAAAGTAAAAGATTTAAAAATTACTTAAGGTGATTTGTGCTCTTTATTCACTAACCCTAGAACACATCAAAATATTATCCTCAATGCGAAGAAGTTTCCTATTCATTGGTGCCACCACCAAGAGATTAGGAACCATTTTTATGATAGGTGGTACTTGGTATTTGATTACCCACCATTGAACAATTGTGAAGTCCACCAATATTTTCTTAGGAAACTATATAGTGAGTTCGTATTGAATCGAATCCCAAATTATTTTGATATGAGGAAGTTCTAGGGAAGAGGTGGGGGGTCAGCTTGGGATAGGCCTGGTGCATAGCCGGATCGTATGCAGTAAGGGAGACAACCTCTCAGTAGGTTGCCTCACGACCACATTGTTATGCTTGTCATTACGAAGGAGAGTGCTGATGTAGAGACATTGCAGGTGATCAACACTTTGAATCAGAGTGTCATCCATCATACTAGCCCTATTGTGCAACACCATCCAGGGGAGTCTTCTGGTGGTGGCCTTCGAAGTCGTGTGTGTCAATATTGTGGGGTGACTTGTTCATATGACCCCACGGGCACTCAGGAGGATGCTACGTAGGATCCCTATCCTATTATGCAGGATCCATATGCATCTACAAGGATGGAGAGGATGGATGACATTTTGCATCATGCATATGGCATTGATACTCAGGTAAAAGTCAACATGTTCATTGAATTTAATATATAAAATTTTGATTCTAAAATGCAAGATTAACTAATTTAGTTTTATTATTTTAATAAAATTGTAGGCTCACAATGTTGAGATTGGATACACTGGTCCTCCACCTACTTATTTCTGCAGTACACCTATCAGTGGGGTATGTAACTAGTAAACAATTATAAATTTGTTACATTTTAATAGCATTTTTTTATGAATGGTATTTTAATATGTGATTCTGGATGTTTAACAAGCTAATATTGGAGGTTTCAAGCAAACACCTCCTAGTGCCAATGGATTTACTCAAATGTACATGAAGGTAATAGAATAAAGAAAATTTAACTAATGAATTCTACTTAACAAATTTGTGTAGTTTATATTCATATTGTTGGTTATGTTGCATTACACATAATTCAAACTCAAATCATTACTTCAAATTCCATAACTAATAACTAGATGTTGATAGATGACAAAATTTCAACTGTACAATATAGTTGTTTAGAAAGTCAACATAAGTGGCATGATGCAATTACTTCACATGGAGGCATGTGCTTGCAAAGGTGCACCAACATGAAAAACTATGGATGCTTGGAAAAAATATATGAAACCATAATAGTAAGCAATAGTATAGACAAGGAAGTTAGTGATGTAGAGCATCATATCAAAAAACTCAATCATCAGGGTACATCTGACCCAATTGAATCAGGAGAAGATCAAATTGAATAAGCAACTAAAATTTCTTTCTCTTTTCATCAAAAATCACATTGTTTCATTTGCAAACCACAAGGAAACAAAAATCCAACTCATTTCAATACTTCTTATCATCCTCAAGCTTCAAACATCTTATTTATCAACAAAAATGATTGATCCACACAAAAAACCTAATTAGAGTCACTAAACAATCCACTCTTTCATCATTCACCAAGGCACCCTTCCACTCAATTTTATTTACCCAGGAAAAATAACCAAAAACCAATTTTTCATGTTACAACCTATATCCATAAAATCCTAACACACCTTTTTAATCATCAATTTATTTGAATTCAAAGAAAAAAATGGATAAAGAACTCTGAATCTTTCAATTCATTAAACAACTCACCAAATTTTCACTTTTACCAACTAGTTCCTTAAGACCAAGATACTACAATCAACCATTTACACCTTAATCATTTCATATAACTTCCAAGAAATTACTCACATCATGTTTTTGACTGAAACAAACCTAGTTCATATCCACATAATACTGATTTGTCAAATTCATAAGTTCTTATAGTCAAATTACCATTTCCACCTAGGGACATATTGCTACAACATATCAAATCATCATGTTTGGCCTCAAGACCTTCACCAAACCATTCACACACCTTTTATATCTTCACATTGATGGTTCTATGCCAAAATAAACATTTAAATCTCTGTATTTACATAATTACACACTTTTACAGGACCTTACCACCATTTTGCTTGTAGGTCACATATCCCTTAATCGGGTGATTCCTTTCCATCCACTTTGTATATCCACATTCCCAATGTACACTCAGGAGCATTTTTTAACACATCATAACATATCAAATGTTCTCAGTAGCTTATCATAAATAAATTACTAGATTCTTGAATTGTTCGTTGGAAAGGGCTACTAATTTAGGCCTAAATTACAAATAAAGTGCTCATAGTTTATCACCAAAATACCAAAGGACTAAAAACAGTCATTCATCATGTCACAAAAATAAAGAATCAAGAATTTTTAATGACAAAAAGGCTCCATAAATCATTGTTCAAAAAAACCCCGATTATATGCACAAATCAAGCCCTACAAAGGACGGTTTATTGCATAAGGTACTTACAAACCTTAAATACTCCTACCATCACCACAAACACCCTGGAAATAGCTTTCATAGGTTTTAGAAACTCACCACCCACCTTCATGCATGTTTTTTCATTGAACACCACCCTGAAACTATTCTTTCCATGAAGGAAACTTTGCATTTCCTGTATGATTTAGCAGCCAATCAAAAATTTCTTGATTTCCCTATTCCTGTACACTCACAAATTGCTTAAAAATTCGAAAAAAATTCTATACATTCCATCCCACCAATCTCCTAAATCTACATTGGTGGGATGGTGAATTCAAGCCTTAAATGACCCTCAAAACCCTTGATTGGTTAATCTGACAGACCACAAAAACCTTGGATTTTAAATTTGATGGTAACTCTTCAAAACATCACTAGATGATTGTTAATTCCTTGCATAAAGTGAAAAAATATATATATAGCCCGTGCAAGAACTGAATTCAAGAATGAAACACAGTGAAAACAAGAACAAGTAACTTTATTTATTGAAAATGATTAAAGAATACAAAAAATGCTCTTCTGCCCACCTTTTACATGCTTTTATATATATTCTCAATCAGATAACTACCTTTTGAATCTCCCTCATTGAGTGAAACTACCTAAACTGCCTTGTGACTTTTAATATTCCATGCTTCTTTTCCTTTTTACAATTTTTCCCATCTTTAGCAACATTTGGAAATCTATTTTTTTGTGACCACCTAAGGACCTTAAATACAATGAAGTAGGTCTTTATATGACCTTTACATGAATTTACAAATGGGCATTCAATCTAGAAAAAAAAATTCCTATGAGAGGCAACTAGTAACCTAGGTGCTCTTGTACTAGTTAGTAGTTTGATAAAATGCCTCGAAGAAATGTGGTCTCATGGTGATGGAATTCCATTCCATCACCACATGAGAGCACATTTCTTCAAGGAATTTCTTCAAACTGCTCACCACCTTTCCTATGATACCACATTTTTCATACATGTTCACCAAAGCATTTTATCAAACTAATCACTTCCTTGCAGCTACTGCTATGGCTAAAAGCCTAAAATAGTTGCTTTCCAACAAACTATATGGATGCTTGGAAAAATATCTATCAAAGCATAATAGTAAGCAATAATACCATAGAGAAGGCAATGAACTTTTTGAAAAAAATCCTGGAAGAAATGTGGTCTTATGGTGATGGAATGCCATGAAGTGCATTTGTTTGTAATGGCATGCCATCACCATGAGACCCCATTTCTTTTGAGGCATTTTTTCAAACAATCCACTGCCTTCTCTATGCCACCATAATTATCATACATGTCTATGAAAGCATTTAATCAAATGGTTCAATGGCTTGCTGCTATGGGTAAAAGCCTAAAAACACGTCCTTTTGAACAAGATATGGATAGGGAAAATAGTAAGCATGATAATCAGAAATATATAGTTTAATACTTGTACTCAAAATTTTGTTCATTAGATCTGATACATTATAAGTCATGACGTGGATTGCTATTGTAACTTTTTTGTGATTGAATAATTTGTTGTTTTATTTTTATATGTTGGTTGTGGAAACACCTCCAAATATTACGAGGGCAATGGATATCAATTTTTCATCCGCTATACAATCCTTGATGGCTCTGATAGGGGAGGTATGAGGCAAATTACTAAATTTCAATTTACATTCGTTGTTAAAGATGTTATTTCTAGTGAAAAATCAAACCACTATTGATTTGTAGTTTAATTCCTATTTGGATGGTTTATACAGGGCTTGAGCACGCCTCAACATCGGCACGCAAATATTTCCATTGTGGAGAGTGATTGTGAGATGGCCGTAAGTGATTATTTTGTTAAATATATCATTTTTTATAATGTAATTTCCATTTATTAATATCTTTACTTCTTATTGATTAGTTAAAACTTCACCAGGAGCTAAAATCTAGGAGGAGCAGCAGGAGTACTCCTTGAGCACAACAGAAATGAGTGATGGACTTATCACCATCAGATTGCGAAACAAAGGGAAAGAATTTATTTCCAGAGCATGGAGAGAAATGAATTTTGATTCTAGATCCCTTTGTTATATGCCTAGACATGGCAATTTTGTCCATAATTAGTATTGGATATATTTGAAATTTTATGCCTATATGGAATTCTTGTAAGCCTATATGGATATTTTATAACTATATTTTATACTTATATTGACATATATTGATGTATGCATACATGGCTATTTGGTTAATACAAGTCTTTTTTATTGATGGTGTCCATATTTGCATTATAAATTCATGGTTCAATAGATATGAGTTACATGTATTCAATTGTATAATTTACAACTTACATGTATACTTTTTGACTTACGTCTATTCCAATGTATACTTTGTGACTTACATGTTTTCATGTGTATACCTTGTATTTGTGCATATACTTTGTATTAAGTTGTGTATACTATGTATCCATCTATATACTTCAAGGCATACGTGTTTGTGACTATTTGTGCTTCACTTATACATGTAAATGCTTGAATTATTCATGTGTATACTTATTAATTGGTTACCCCTAGCATTGATCATTGTTGTCCTTCATGGTTTGTCTTGAATAAATTAATTGATTGATAGTAAACAACTAAGTATCTAAAAGCAAAAAACATGTTTTCAATTGGTATTCCATGAAATTTTTAATAAAAAGATTCCAATTTATATTTAATCCTTTTATTGGAACAAATGAATTAAGCAAAGGATACATAATCTTCATGTAACACTTGAAAAACATAATATTCAAAGCAGATGAAGTAGTCAACTTCTTGACACATTATCTATGTTAACAAGTTCTTCTATTTTAGCTTTGGTTTTGGTTCTGGTTCACTCAAGTGTTGTGGGTCCTAGTTTGGTTCATCTATGGGCTCAACTAGGGTCCTTCATTTTTGGGTTTGGTTCACCCAAGAAGAACCCAAGAGAACCTGGAAAAAATCCAAATAGAACCCAGGAAAACCAAGACAAAACCGGCATGCCTAGGCATCCAAAAAAGTCTTTTTTGAACTTTTTTTAATGTTTTATGGAGTTTGACTTTGACCCACACCCAAGGGAACCCTAAAAGTGACGTCTAAATCACTTCAAACACCTTAACTACCTCATTCTTATTCATTTTTTTTGCAAACAATAATTTTAATTCCAAGAGGCTGAGCTTTCATTTTTGCTTACTAGATTGAAAGCGGATTGTGACACAACTTTCTTTTTTCAAAAATTGTTTTGCATCATTGAGTTGAGAATTTATCACACATCTGTAGAGAAACAAAGGAATACTACAAACTAAAACACATTACACTTTTGTTCTCATTGAATTGATGTAATCTCTAACATCTCTCTTCTCTCATGCGAATAGTTAGAATTGTTTGGCCATGCCTTTGCATCATTCAAGAAGCTTTTCTCTTTTTGACAATGTCAAAAGCATGGCTGCATATAGATTAGGAAAAATAATTTTCCTTTTAGATTAGTAATGCATGGAAGCTTCAAAAATTATCCTTAATATTAGAAAAATATGTGTAACTTATACCATAGCAGCAAAAATCTTTTGAGGAAAAAATCGGAAAACCAAAAGTATAATATTTTTTGAAAAAATTGGGAAAAAGTCTAGAAAAAATTGGAAAAAAATCAGATTTAAAAAAAAGGTAAAAAAAGTAGAACAAGAGATAAATTTATTTTAAAAAAATTTAAAGGCATTTCCATAGCATAGAGATATAGAGAGCAAATAAAATAAAGAGTTTAACTAATAAATTGTAAAAAGTAGATTTTTGTAGTTTATATGCATATCATTGATTACATTGCATTGCACATCTTTCAAACTCAAAGCATTGCTTCACATTGCATAACTAATAACTAGGAGCAATTGCCAATTGCATTTGCTTGTCATGGAATTCTATGAGAATACATTCCTTTGAGGATATTTTTCAAACAGTTCACTGCCTTGTCTATACTAGACAACATTTTTGATAGATGTCTACCAAAGCATTTTGTCAAATAGTTCACTACCATGTTTCAATGGCTAAAATCCTAAAACAAGTGCTTTTGAACAAGCTATGGATGCTTGGAAAAAATCTATCAAAAGCATAATAGTAAGCAATATCATAGACAAGGTAGTGAACTCTTTGAAAAAATGCCTCAAAGAAATGAGGTCTCATGGTGATAGAATGCCATGACAATCAAAATAATTTTATACATGTCTATCAAAGAATTTTATCAAACACTTCATTGCCTTGATACTATGGCTAAAATCCTAAAACAAGTTCTTTCGAACAAGCTATGGATGTTTGGAAAAAATCTATCATAGCATAATAGTAAGCAATAACATAGACAAAGCAATGAACTGTTTGAAAAAAATGCCTCAAAGAAATGTGGTCTCATGGTGATGGAATGCCATGACAAGAAAATTGATATGGATTGTCATGGCATTCCATCACCATGAGACCACATTTCTTTGAGGCATTTTTTCAAACAGTTCACTACCTTGTCTATGCTACCACATTATTCATACATGTTTACCAAAGCATTTTATCAAATATTTCACTTTCTTTCTACTATGGCTAAAATCGTAAAATAGGTGCTTCTAAACAAGCTATGGATGCTTGGAAAAAATCTATCAAAGCATAATAATAAGCAATAGCATAGACAAGGAAGTGAACTGTTTGAAAAAAAGCCTCAAAGAAATGTGGTCTCAATGGTAATGGAATTCCATGACAACCCATATAAATTTGCTTGTCATGGAGTTTGTCATGCCATTCCATCACCATGAAACCACATTTCTTTGAGGAATTTTTTCAAATAGTTTACTGCCTTATCTATGCTACCACATTTTTCATGCATGTCTACCAAAGCATTTTATCAAACAATTCACTGCCTTTCTACTATGGCTAAAAGCCTATAAAAAGTACTTGCAAACAAGCTATGGATGCTTGGAAATATCTATCAAAGCATAATAGTAAGCAACAAGGTATGGTATCTTGGTTTTTTTAATGCAAAAATCAGCGTGATTTTATTCACATTTTTTACAGGTTATAAACATAGTTTTTTTGGAAATTTTCTATTTTAAATGATATTCAAGTTTATGGTGGTTTTGTTATTTATATGATGACATGTTATATTATAATCCTAATTCATGCTTCTAGGTTGCATAGATAGATATTTTATTTTTACATGTTTTTTGTACCAATGAACCCAAAACGAACTGAATCCCCCTCCAAAAAAAATTGGCCAAACTAGAAAACTGAACCCCCAAACCTGAACCTCAAAACCTATTCCAACACTCTTTATTCTACCTACACACACTTAATTGACCACCAAATTATGTTGCCCCTTGACTTTACCAATGTTTACTCCCTCAAACCTCTCTTTTTCATTCAAAACCCTTGTTTTCCCAGCTAGGGCATGTCATGCCATATCATACTTTTGACCTCCCCTATCTTTGTAAACCTTTTGAACACATCAAACTCCATAATATCACCCTATTTCCAGCTTATTCTAACTTATTTTCAAGCAATTTCGTCTTTTCACCTCTTCTAGCCTTGCTTTTAAGGGGCCTCAATTTTGAATTTTCAATAGGGGAAACATTAGTAATCTCTTGCAATGCCCTTACTAATGCTATTTTCTTATTCCTACTCCCTATCCTACTTACATCAGGCCCATATCATTGAGACATAGCCTGAACAATAGGAGGAATGGCCTATTTCAACATACTACACTCAAACCCTTAAGGGATCGATCCAGTTGAATGTAGCTCAGAGCAATTCCGTGTGTTTGGATGAGAAAGAGGACCATTCCTAACATAAAAATGCCTATTTGGACATGTTGGAATAGTCTGTTTGGTCACGTGAGTTGCAAAAATAAAGTTGCACCATGATGCAACTTTCAACTGCTTCCATCAGACACTTTTTCTATGAACTAAAAACTGGACACCACAGGAAAACCATTATGAGATAATGAAAACCAAGAGAGGTTATTATAGAGGGACCCAACATGATCCCATGGGATTAGACAAGAATTTTCTAAGCATCATAGTGTCTGAGTAACCTCATGTTGAAGTTTGTAGCCATTTTTTCCTTTGGACCCTTAAGGGATCGATCCGGTTGAACATGGCTCAGAGCGATTCCGCATGTTTGGGTGTGAAAAAGGACCATGCCTAGGATAAATATGCCTATTCAGACATGTTGGAATACTTCGTTTGGTCACACGAGTTGTAGAACAAAAGTTGCACCACTTTGCAACTTTCCACTGCTTGTATTTGACACTTTTTCCATCAATTTAAAACTAGACACCACAGGAAAACCACTCTGATATAATGAAAACTAAAAGAGGATATTATAGAGGGGCCCAACTCGATCCCATAGGATCAAACAAGAAGTTTCTAAGCATCATGGTGTTTGAGTAACCTGATGCTGAAGTTTGCAGCCATTTTTCCCTTTGGACCCTTAAGGGATTGATTTGGTTGAACATAGCTCAGAGTGATTCCGCATGTTTGGGTGTGAAAGAGGACCATGCCCAATGCAAACATGCCTATTTGGATGCATTGGAACAGTTTGTTTGGTCACACGAGTTGCAGAACGAAAGTTGCACCACTTTGCAACTTTCCATTACTTGCATTTGACACTTTTTCCATCAACTAAAAATTAGACACCATGGGAAAACCACTCTGAGATAATGAAAACTGAGAGAGGTTATTGTGGAGGGGCCTAATATGGTCCCATAGAATCATACAAGAAGTTTCTAAGCATCACAGTGTTTGAGTAACCTCATGTTGAATTTTTTAGCCATTTTGCCCTTTGGACTCTTGAGGGATCAATTTGGTTGAACGTAGCTCAAAGAGATTCCACATTTTTGAGTGCAAAAAAGGACCATTCCTAGCATAAAAATTCCTATTCAGACACATTGGAACAATCCATTTGGTCACACGAGTTGTAGAATGAAAGTTTTACCACCTTGCAACTTTCCACTGCTTGCATTTGACACTTTTTCCATCAACTGAAAACTAGACATCAGGGGATAACCACTTCGAGATAATGAAAACCAAGAGAGGTTATTGTAGAGGGGCCCAACACAATCCCATAGGATCATACAAGAATTTTCTAAGCATCACGGTGTCTAAGTAACCTCATGCTAAAGTTTGCAGATATTTTTCCCTTTGGACCCTTAAGGGATCGATCCGGTTGAACATAACTTAGAGTGATTCCACGTGTTTGGGTGTGAAAGAGGACCATTCCTAGAATAAAAATTCCTATTTAAACACATTGGAATACTCCGTTTGGTCACACGAGTTACAGAATGAAAGTTGCACCACCTTGCAACTTTCTAGAGCTTGCATTTGACACTTTTTCCATCAACTAAAAACTAGACACCACAGGAAAACCAATCTAAGATAAAAAAAAAAATATAACAGAGGTTATTTTAGAGGGTTCCAACATGATCCCATAGGATCATTTGAGAATTTTCTAAGTGTCATGGTGTCCAAGTAACCTCATGTTGAAGTTTGCAACCATTTTTCCCTTTGGACCCTTAAGGGATCGATCTAGTTGAACATAGCTCAGAGCAATTTTGCATGTTTGGGTGCAAAAGAGGACCATTCATAGTGTAAAAATACCTATTCAAACATGTTGGAATAGTTTTTTTGGGTACACAAGTTGCAGAATGAAAGTTGCACCACTTGGCAACTTTTCACTGTTTACATTTGACACTTTTTCCATCAACTAAAAACTAGAAACCATGAGAAAACCACTTTGATATAACAAAAACTGAGATAGGTTATTGTAGATGGCCCCAACATGATCCCATAGGTTTAGAAAAATATTTCATAAGCACCATGGTATCCGAGTAATACCTTGTCAAAGATTGCTACCCTTTTGGACTTTGGGATTTGATGTTTCATTGAACTGTACAGTTTCGTACAGGGTGATTGTGCTTTATTTTTTATGGAATTTTTTGGGAAGCAAACTTAAATCTGTTTTGGTTTTGGTTTTATTGGATTTCAAACAATTTTGTGCATTTTAGAAGCCAATTACTAAGGGTCAGTTTGTATACCCTGTTTTAAAGGTTTGAGTGCATTAAAATGTCATATTAAGCCTTTAACCCACTGTATGCTTCTATAACTCAATATAAAGGCTTAGTTGTGGTTATAAAACATGTATTCATATTTTTTTGTGCAAGGGAAGCAAATAGAGGGTTTTTAGGTGATGCCTTAGATGTCAAATGGTGCATTTTTTAGTGGAAAATGGTGGTTTACTGCTAGGGTTTGAAGAAATATTTGGGGGTAGCGATATCTCTTGAAATTTTGAGCTTGTGCAGACCTTTTTGAATGTTTTTTAGGATTTGGTTGGCTGTGGGAAGTTTTGAGTATGGGTTTTAAACAAACCCTTTCCTAACTTACAGTCTCCAAATCTCATCAAATGGGCTTATCTTTTAGAGAAGGTCATCCAATGGCCAACCAAACATCAATCAAGCTTTAACATAGGCCCTAAGACAAATTATCAAGAGATCATACCATGTTTCTTTGTACCATCATTAAGATCCAATATACCACCTTGCATAAAGGCTACTAAATTAGCCCTATTTACAAAGAGACAAAATTTCAAACACTAGATCTTCACTCAAACTCCTGAAAAAATAGTATGTTATGTCTCAAAACCTCCAATTCCATGATTTGTTTCTAGGTCCAAGACCTCTACACCCCTACTACACCAAACCCTCTATTTCAAGAAAAATACTTGGGGTTTCAATGAAACTCCTATCTCCCACACCTTCCATACCCAAACAAAGCACTAAACACACTTACTAGACCCTACACTTGTGGTGAATAATACATTACATGGACAATCCTTCCCACATTTTTTCAAAACACCACTTGAAACCCTCATTTTCATCATGAAAATACCCTATTGCAGCCCTAGAACATCATCCCAAACACCCAACCTTGATTCCACAATATTATAATTAGGTTACATCATGGGTCGAATTTCATCATGAAACCCTTCAATCCAAGAACACTTTGAATGTAGGTAGTAGCAATAAAAACAAGATAACCTTCTTGCCCCTCCTAAATTTTGGACCACATCCATTAACTCCACATAAAACTCAACATCCTTGGTCTTCTTGGTTCCCATGCCTTGATATGGTTATACAAATGAAAATGAAGCAAAGTAATCATCTTCGTTGGCTAGAAGAATGCATGCTTAATGTTTCGATACATGATATCAACTCCCTCTTTTTCTCTCATGGTTGAATATCAAAATCTAGTATGGTGAGCCTCCATAGTTCTAGTCATCTTTATTCCTCTTCCACCAAATGCTAGCCCAATCCATATGTCTTCCAACCTAATTGACTTTGTTTTTGAAAGTTGAAGTTTCTCCTGAGTCACCAATGTAGCTCTCTTTTCCTTTTCAGACTCTTTCATTGCTACAAATCGTCCCTTGGATTTAATCATCTATACCACATGGTTGATGTGATTTGAATCCTTGCATCTAAAGGAAATTTCCTTTACATAAATACTGCTAGGGAATTTCAATGTTGCCACTGTAGTTGGTATTAAAGCCGGTACCTACAACATGAAGAGTGATTCTCATTCCTCTTCTACATTAGAGGGTTCATATCCTTCATTTGACTCTTCCAAATTATCAATATCAAAATCACTAGCAGAGGATTTGAAAGGAACTCCATGAAAACAAAGCTCTCTAAATGGTACATCAAACTCTAGGTCAAAATATTTTAGATGAGGTTGCTCCTATAGCTCTCTTACTCGCTTGACAAATCCTTGAAACTCTGTATTGATTTTATTTTTCTTGTCCCTCTCTTGTTTTTCTCCCTCAATTTCATCAAGATCATTGATGCAATTGGGGGAGGTCCTACAAAAAAACTAATCATAAATTCAACAACCAACTAGGTATTAGATCATCAAGTTCTCCATTTCACTCTTTCTCAACCAAATCACACTATTCCCTTGTAGCATAGGAAACCCACTAAATCGGGTACACATTCTCAACCACACACTTCCAGTTCACAACCTAACTCAATTCAGGGACCTATTATTGATATTTTTAACATATCAACAAAACTCCATAATTTTCTTTGTAACAACTCCTTCAAAACTTGAAATTTCACTCTTTTTAGGCCTCAATTAGGCCACTTTTACAAAGGGTCTATACTCTAAAATTATTCAAACCTTACCAAATCTTGGGGAAGAAATTCTAAGGTGTCAAAACTTCAAAATCCACAATTAGATCTCAATTATACCTCCGTAAAATGGGTAAACCACAAAACCCTCTATTGTAGCCTAAACCCTAGGGGATTATTGAAAATGATACTTCCAAAGCAAACCACAACCTAAAAATTGCGCAAAAAAGTTTTTTGATACCCTAAACAAGCTCAAAAAATCATAAAATAATACTGTCCTACACTAAAACACAATTTGACTCTTCAAAACCACCATTTTTCTTAAAGAAAACTCACTTTTACACACGTGGGTTTCACACCCATCTCACTTTCAGAACTCCCCAACACTAAAACATCATTCCCACACCTTAATAATGTTAGTGAAGACCCATTCCTCAAGTTATAGAGGCTACAGGAAGAGGAATGGGTCAAAAAGCCATTTTTATTGACTCAAAACCTTCAAATGTACAAGTTCAAGCCAGTTTTAGTAGATTAATGATAAAATGCACAAAAAATTATGGGAAACCTTCTAAATGGATTCAAAAGAAAGGTGAATACCTATAATATGAAAATATAAACAAATATAGATCAATTAATTGAAATACAAGCCATAGAATCTGCTGCTATAGCTGAAAATACAAAAAATTCTAGAAAATTCTAAGTTTTTATTGTTTTTGCTTCTTCAAATCACAAAATCCAACCTTGAATTTGAGTCCTCCATGTTTTTAAACTCTTTCCCACCAATTAAAAATTGATTCACCTTCCTAACTAACCTTTGAACTGGTTTGACTCTTCACATTCCCTACATAATGCAAATTTTGCACATTTTTGCAATTTTTAAACATTTTGTACTTTTTGACCTTATTTTAATACAAAACTCAAAATCCTATATTCTACTCCTTATTGGCCTTGATGAAAAAAACCTATTGAATGGTGCTCCTGCACCAATCATACATTAACCTTCTTTCTCCTCCTAAAGTTTGGACCAAATCCATTACCTCCACATAAAACTCGGCATCCTTGGTATTCTTGGTTCCCATGCCTCGATATGGTTATGCAAATGAAAATGAAGCAAATTAATCATCTCCTTCTCTGATGGCTGGAAGAATGAATGCTTAATGTTTTGATACATGATATCAGCTCTCTCATCTACTCTCATGGTTGAATATTGAAATCTAGTATGGTGGGCCTCCAAAGTTCTAGTCATCTTTCTTCCTCTTCCACCAAATTATGGTTGATGTGTACACAAAAACACAATTTGACTCTTCAAAACCACCATTTTTCTTAAAGAAAACTCACTTTTACACACATGGGTTTCACACCCATCTCACTTTCAGAACTCCCCAACACCAAAACATCATTCCCACACCTTAATAATGTTAGTGAAGACCCATTCCTCAAGTTATAGAGGCTACAGGAAGAGGAATGGGTCAAAAAGCCATTTTTATTGACTCAAAACCTTCAAATGTACAAGTTCAAGCCAATTTTAGTAGATTAATGATAAAATGCACAAAAAATTATGGGAAACCTTCTAAATGGATTCAAAAGAAAGGTGAATACCTATAATATGAAAATATAAACAAATATAGATCAATTAATTGAAATACAAGCCATAGAATCTGCTGCTATAGCTGAAAATACAAAAAATTCTGGAAAATTCTAAGTTTTTATTGTTTTTGCTTCTTCAAATCACAAAATCCAACCTTGAATTTGAGTCCTCCATGTTTTTAAACTCTTTCCCACCAATTAAAAATTGATTCACCTTCCTAAATAACCTTTGAACTGGTTTGACTCTTCACATTCCCTACATAATGCAAATTTTGCACATTTTTGCAATTTTTAAACATTTTGTACTTTTTGACCTTATTTTAATACAAAACTCAAAATCCTATATTCTACTCCTTATTGGCCTTGATGAAAAAAACCTATTGAATGGTGCTCCTGCACCAATCATACATTAACCTTCTTTCTCCTCCTAAAGTTTGGACCAAATCCATTACCTCCACATAAAACTCGGCATCCTTGGTATTCTTGGTTCCCATGCCTCGATATGGTTATGCAAATGAAAATGAAGCAAATTAATCATCTCCTTCTCTGATGGCTGGAAGAATGCATGCTTAATGTTTTGATACATGATATCAGCTCTCTCATCTACTCTCATGGTTGAATATTGAAATCTAGTATGGTGGGCCTCCAAAGTTCTAGTCATCTTTCTTCCTCTTCCACCAAATGATGGTTGATGTGTACACAAAAACACAATTTGACTCTTCAAAACCACCATTTTTCTTAAAGAAAACTCACTTTTACACACATGGGTTTCACACCCATCTCACTTTCAGAACTCCCCAACACTAAAACATCATTCCCACACCTTAATAATGTTAGTGAAGACCCATTCCTCAAGTTATAGAGGCTACAGGAAGAGGAATGGGTCAAAAAACCATTTTTATTGACTCAAAACCTTCAAATGTACAAGTTCAAGCCAGTTTTAGTAGATTAATGATAAAATGCACAAAAAATTATGGGAAACCTTCTAAATGGATTCAAAAGAAAGGTGAATACCTATAATATGAAAATATAAACAAATATAGATCAATTAATTGAAATACGAGCCATAGAATCTGCTGCTATAGCTGAAAATACAAAAAATTCTAGAAAATTCTAAGTTTTTATTGTTTTTTCTTCTTCAAATCACAAAATCCAACCTTGAATTTGAGTCCTCCATGTTTTTAAACTCTTTCCCACCAATTAAAAATTGATTCACCTTCCTAACTAACCTTTGAACTGGTTTGACTCTTCACATTCCCTACATAATGCAAATTTTGCACATTTTTGCAATTTTTAAACATTTTGTACTTTTTGACCTTATTTTAATACAAAACTCAAAATCCTATATTCTACTCCTTATTGGCCTTGATGAAAAAAACCTATTGAATGGTGCTCCTGCACCAATCATACATTAACCTTCTTTCTCCTCCTAAAGTTTGGACCAAATCCATTACCTCCACATAAAACTCGGCATCCTTGGTATTCTTGGTTCCCATGCCTCGATATGGTTATGCAAATGAAAATGAAGCAAATTAATCATCTCCTTCTCTGATGGCTGGAAGAATGCATGCTTAATGTTTTGATACATGATATCAGCTCTCTCATCTACTCTCATGGTTGAATATTGAAATCTAGTATGGTGGGCCTCCAAAGTTCTAGTCATCTTTCTTCCTCTTCCACCAAATGATGGATTGATCCACATGTTTGTCAGCGTAATTGAATTTGTTTTTGAAAGTTGAAGTTTCTCCTAAGTCACCAGTGTTGCTCTCTCTTCCTTTTCAAACTCTTTCATTACTACAGATTGTCTCTGGGATTTAACCATTTGTACCACATGGTTGATGTGATTTGAATCCTTGCATCTAAAGGAAATTTTCTCAACATACTGGTAGGGAATTTCAATGTTGTAATTGTAGTTGGTATTAAAGTTGGTACCTACAACATTGAAAATTATCCTTATATAATATTTCCCTCCATCTTGTTGGCTTGTAACACTCTTGATGGTGGCTACATGAAATTTGATTCTGATTCCTCTTCTACATTAGTGGGAACTCATATATCCTTGTTCTGACTCTTTTGAATTATCAAAATCAGAATCACTAGCTTTCATATTCAAAAATTCCCAACCACCATCTTCAATAAATTGGCCACCAGTTCAAGTTCATTCTACTTTCATAATACTTTATATCCATGGAGTTCAGCCATTCCTTCATGCCATCAAGTGAAGATTGAGGAATGGAATCAATGCGGAGTAAATCCTGCTTGAAGTCTTTTAAAATAATAGCCATATCAAATTCCTTTTTCCCAAGTCATACTCTCTCAAGGTTAACAATCTCAATCTTGAACTAATAGTGATTACTAAGAAAGGTAATTCCATCAACTCTATCAAACAATTTACCGTAGAAACAATAAAAGCAGAGGCTTTGAAAGGAAATCCATGAAAACCAAGCTCTCTAAATGGTATATCAAACTCTTAGACCTCATTCTTGCACATTTATAACCAAATTCAAAGATTTTCCTTCAAAAGGCTACAAATTCAAATATTGACAATTTTGTAGCAATAATGCATTTTTTTGCACATTTGACCACCAAGACTCAAAAACTCACCCTAATACACCTTAAATGGTCGTGATTGACCTTATTTAGCATAAATAAACACAACATACCTTAATATAATCTATTGACTAGCTATCAACCTTCAAAAAGTGAAATTTTTCAACTAGGAGACTAGGTGCTCCTGCACGAAAATTACATTGTGTCTAAGCCTTTAAGAGGCTTTAAATTTAGCCTTTACAAATGATTCTACATCTTTCCAATCATGCCTAACTGTTGATCTTGTAACTAACATGAATTATTACATTACAAATCGATTGACCATGTAATATGACCTTATTCAATTGACAATTTACTCAAAACACAATTTACCAACTTAAAATAATTCCATGAACCAAATTTGTTCAATAACCTTGGTGCCCCTGCACCAAATTTCAATATCTCAATAAATGTCATTACAAGTAAAAATCTCATTACAATGCCTTAGGTACTCTGTTCTCACAGATATTTTACAATGTCACTCATACATTCAAGATTTTCTTATAATGTCTACATCATAGGTTCTCATTTAGATTTTAACTTCAAATGAGTAACTTGAGATTCCCTCGCAAAACTTCACATGCTCTTTTATAATGGATTCAAATGAGAATTGAGATTCGTCAAGATCATCAAAATAAGGATGTTACATTGATTTTTTGGCTAAGATTCTCTTCAATGGCTCACAAATTAACATTTTCTGCAAGGAGAGACCAATCAATTTTTACTAGTTTAGTTACAGATGTACACAAAGTAAAATAATTAAAAGAAAAAACTCATCCAAAATGGAAATGAAATGAAAATAGATGGAAGGAACTTACAGATAGGCATGGTAGTCTCTCAACTTAGTCACTCTTGGTCATACATCTTCACTGTGAGTTCCAAGATACCTATTGCACACAACACCTCTCATTAATCTAGAATAACTTGAATTCAAGATGCTCCTATGATGTCTACATCATAGGCGCTCATGATAAGGTTAACTTCAAATGAATAACTTGAAATTCCCTCACCAAGCTTCACACACACTTTTGTAATGGCTGAAAATCATAGTTGAGAATTTTCAAGATCATCAAAATAGGGATGTTGCATTGCTTTTATGCCTGAGATTCTCTCAGATGGCTCATAAATCTGCATTTTCTGCAAGGGGACACCAATCAATGTTTATCAGGTTACTTACAGATACACAAAGTAAAATAAGATGATAGCATTGGCATCAAAAAAATTAATGTGGATACACGTATAAATTAATAAGAACCATTGTGCATATAATTACAAATTAATCCAATGAACCATTCAAATCTACACTACTCTTTATTGTGTCAAGTATTGCCTCATGGTCAGACTCACAGACCTTCCACAATGTCTTGTTCAAAGGTCTACCCCCATATTTTCTCAAATGACATTGGATGCCACAACAAGGTTCGAGTAATGAAGAATCTTACAATGCCTATAAAAGTCCTCAAACAACTAATGTTTAACACTCTTATGTGGGTACCTTCTAAGCCACGTTCTAGTAACAACAACTGAGCCTGTAGGGTATTTGATGTTTTCTCCATCTATGACTAGGGATTCCAATTTATTCTTGGCCTTAGCACAATGACACAAGTAATAGTCCATTCCTTCTTCATTTTCTTCATTTGCAATGATTGCATAAACATGCCTTGCATTGATATATGCAAAAAATCACTTGAAATTAGTCAACATTACGAATACAATACAAAGTAAGATAACAATATGGAATTTCAAAAACTAAGCAAGTATATATATTACCTGGTTGAACTAAATCTGATACATGGTCAAAGTCAACTGATGATTCCATTTGTGTTAGTTCCAATGCCATCAGAGGGCAATATGTGTGAAGTGGGCTAAGATAACTTGTCAACCATTTGTCAACCCACTCCCTTAACTCACAATCATTCTATGCTTGCATTGTACATGAAGAACAAAATATGCCATCTTATGTGTATCAATACTCCATGAACTTGCATTTGAGCTAAGGAAAGAGTGTAGCTCACTCAATCCTGTTAGTGTACAACAATCCTCATAGGGTGTAATGTTAGTATCATCCGTCAACCAAAAAAATCTATGAACTGAAGAAGTACCTTCATTACCTGGACCCATCGAAGCATTACATCACTCGACAATTGAACTTGCATCTGTCAACTTTGCACTTTCTTTATACTTTAACTCTTCTCATGCTAATGCTCTTTTCACACATGCTCCTGCACCATCATGCTCCCCCTTTCCATGCCCAGCCTCACAAAATTTCCACATATGTCGAACACCTATAGTGAGATGCATCATTCACAACCAGTAGAACATGCACACATTCTTGAACTGTGCTACATAGTTATCCGACCATATTATATGCCGACCGTATGTTATACCCCTCTGAGCCAAATCACTATAGAACACCTGGAAGAATCCTTGCATGAACTATGGAGAATGTGTGTGATTATCACTAATATAAAAGTGATACTCCCTCAATACCTTCCTTTGGTCCTCTGTACTATCAGCTGCATGAATGAATGTTAGGTGCACAAATATCGAAACATGTGTGGAGTTGTAATACTATGACTACACCTCACACTATGGCTGTAGAGTGTAGTTCTCTACAAATTCAACCACTAATACTATGCTTCCAAATGGAAAGGTGTCCTTGCATAGCTTGAATTATGTGTCCAGCCATCAAACTCTATGGGTATGCCTTGCACACTCATACACTAGATTCTCACAAAAAATGGACATAAAATGATACACTAGAATATTCTCAATAACCAAGTCACACCTTTTTGCTTAAGACCCATCTTTTTTAGCATATGCCACTTTTTTATACTTCCTAAAATCTACTAGTTTATGTCCCACCTGATTTGTGCTTTCCATATGTTGACATACTGGCATTCGTTGCAAGCCACCACAATGCTCGCATGAACCATCCAAGCATGTTGTCCTGTAGAATATTTGGCCATCCTCTATTTGACATAAAAATTTTCATAAGAACACTCTTGAAGATTTTGGTGGGGCTTCTATGCGACAATCTTGCAAAACATCATTAGTATGCAAATCTAAACATATAGAACGATAAACATCATAATGGTTAGCAAATTCAATATGTAGTCTACAACAACAAGTAGTGTGTGTGTGATTTATCTTGACATAAAATGGTTTAAGAATTTCAAAAAATCTTTGAGAAATACTAATTTGAGAATAAGAATTTTAAAATTTATGAAAAAATTGGGTTTGAGTTGTATCCAAAAAATGCTTTGGATGTGGCTTATAGTTTCGACTACCGATTCTCCTTCTTACAACATCCCTTTGATTCAGAGATGGCCTTGTATTATTCTTCCAATAATCTTCAATTAGTGTTCTCAATGCTTCAACAACTTTTTTATCTTTATGTGGCAATCTTCCCGAGAATGCCCATAATTCATTTGAATCAGTGCCCTTAATTCTTTGCTGCCTTTGAACGGCTTTTGATAAATTTTTTCTACTAATTCCCATAATTTGTTCACTTTTCTTTTTAATGAGACGAGATCTCTTTGTTTGATAGTTTACCAAAGTCGATGTAATGACACGTCGAGTGACATTACTATCCTTTGAGCATAAGGTCTTACCCACACTCTCATAAGCATCCATTATATTATTCACAATAGTGTTTTCACTTGATGGATTCGATGTTCTCAACTCAAAAGTCTTCATGATGTTTCTATACTTTAAACTCTTCATCATTTGAACAAATAGTTGAAATCTTGCGGTCTCATTTAGCCTTTCAAAGATTTTTTTAAAAATATTATCAGCATATCTTCTACAAGTACATTTTGGAATCTTACCTTCCATGTGCTACAAAATATCCTCATCAAATTAATCAAAAACTTTGTATTTCTACACAAAATTCTAGGTGGTGTTCTCTTAGGTACATACATCTCAACATTAGCAATTTCATCAATATTTAATTGAGGTGAGATAGATTGTGTACCTTCAATTGAGGGTAGAATAGAATACATACCTTGAGGTACATGTGGGGATGATGGAATACCTTGTTCATCAAATTTGAGTGATGATGTACTCTCAACTTCAGATGTGGTGGATGGTGTCCAACCATATTCACTTGTGGTAGATCTGGTGTCCCTCCATATTTGCTTGTGCTTAATAGTGTCCCTTCATATTCACTTGTAGTAGAGGGTGTCTCCAACTATGGTATTTTCATCTCCCCTAGCATGACTCTTTCTCATTCATGCCCTTTCTGCTGCCAATTTATTTTCTCTTTTTGACAGTTGAGGTTCCTCTTCAACTGGCTTGTTGTCGTCAATCGTTCCCAATTTCTGCTTTTCACGATATTCTCTCATCCATTTTTTCTCTTGATCTCTGAAGGCTTGGAGCTGATCATCCATTATTTTTTTCCTTTTAATAGTTTTTTTTCTTTAGCATGACAAATAATTTTACCTATGCAAAAAGTCCTAAGTCAAGTCAAATTAACTAATAGTGAAGGGTTGTAAAAGTCTATTAAAGAGGGAGACCAATAGTCACCTCTTTCAAATGTTAGTTTTCAAAGTTGAAGTGGTTTGTTTTAAGAGGGAAACATTATAAAAGGCCATGATAAAATTCAATGGAGGATGATCCTTGGATTGGGTGCTAGACCAAATGAGGAAATGTTGAGTTTTCCTTAACAAAATTGAGCTTTTGGTGATTGAAATTGAGTATCTAAGTTGGGAAGCATTATTTTATGTTAGATTGAGCATTATCAAGGTATATTAGGCTTTTTCTAATAGTTTTCAAGTTTTGGAGTGTTTGGCAAGTGCTACTTTCAATAAAACATAGGGTTTCTAAGCCTAGGGAGAGGGTTTTATGGTTTGGGTATTAAATGATTGAATCTCTGAAATCTAATGCTATAATTTAAAGTTTTTATAGATATAAAGTGCTCCCACAAGGTTTCAGGAGATTTGGACAAGTTTTGAAGGTGGTCCCTTTGTAAAACTGTGCTAATTTGGGCCCTTAAAAACATAGAAAACTTGATAATTTGTGCAGTTTGGTACAAAACAAGCATTGGTGATTGTTGGATATGTTGAAATGCTCTGTAATGGGTAAAATAAAGGTGTCTAAATGATCCTAGGTCTATAGAACAACAAATTTGCATAATGAAGCTTATTAAGCAAACCATTGCTAATACTAGTACTTTTAGGCTTAATGAAGGTTTGGTGGTTCAAGGGTGGTTATGGGCATTGAAGGAAGTTGGGACTCTTGATTTGAAAATGTACAAAAACATCATACAAGCCCAAATAAAGGGTTCAATGAATTGATTTTGAGGATTTGGTGCTCTACTCAATGCCTAAACTATGGAGTTTCAAGTATTTTTTCTTTGTTTTCAGTTTCTTTTTCCTATGTACGACCCAGTACAGGCCTCCCATGATTAGAAATTCATAAATCATTGTGGTGGAAGGTCTTAACTTAGAATTCAATCTATTTTGAGACTCCTTTGGTTGTTTTAGTGAAAGAAAAACTCCATTCTTAATGATCAACCTGTATAGACTAGCAGGGTATGAGTTTTACTTTAATTTAAAGATGAAGCCTTTCCTCCTATTATGGTGACCTGTGATTTGGAGGAAAGGCCTGTAATATGTTGTTTTCAAGTTTCATGATTCTTTTAATAGTGGTAAGGCATCTATAGGGCTGATGATGCTATATTAGGTTGAGAATGTGAGTTTTTTGGCATGAAAAGGAGGAACCAAAGTGGTTTTTTTGAGATCTATTGAGGCTAAAGGCCTAGTGAAGGTTTATTTTGTTTTTTCAAACCCTAACAAACTTGTTTTATGCTTTGGCGAGGCTTGGAAGGCCTTGGAGTTGTGAAATATAGAAAACCATAGATATTTATGAGAAAATTGAGGGTTTTTGTATTGGAAACCTATTTGAGCATGCAAGGTCCTAGAAAATATTTTGTTTTGAGACCTAAGTAAAGACTATTTTTGGATTTGGGGGTCTGCTGAGAAGTGAGAAGGTTGTGTGGGGAATTATACCTAATTGAGTAAATTTGATATGCTACAACCTGAACAATGTGAATTTTTTGAAAGAAGAGGTCCTGATGAAATTGTAAATTGAAAATTTGTTTGTAGATTGGAGTTGTGTGTTTGTGTGTTGCAGGCCTCCCCCTACTGCATTAGGAGTATATTCCAATTTTTTAGACATGTATGGAAAATTTGGTAGCATAGACAAGGAAATTAGCTAGTTTGTATAACTGTTTGAAAAAATACCTCAATGAAAGCTTTGGAAGAATACACAAAGAAAGTCAATTGTTAAATTTAACAAAATTCCTCAAAGAGATGTGTTTTAAAAATGTAATAGGAAAGTGTATAGAATTGTGCAATTTAAAATGTCCATTGACAACCTCAGGTTGTAACATGACAAACAAACAATTTGATCAACATGGAATAAGTAAAACAAAAAAAATGAAATCAAGCCATAATAGAATGAAAGAAAATGTACAAAGACTTCACATACCTAAAAAACCAAAGTTTCAAATGGAGGAGTTCTACCCAATTATGTAACCTTTGATTCTTCTTTCCTCAAAGTCCTCAAAAATTTGACTTTTTCAAAAGATTGTTCCCCTCCAAACTTCAATTGTATATTAGTTATCACTGTAATTCAAACTTTAATTGATATTATATGACTTTCAATGTGAAAAATCTGCTATTTCATGCAAAGGTGATGGAAATATCATGAAAAAGGTGGTGGAATCTAAAAATCATGCATGCACACTTCACTATATCACCAAAAAGCTACTTTTGTTGAAGCACGTGCAAAACTAGGAGAATATGCAAAATATGGGCTGACATCATGGGTATAATGCATTTTTTTACCATTTTTTAGAGCAATAAAAAATGCACTCACATTAGAATGCGCTCATGTTATAACATGAGCACGTTATTTCTTACTAAAATAGCCATGTCTCTACTTATTCATAATGCACTTGTGTTATAATAAAGTTGGTTTTCTTAAAGATTTATAGGGTAGAGGGGAGAGAAATAGAGGGAGTGAGTGAGAGAGAGATACCTGAGAGAGGGATAGACTTGAGAGAGAGAGGGAGAGTGAGTGAGAGAGAGACCTGAACCCACTCTCTCCCACTCTCTCCCACTCTCTCCCACTCTCTCCCACCCTC
>VDFB02105785.1:537134136-537245151 GCA_007258455.2 Sequoia sempervirens | reverse complement strand
CAATGTTAAGCCTTTCATCCATAATTTCTTTTGTTTGAATATCTACTTTTTTCCAAAAAGAAGTGTTTGGTGTTTTTTACATTATAAATTAACCGTTCATCAAAGTTTCAAATAAATTACATTTTTAGAAACTAGGCTCCATTCTATAATTTTTTTATTTTTTTAAAAATCTATTACTTTCCAAAATTTGTAAGGGGAGCATGGCCAAAATTCTACTCTTAAGGAAGTTCCCAATTAGTAAAAAATCAAATATTCATTAAAAAATTATCAAAAAGATCATGTATCAACTAGATACTATTAGATCACTTTTGACCATAGCGATTTTAAAAATACTACAAAAATGTTCATAGTGCTAGAGCCATAAAAGAGTTGCTATGTTATGTTTTTTTCTGACAAAAACAACAACAATTTGTGTACATCCCTCTTTTAAACCCCTTAATCTCAACCATTTTCAAAATAAACTAGTAGTTTAGAAAGTAGACTTAGAGCACTTCGATCCTTGTTTTTTTCAATCTCAAAATTTTGAGTGTAGCTATCTTCAATTTCACATCCAAGGTTAGTATTTCTTGATTTTAGAAAAAAAGTGGCCACTTAAGCTTTCTTTTTGGGAACCATCTTGGTGCACTTACCCTACTGAATCATAAAACATTTAATTGAATAAAAAATTTATTCAACATATTTCCATTAGAATTCATAATTAAAATACATACACATTTATTGAAGTAATTTACCGAACTAGGAAATAGTAAATAAATAATAACACATGAGGTGTAACATATTCCCCCCTTGTGAATCAGCTCCCCTGATTATTTGTAAGTATCAAATATGATCATAACATAAAGTGCACATTACAAAACATCATAACACAAAAAATCATTACTTTCAAGAGTTTTAAAAATAATAAGACGTGTATTTACTTTTGCTTCATTTTACCATAGTCTTCCCATGTAGTAGAATCTTTTGCATACTGATCCCATTGGAACTTGCATTGTAGAACTTATCTATTATGCAAATGAAGATTTTGTGTTTCAAGCACCTTGAGAGGCTCGATCATTACCACTCATAAGTCTTACACCTATAAATCATTCCAATCAATAACATGGATATTCCTTGGTATATACTTCTTAAGATATGAGATATGAAAGTCATTATGCAACATAACAAGAGTTGGTGTCAAGGAAATCCTATATGTGATAGAGCTGATTTCTTCAAGAACTTCAAAAGGTCCACTATAGTGCAGAGCTAGTTTGGATGACTTTCCAAACTTGATAGAACTCAGATTGTGAGGTTTAACTCTAAGCATTACCCTATCTCTTACTATGAAATTCCTAGGTACATGTTTAGAATTAGCGTATTTTTTCTTCCTATCATTAGCTTGTGCTAACCTCTATTTGATAATTCCAACTTGTTCCTCCATTTCTAACATCTCTATCCCAAGGCTTGTCATATCTTCTAGCTTATCCTAGCTAATAGGAGTTTGACATTTCCTACTATATAATGCTTCAAACATAGCCATCTTGATCATAGAATGATAGAAGTTATTATATGTAAATTCCACCAATACTAGGCATTCCTCCCACTTGTATTGTTGATCCATACAATACACCCTTAGTAGGTCTTGTAATACTTGGTTTAACCTTTCCATTTTCCCATCCATTTATAGATGATAAGTATAACTTATTTGCGATTGTGTTCCAAGTGCAGTAAACAAGGTTTTGCAAAACCTAGATGTTACTCTAGCTTCCCTATAAGAAATGATCTTTTCAAGAATCCCATTCAACCTAAATATCTCTTGAATAAAATTTCATGCTATTATAAGAGCTCCATTAGTTAGATTCCCTGGTATGAAGTGAGCTACCTTTGTAAGCTTGGAAATCACTACCAGAATGGCATTGTTGTTGTTCCTTGACATATGGAGACCTTGCACCAAATCCATGCTAATAACTTTCCACTTACTTTCTAGAACTTCATGGATGCAATAGTCCTATAGGATGATGATGCTTTTCACTCTTTGGCACTCTAAACAACTTGCTACAAATCTGGTTGCATCTCCTTTCATACCCTTCCAAAAATATAATGGCTTAACATTGGCTAACATCTTAGTTACACCTAGATTTCCTAAATATTCTGCATTGTGAACTTCTTTCGATACTTTGATCCTTAATTCTCTAATGTTAGGTACATAAATCCTTCCCTTAAATCTTAATAAACCATTAGGTTCAAAGTGATATCCCTCGTACCTTTGATATTGTGGATTGTCTGAGAGTTCTTGCTTAACTTGCTCATAGAATTCGTCACCTTTAGATTTTTGCAACACTTTTTCCTTAAAGTCAATTTGGATTGATATTGTTGTGCAATTTTCACACACGCCCCACCAAAGGAGGGGACCCTCTTTTTTCTTTTGTATCTCTGCCTCTTGGCTTGGTCAAATTTTGGTTTTTCTCTTCTTGGGAGGTTATTTTGGGATTAAGTCTAGACTAGGTTTGATGAGGACAATATTTTGAGGCTCTAGGGGAAATTTACAAGTGTTGGAATTTGAAAATGGGGATTTTGAAGTGAATTTTCAATGTCATATGTAAATTTTTTTGCACCCGTGGATAGAGGATGAAAAATTAGGTAGGTTTTTTTTTGAACTTTTCAATAATTCTTTCTAGAAAAAAAGTTATGAGGTTTAAGGGATTTCAACCTTGTAGAGAATCTGAGAAATTCCACCTCTAAAGGATTTTCCCAAAAATTCCTTGACCTCCTCAAAATCCTGAGACCCCTCAAAAACCTAAAAATTTCCAAAAATGGAAAAAAAATGACTTTTTTTCAAAATGGAAAAAAATTCAAAAATGAATTTTTGTTTGAAATAGAAATTTTTTCCGAAATGCATTTTTTTCCAAAAATGGAAAATTTTTCCTTGAAATTTTAAAATGTTTTTGAAAATGAAATTCTTGAGATGGATAGAAAATTTTGAAGGGGAACTTGCAAATGGATTCACGGCAAATGGATTCGTGCCAAAAGGGAAATATGGAAGAGTTCAATTGAAAATTTAAAGGTGGAACTTGCATAAGAATTCGTGCCCAAACTGTCTATAGCTAGAAGGAGTTTCTGGAAGACATGTGAAGCTGATTTCATCACCCAATCAGAATTTTCATTAATGATAGGTGGGCATAATATTGTTCTCATTGTTCCATGATGTATCTGCTTTTATGCAATTAGATGATGATGTACCATGAGCTCCCAAATTAAATTTAATTGTTGGATGCTTCTAGAGGTGTAATTTGTGCCATTGGATTGATTTAAGCCTGGCCTTTGATTCAAAATGTAATTTTCTATAAAAGGCTAGTTCCTTCTCATTTGTAGGAGGAGAGACTAGGTTAGAAGAGCTGATTAGAAGCCAGAATTGGCTAAGTTAGAAGTTAGATTATGCAAGATAGTAGCTATAGGAGAGGAAAGAGACTAGAAATTGTTATGTAATGTTGGAGAAGTTAATGCAATTGGATTGTTGATTTGGCAAGCTTTGTGTTACACTTTGACAGTTTATGGTTTCATGTTTTCAATTCTTAATGTTAGATGTTAGATTTTAGTTTTTTTGCAATAATGGTAAAATGTTATCGATGTTGATCGATCTCCGATCCATACTTTTAGCAATTTTTTTATTGTAATTTGTTGTGTAAAGTTATTTTGGGCCTTATTTTGTGCTAAGTTCAACTGTGGATGCTTGTTTACATTGCACCAATTATCGGGTATGCGAATGAATTTTCAAAGTCTGAAAACCTTCAGTTTCCTTAGAAGATTGCACCATTTTTGTGGAGTTGTAGGCTTGTCCTTGATCAAATAAAGATTGGTTTCATTGGGGATTTTTCCATCTGCAACATTCATCAATGTTGTGATTGATCTTAGGTTTTAGTCTTAGAAATCTCTCTAAAACCCTTATCTCTTTTGCTGTTTATTTTGAATCTGGGTTAGTTTTAGGATTGAAAGCATCACCATATTGTTGCATTTGATGAAAGTACACGTCCAACATTGTTCATTTGTAAGGCCCCTTGTGATTGCTAGCATTTTCACATTGTCACTGAGTTGTTTATGCATTGTCAAGACTCGACGTTAGAGACCTTGGGGTTATCTCATGAGGCTTGCTGATAGAGATTTACCTTTCAAGAGAGATAGGATTTTCATATTTTTTCTGAATTTTTGTTGTGCAGAAAACACCATCAACAGATATCATAGAGGAGATATGCCTCCTACAACTTAAGGCATCACCAACTCGAGTCTCTTTTCCCTTGATATAACTAATGTTGAAATCATATTCAAATATCAACTCCAACCATCTACTTTATCATGCATTTAGATTGGGTTGGGTAAAAATATACTTTAGGCCATGATGATAAATCTCTTATTCAAATGGTTTTACCAATAGATAATGTCTCCACATTTGTAACACATGAAAAATTGCTACTAACTCTAAATTATGTGAAGCATAACTTTATTCATAAGGCTTCATCTTCCTAGATTCATAAACTATGAATTTCCCTTCCTACATTAATATTCCACCCAATCCTTCTCTATATTCATCCGTAATAACTACAAAGTTACCATTTGGATCTAGTACTTTCAGTATTAGTGTTATGGTCAACCTTTCCTTAAGTTGGTCAAATGTTGCTTGACACTTCTTAGACCACTCAAACTTATTCCCCTTCCTTTGCAATAAGATGATGGAAAAAGATATTCTCATAAATTTTGCAACAAACTTATGGTAATACCCATCCAAACCCATAAAAATTCTAACTTATGACATCTTCTTGGGCACCAACCACTCTAACACTCCTTTTATCTTCACTGGATCAACCAAAATCCCTTCAACTAAAATTACATGACCCAAATACTATACTTTCTTTTGGAATAAGGTAGAATTCAAGAGTTTTCCATATAACTTATGCTCTCTCAATTTTTGGAGAAAAATCTATAGATGCTTGAGATGTTCTTCTTCATTCTTGGAGTAAATTAAAATGTCATTCAAGAAGACCAACACAAACTTATCCAAATACTCTCTAAATACATTTTTCATTAGGTTCATGAATTTCATTGGTGCATTCGTTAGTCCAAATGGTAAAACTATGAACTCATTATGTCTATATCTAGTCCTAAAAGTAGTTTTGTAAATATCTTTATTCTTGATTCTTAATTGGTGATATCCAAAATGTAGATCAATCTTTGAAAATACAACTCCTTGCATTTGATGAAAGAGATCAATCTATACATGGAAATGGATACTTGTTTTTTTATTGTTTCTTTATTAAGCAACCATTAATCAATACATAAGCATAGTGTATTGTCCTTCTACTTTAAAAAGATCACTGGTGCTCCCTAGGGTGAAACACTGGGTCTTATCAATCCTTTAGACAAAAAATATTCTAGTTGTGCCTTTAACTCCATTAGTTCAGTTGTGGTCATCCTATAAGGTACTTTTGATATAGGTTCCAAATCTAGTACTATGTTGATAGAGAAATCAAATATCCTCTTAGTTGGTAATCTAGGTAATTCCTCTAGAAAAACATGCACAAACTTCTATAAAATAGGATATTTTTCCATAGCTATTTTTCTAGATTCTAACATTCCACCTTCTTCAACATCTTGAGAGTCTTGAGGTCCATAATATACTACATCATCTTGAGAAATGAATTCCTTGTATTCCTCAAGTTTCTCCATTTTTATTGCAAAGAGTTGGAAACTTCTCTTCTTTTCCCTATATGCATCTGTACATGGATATCTATTGTAACTTAACCTCTCTAGGTGTTCCTTGTAACGACTTATAGTTACCTAGATCATGTAAGCATTCAACTATTTTAGCATGTCAATCTACCTTGGTCCTATATATCCATAACCAATTCATCCCTAAGATGGAATCATAAGAACCTAAGAGAGCTACATACATATTTACTTTCATTGAGAAACTTGGAAGTTTAACTCTTACCTCAAATAGACATTGAATTACTTCATCTTTTGTCTACTTTACATATTCTACAACCTAATAATTTTTCATGTAGCCAATTTTTCTAGACATTTGACTTTCTACTCTAGGAGAAATGAAATTTTCTTTCGCACCAGTATCTATTAATTAAAATTGGAATTCTAGACAAAGTATCTAAAACCTCTACTAGAGTAATCTAGTACTCCATTTTCTGATTATCTGTGCAACAACATGTATCCTTTGCTAGAACATAGCTCTTTGAGGTGGAAGAGAGTTACCATGTGGTTGAGTCCCAGATGGTTTTCTTGGACAATTACTTGTGTGGTGATCCCCACTACATGTAAAACATCCCTTCACTGGTCCCATCCTTTTCATAGGTCTTCTAGATTTACTTTCATTTTCCCCAATATTACCTTTGTAGTTGTTGAATTTTCTTTTTTTTCCTCTTCAATCTCTCCTTCATTCACTCCAATTATTTTGGGGTACCTTATCCCTTTTCTTTTGAAAATTTTTCCCTTCACTAGGATTCCTTGGAGCTTGATTGCTTTGCTTCCAAATGAGCCTTTTTTTCTTCCTCTCCTGGTAGTTTGTGATATAATTAAGCCTTTGTCCCTAGTAAATTTCCTTCTTGTACACCAAACCCATGATAGCTAGACCATGCATGTCTACCTCACCACCTATTTTCACATTTATACCCATGATAAATTTCTTATATGAAATAGCTCATCCTTCAGGTACATAAGTATGTAATATAGAAGTCAAGTGAACTTCTCCCAATACTCATTCACTGAGGAGTCACCCTACCTTAGGTTTTGGAAGTCAATGATCTTTTGGTCTTAAAAGAGTTGGGTTAACCATCATTTTCAAAACATCTCCGCAAACTTGTTTCATGTGAGACTTAAAGAACTAAGCCCTAGCTCCATTATCTTTCTCATCCACTAGTTGGATGCTTCACCAACCAAGTGAAATGCTCCCCATGTGGCTTTAGTGACCTCAGAGCAATTTATGATTTCTAAATACTTATCCATATTTATAAGCCATGGTTCTATTGCCTCTCTAGTAGTAGTACCTTCAAATTTTTGTGGTGTGATCTTCCTCATGTCACGTGATAACTCATTTTGTCAAATGTTTCCTTTTGGTTCCCTTAGAATATGATTGTGACCTATCAGTCTCTTGCTCACTAGATTTAGTATGATTTTGGGAATCCTCCCCTTCTTCCTCATTGTTGGGAACTTCTTCCTCATTATTTGGAATTTTTTGATCCACTCTTTCCTTTCCCCTAATTTCTTGTTCAAGGTTTCCTATTCTTTTTCTAGTTTCATCCATGATAGCTAGAATATGGTCCAACTTAGCTTCATCATTCTTAGCTCCTTGCCCTAATTCTTGACTCTCCCCCAAGTTAGTTCTTGTCCTAACCATTTTTCCAAGAATAGTTATACTTGAAGGTTTCATTTTAATTAGATCTATGAAGGTTTTCTCAATTATAACAATATTATAAAAAGATCTATCATTCAAATAAGAAATTATATTTAAAGAACTCATTAATAAATTTTATCAAAATAATATCTTTATTATAATAAAAAAGGATTTTCAATTTCCCTGAGTTTACATAGAATTACTAATTAGAGAGTCTAAGGGAGAATATTTCTCTGATTCACTTTTTGATACATAACTTCGTGGGGTATAACCCTTAGAGTTTTTTCTCAAAGAAAGGATAATACCCTCCAATCTATCCTTAGACACATAGTTTCAAGGTACAACCCTTTGATTCACCACTTGTGGCTATTACAATGACTTTTGCTAAGGGAAGAACTAGAGGATCCATAAATATCATGACTAGACTAACACTACATTAATAAGGGAATATCCCTAGAAAGTGACAAAGGGTATGAATTAGCCAATGAGATAGAAGGTAACAAGTTGAAGTTGGTATCCTCTTTCATCCTTCTCTTCTCTTAACTAATTCATAAAAGGGCATGACTGAAATTGTTGGTATCGCTTAGCCAAATGGGATTTTCATAATTAAGTTCCCTCAATGGTATAGACAAAGGCTTCTCTTCCCTTCTTTGTCCATATGTAGTGGTCATTTCAAATTACTAACTTTCATGTAGTCATCTTGAGACACACCATCCAAGCACAAGAATTTCCAAACATTAGATATATAATGTTGGATTGGAAACATAGTGAGAACATAGGTTCCATAGATGAACCTAGTAGCTTTGATAGCATGTGTAACGCGCCCATTATTTTACCTAGTAAATCTACTAAGTTTTACCCACTTGTAATTGACTATGCATCTAATGTAAAGAAATATATATTTTTATTTTCTATTCAATAATAAGTACATCATTTGAATTATAACTTTATCAAAAAATTTCCATTTCATAATCAAAGAATCATTCCAATACTATAAGTGTAGACACCTAAATTTGGACAATTAATTTATCCAAATTTATCCCCTTTCATCTAAACATCCTTTTATTTGCATTAATTAAGTAATATTACTATTATTTAATTAAGACCCTTAATTCTACCAAATCCCTGAGGCATTTAATTAATAATTAAATACCTTATCTCTTCAATCCCCCTTTTATCAAATTTAATTAAATAAATATGACATTTATTTAATCCCTCACATGTCATTTTCATCTAATCCATCTCCTAGTCTCTTCATTAGGGATGTGCACATGTCTAATCCTTGATTAGGATGTGTCACATCCTTCAACTTTTGTAAGTTGGCTTCTAATCTTCATTAATCCCTAATTATCCTCTGATTACTTATTAGTTAAGCCTAATCAGTACCTTGGTCAACTCTCCCCATCCCCCAAGGAATTTTTAATTCCTTTTTATTCACCCTAGGTTCCCCTCTTCCCCATGTGAATTTTTAATTCACATTTTATTCCTTCTAGAATCCCCTTTTCCCATGCATCTTCTAGAATCTTTGACTTGTCACATCAAGTCACATGTGAAAAACTCCCACCTTTTTGGAGACCCTCTCTTATCCACTAGATTCTCCCAAGCATGTGAATTTTTAATTCACATTTATTCCTCCAAGGAATCTTCTCATCTCCCAATGTACTTCCAAGGTACATGTCCTTACACATCACTTGTCCTTATTCCACCTCACTTACACATCATCACATCCTAGGCCACTTCACCCTCCACATGTCAAGATGTGAGGGCTTGTGAGTCCTCAACTCATAATAGCCCTTCATCTTGGCCTTGGTGGCTCAATCTCAACCATTGAATTCTCTAGAGAGTTAAAATTCCTCTATAAATACCCCCTCTAAGGAAAAAAAAAAGGAGAACACTTAGCCATTTTGCAACCTTATGTTGTCATTTTGTGCACTCATTTTACAAGCATTTTTTCTTATCTAGCCATCCATTTTAGCCATTTACATTTGCATCCCACCACATAGTTAATTTTGCATTTAGCTACATCAATGGCCATCTAAGGAGAATACAAAGTAATTGAAATCAAGGGCTAACCAAGGAATTTCAGCAGCAAAGAGAAGGTATAATTATTCACAATCTTCTTTCATTTTATCTCTTTGTATTAAAAATTCCTTAGGCTAATCTTGAGGCATTTCTTTGTGTTTTTCTATTGCATTTTAGTTGTTTTTGCACATTTAGAATAGGTAAAACTTGAGGATATCACATTTTTGGCATGCCCGGTGGGACCAACAAGTGGGTTCCTCTATTTAACATTTTTTATTGTTGAGATTGTTTGTAGGAATAGGTCGTAGAGGGGTGACTATGCCCTCTAGTTCACTATAGAGGGGTGACTACACCCTCCTAATCACTATAGAGGGGTGACTATGCCCTTCTATACGCTGCAGAGGGGTGACTACTCCCTCTAGTTCACTGCAGAGGGGAGACTACGCCCTCTTGCTCACTGCAGAAAGGCAATTATGCCCTCGATTTTGTTGCAGAGGGTTGACTACTTCCTCTGTTTCACTGCAGAAAGGTGATTACGCCCTTTGTTTCACTACAAAAAGGTGATTATGCCCTTTGTTTCATTGTAGAAGAGTGACTACACCCTTTATTAAACTTTTTTTTCCAACATTTTACTGCAAAAGGGAAACTACGCCCTATTTAATATCTTGTTTCTAACAAGTTTGCTACAGCGAGGCGGATACACCCTCTTCCATATTTTGTTTTTAACAAACTTGCTGCAAAGGGGCGACTACCCTCTTGGTCATTGTAGAGGGGAAAATTTTCCCTCTAGTTATTGTAGTGGGACAAATTTCTCTCCTTGTTACTGCAGAGGGGCGAGTTTTTTGCTATTTTCAGATCATAACCCCTAACATTTTTTTTGCAAGTATATTGGTGTTTTTTCTAAAATTTTGTAGAATGTTCTTTTATAAGTGGTGAAGAAAGAAGGATAAAACAATTAACATTTGCTTGCAGGACCACCTATTTGTACAGATTTCCAAAGCCATCCTTGTTGTATTTTTCGTTAATCTGGGAACATAGTCTAATTAGGGGAAGTAATATCCAATGGTTGTTTCTCTATCTTTTTGTGCTACCCAAAGGGGGCATTAGTTTTTTTTCAGTTTCCCCTTTTCCATATCTTATTTCTAACAATTTTACTACAGAGGGGTAGATATGCCCTCTTCCATATTATGTCTCTAACAAATTTGCTACAAAGGGTCAACTACACCCTCTTGGTCACTACAGAGGGGAAAATTTTCCCTCTTGGTTACTGCAGTGGGGCAAATTTTCCCTCCCAGTTATTGCAGATGGGTGAATATGCCCCAAAACAACATATTTTGAGAGGTAAAATGACCATTTTAGCTTTGTTTCTACTCTTGTTTTTTTACTGTTTTCATATGCTAACCCCTAACATTGTTTTTTGCAAGGATATTGGAGTTTTTGCTAGCATTTTGCAACATATTCTTGTGTAATTGATGAAAAACAAAGGATAAAACAACTAACATTTACTTGTAGGGCTATCCATTTGCTCAAATTTTAAAAAGCTATCCTTACTTTTTTTCGTTAATCTAGGAACATAGTCTAATTAGGGGAAGTAATATTCGTTTGTTGTGTTTATCTTTTTTGGTGTTACCCAAAGGGGGCATTAATTTTTTTTCACTTTCCCCTTGCATGTTGTGTGAGTCTGGGGAGTAGCTAGAAATGATTAGTGTCTTCTTTCTAGTGGGACTTGCTTGAGGATTTCATCACCCCAAGGGACAATCACAACCATGCATACCAGTGGGGTATACAAAGGGGGGAGAGCAAAATTTGTACCTCAATCTAGTTGCACTGTAAATGGTGGAGCATTGAAGCTAGGGTAATACCTAGATAGACGTGAAGAGTTGGTCCAAGCCCTTCAATATCTCACTGGCATTCCTGACTCATGCTTGTGATAGGATGGTGTTCACTATTGTGCCTCACGTACCGAGAGTATATTGAGGAATCCCTAGACACCTTGTGCATCCTAGATTAAGATCTTTGTTGGCCATACCCTTAATACTAATCGTAGGATTGTGCTTGTTTGAAAGTGCTTTCTCGTGAGAAACAAGTAAAATTTTTGACAAGTGGGCCTTATTGTTGTCATTTTAAGTCCTTTCCATAGTCATTTTCATCAAAACCAAGTCTTTGTTTGCTATAGTGGGGTGAATTTTTCATTTTGTTTACTACAATGGGGAAAATTTTCCCTTTTGTTTGCTGTAGAGGGGTGAATTTTACCTCCTGTTTATTGAAGGGGGGCGAATTTTCCCTCCTAAACAGTGAAAATCACCCTGTTTAGCTTTTTTTATCCTCTAAACCATCATTTAATCATTCCAAACCTCCATTTTGTCATTCTAAACATCTGAAGCCTCCATTTAATCATTCTAAACCTCTATTCCAAACCTTTTTTTAGCCATTCCAAACCTTTGTTTAACCATTCCAAACATCTGTTTGACCAAGTAGTCTTTCATCCATTCCAAGTATCCATCTCCTCATTATGAGAGTTGTTCATCCTTTCTAATCAATTGTTTATTTGTTTTGAGCTTTTGTTTTTGTGACTTGAGAGTCCTTCCATTCTAAGTAATTATTTACCAGTTTTGAGTGCTTGTTCATCCACCCATATCATTCATTTTCCTAATCTGATCATCTATTTGCTTAATCTAATTATCTAACACCCTATTCCAATCACTTGTCTCTTCATTCTAATAGCTTGTTTACCCACTTAGAAAGTCCAAAAGCAGTGGGGCAAATTTTCCCTACAATGGGGTGAATCTGCCCTACAATGGGGTGAATTTTCCCTATACAAGGGAAAATCCACCCCTCTGCAAGGGTAGATTCACCCCAAAAGGGAAAAATCACCCCTCTGTGAGGGAAGATTCACCCTAGAAGGGAAAATTCGCCCCTCTGTGAGGGCAGATTCACCCCAGAAGGGAAAATTCACCCCTCTACAACAAAAATTTGGCAAACATACAATAAAAATATCCAATTCCCAAATCCAACCGGTGGAACTAATCTCATCATATCCTTCCATCCAATCTTAATCTGAGCTTTAATCTAATCCCAATCTAAGCTTTAGTCCATCAACATTTTTTCGAACTCATTTATTCATGACCTAAATCATATCAATACATCATCCTCAAGCATCTCTAGGCTACACATCCCTTATCATTCTCTCAATCCAAATCCCTTGAACTTTGTTTTAGGTTATTATCTGAATTGACCTAAGTGTCTGAATTGATCGTCATCATCAACATCTACTTAGGATTGTCGTCTGTCCTATGTTAATCATCATCGTCGGCCCAATCAATCCACTTTCAACCTCAAGGTGGATACGATGCAACAATCATCCATTCATCCTTTAATTTGATCAATCAGTATCCTAAGTCACCTAGGGTAATCTTAAAATGGGGTTTTCTAATCCCTCTAATCATCCTATCTAATCCATCATTCGATTTTATCAATCATCGATCGATCTTATTAAATCGAATCCAATCACATCCTTATCCAATCACCTTCAACCCAATCAATCTACTTCCATCTTGAGGTAAATTTGATGTCATAATCATGCTTTGATAATTGATCCTATTTTTAGAATCAATCCCATTGCAACATCCAATCATCCTAATCTGATCTTTAATCCAATCCTAATTTGAGCTTTAGTCTATTTCCATCCAAAATATTTGATCCATCCTATTTATCCTTTTATCATCATGAATCATTATCCTCCATAAATATTAGTCAAGGGAAACCCTAATTACGTTAACAATGATAATGAAAGTCTTGTTGATCAAGAAGTATATGACATAGATCCCCTTGATACTATCGTCACTAGTAAGCTTTCTCCACCCATTTCCCACAATCCAGTCACCCCTTCAAACTATTCCATTATGTCTTCACCCATGCCTAATCACACTCCTTATGCACTACCTTTGAAAAGGGATGTCCAGTATCTTCCTCATCCGCATATCCATCATATCCTTCATCTACACCTTCCTCTTATCTGACACCTGTATCCTCTTATCCTAATCTACCATCCCAATACTCTTATCATAATCCTGCACCCATGTCACACTATAATAATCCCCCATACCAATCAACCCCATCAACTTACCCGAATCCAACATTCACATTTCTCTATCCTGATCCAACATCCATGTCTTCACATTTTAATTTTCTATCCCAATACCCTTACTACAGTCTACCAGTCGCATCCTCTTGTCTTAAACCACCATCCACAAATCTTAATTCACCATACCAATATCCTTGCTTTAACCCTCCATATAATCCTAATCCCCCATCTACTCCTAGTCTTCCATCCAATCTGATTCCTCCATCTCACCCTAGGCCACCAATCCCTAATCCTCCATCTATTCATATCACACCATATCAACCTAGAGTATGCAAGTTTCTCACTCTCGAAGTTCTCCAAGGACTTATAACAAAGAAGACATCCCCCACTCCACACATTGCAGTCGTGGAACCATGCTATCTCGATCCATCATCTATGGTCATTAGTGATGAGACTCCTCTCTAGCCCACACCTATCATTGACACTACCACCCCTAACACCACTCAAACTGTCAAAACCATCAAATCCTTAGAATCCACTGAGCCCCCATCTCCTACTCTAAGATCTACTAAGCCCATCAAAGATAACCAAATCTGATCCACTCCTCGTACACCTGGATCCTCCAAACCCATCACAAATACACAAATACAATCCACTCTTCCCATTCCTAGTGATGACACACAAGTCCCATCCATTCCTTTCATTCCTAGTATCACCCATATCCCTTCCCTTAAACTTCATGAATCCTCCATCCTTCCATCTCACCCACTTGAAGAGTCCCTTCAAGACCCCATTATCATACAACCCACACAAGATGAGTCATTCCAAGAGCCCGATCCAAAGCATGCTAGCATATCCCCTTTTTCACATCAAGATCCTGTCGACCCATCTAGCCCATCTCAAGATCAGAATCTCCCATCCATTTCATCCCATGATTCCCTTCTCTCTCGTGAGCCCTTATCTCCATCTCCATAACTCATTGCCATAAATCTAGATCCTATCATGTCACCTAATCCCTCTCTTGATCCCTTACCACTCCCTTGTCCCGATCAAGATGCTGCTATCCCCTCATCTCCATCTCATGATCCTCCATTGTTGCCTAAACCTACTATCCCCTCACCACTTGTATATCCCCTTGTAGAAGAAAAATGCAACATATATACCACCCATCCTCCCCACCTAATAATGGAATCACACCATTCTTCCAAAATAACAAAAATCCTATCATGGATCGAATGTTCAAGAACATGAACTATCAATGAAAAGGTTTAAGCCTTCATGAGCAAGGTATTTTAGAGCCCATCGAGGTCAAAGAAAAAATCAGCATGCAAGGTCTTGGACCTATTGCTCAAAAATCACAATCTAAAGATGTTGGTAAAACTTCTAGACGTCCTAAACGAGCCTCTTCCACAAGAAATATAGGCTATTCCCATCGCTCCACCAAATAATTTGTTACCATCCCTCCTCCTCCATTGTATCACCTTAAAACAATTGTCAATATTCCTGCTTCATCTGATCCATCCATTTTTGGTCCTTACATCCCTCCATCGATCATCTCCCATCCTTCATCTACTTCATCCATCTTGGGTCCTTACATCCCTCCATCCACCATCTCCCATCCTCCATCTACCCCATCCATGTCTTCTTTAGGTCCTAAGTCTGTTTTGGGCCCTTATATCCCAAAAATCACCTCCTTAATATTGTCCTATTCATCCTTTTATCCATCCATCACCCATCATAAACATCCCACTCTCATATCCCATAGTTAGGATCAACAAAGGCACATACCTACACATCCTCCATATACATATAATCCTCAAGATCCTACCACCATCATTCCACACCATCCTTCTCCTTACACCCATCCCATCTCTATTAAAAGAACTTTGGATTCCAGAATAAAAATTCATCAATCTAAACATCCACATGAATCTAAAGCTTCTCATGTCCCCTCTAAACAAGATGTTGAAGAAAAGAAAAATAAAATCCAAAATCAAAATCAAATCCGTAACCCGCAAAGGTCCACCAAAGGAAAGATCAAAACCATGTGGATCCCAAAGAAAAAAGACGCAACACGTTCAAATGAAAAAATCTTTAACAACATCCAAAGTTGCTAATACAAAAGTTAATCATTTTCATCCACCCTCTTCTAAATCAGTTTTGGGTCCCTATGTCCCGAAATTCACTATCCCATCTCCTCCATTATCCCCACATTCTCCATCCATTAATCCTCTTATCATTTCACACCCATCATAGTATGTTCCAATGTTGGTATTGAACTCACCACCCTATCACACACCTACCCCATCATTCTATCCATATCCTTTATAGCCCCTCATCCATTATCCCACATACCCCCCCATCAATTCCCTCTAATTCATCCTCTTGCATAATCCATTTATCCTAATAAGATTGTACCAACATCCAACAGTCACTTCAAACATGGGCTCTTAACACCTTGTATGGAACTTGATGCTTAATTCCTTCATCCACCTCCTCATTGCATGTATTCTAAATCCACTGCCCCCTATCCTTATCCATCTTCTTTTGCATGATATCCAAAGGTCAAAAATCAAAAAAGTCAAAGTCAAAAATCCAAACAACAAAATAAAAAAGTAAAGAGAAATAATTCATCCAATGGTGAAAACTTGGAAAAAAAGCACCTTGGATAAGTACCATGATGAAAACCTGGCAAACAGGTGTCATGCATAAATCCCCATCCATGTCTTTCCACACTTGGGGGCAGCCTCCTGATATGCATTCCCTCGATTGGCTATGCTTCCAACTATGCACCCATCTTCCTACTATATGTCCCCTTCATTCATCCCCTCCATCCCATCTATATTTCAAATCCTACCATCATATCCCACTTATCTCCCATCCCTCCATCCTTCTTGTGATCTTGATCAAAACAGGGGCACCTATCTATGCATGCTTTGGACACCTCTTGGTATACATTCCCTTCATCTGTGTTCTATCATATTCCTTAGTCACCCATCCTATCCTCCTCTAGTTATCTCCTTTGTCTTCCCATCCACTCATCTTCCATCCCTCATGACTCATCATACATGACATATCTAGAGTGGGGGCATCTACTTCCTTTATGACATAGTCCTTGGAGACATCATCTATCATAACTTCCCTTCATCTCCCTATCCATCTATCACAACATCCCTTCCATCTCCTCATCCTTATCTTCCTATCCATCTATCCTCGCATCCCTTTCATCTCCCAATCCTTATCTTCCTATCCATCCAAACAATCCCTTCCATCCCCCATCCCTATCTCTCTATCCATTCTTTCATCTTTATCCTATTCCTATCTCACAATCTCTTGTCATCGGTATCTGGCTATAGGCCTCCCTCCATGCAACCCAATTCCATTTATCTCATCGCCATCACTTTTGCTTCTTTTACACATATTTTAAATCTCCTATCCTTTCTCATCATTCATCTCTTTATCATATCATCCTCCCAATTCATTTTGATGATTTGGACCACTATCCCATTCCTGAGCTTCATGTTATCACCATCATCCTGTCCAATCCAACAGGTCTATCTTGTTTCATCATATTAGTCCCATCATTTTAATCTTTTGTTGAACTATGTTGCCCCTGCGCTTTCATGTAGGAAAGGTCAATCATTTGATCTATCCCCGAGGCTCTATCTATCTACTCCTTTATCATCCATCATCAGTCATTCTGCTTCTATCTATCTTGTCTTGGTCCTCTATCAAGGTCTCCATCGTCCTCTTCCTACTTTTATCCATGGTTAGTCATCAACCTTTTATCGAACTACGTGGGTTCTATGCTTTCACGTAGGCAAGGCTAATCTTTGATCGGCCCCCGAGCCCCTAGGTTGCTAGGATGTGTTAGTATTCTATCTCGTGTCTTATCTCCCTTATGTCATGTCATCAAGCTATGCCATTATCTAGCTAGTTCTTCAAAAATGAGACCCACTTGTATCATGAGATCTAATTGATTTTGAGCATCTCACGTCATAAAGATCTTTTAGTTTAGTATCCATCATCTTTGGTCTCAATAGGATGCATCCTTCCTAATAGACCTCATCAACCCCATCCATCCTCCTGATCTTATTGCAAAGGATGTTTTGAAATTGATTGTGATCTTTTGATTCTTTTGGATTTTGTTTATCAATTGATCTCCCTATCACACCTCATCATGGTCACCTTGGTCCATGGTGTGTTGTGACTGGTAATCATTGGGGCATGTCTTGATCTTTTTTTTGGTTGTTGTCTTCTTGGTTTTCTCACATAGTACCCACCAAGATCCCTGTGATCTTGTGTTATGTTGGGGCATCATGTGTGCTTATGGTTATTCCAGTACCTAGCCCAACCAAGGTCATCACGACTTTGGGGTGTTGGGATAGCCCCTTTATTTTTTGTGTTTGTTTTATGCATTATACATTAATCTTCCTTAGTCCTTCATACCTTGGTGTATCGTGTCTTATGCTATAGAAAAAATCAATGCTCTTAAATATGGAAAATTGCATTAAGATTGCATTTCATCATCTTGCATATATCCCCATTCTCTCTTCTATCAAAATCCCCCCATCCCTTCATCCTTCATCACTATCCATCCAATCGCTTATCATCATTTCTTTAATATTCTTAGAATAATATAGATTGGTTATTCTAAGAATCTTGTCCATCATCATTTTTATTCCTTTCATCCATCTCACATCTCAATCATATCGTCATCAATTCATATCTCGCACAAATCATCTAATAAAATCCTTGGTCTTGTCCCTAGTCTTGTTACAAACCTTAACCCCATCATCATCATCATCATCATCATCATCATCATCATCATCTATATCCTTCCCTATCCCTTTGATGTTGTTTTGGGATGTATTCGTCCCTCATCAACAGCACTTTCATCATCATCATTGGGAGGTATTCTTCCCTATCCTTTAGTGGTGTTTTGGGATATATCCTTCCCTCATCAATACCACTCATTGGGGTGTATCCTTCCCTATACTCGTGTTGTTTTGGGATCTCTCATTCCCTCGTTGACAACACTCCATCCATCATCAATCACTATTGGCTTCTACCTTGACAGGGGCCACATCACCTTTTGTCCTTAAATTCATTTGAGCTTCATCCATCTCCTATCACTTATCATACTCTCTTACCCATCACTTTTCCTATTCTTCCTCATATACTCTTGCATCATTTCATCTATTTCGAGAGAACACCCATGTTTTCTTGAACCCACATGTCCTCTCAAGGGGGCATCCTCAATCCTTAATCTTCATCTTCACTCCCATCTTTTGAATGACTAGGGAATCTTTTGCAATCTAACCATCTTCTTTTGAGTTCTATGTTCTAATATTATTTGAAATGATGCTACTTCATAACACCATCTCAAAGAGGGGGAAAATGTAGACACCTAAATTTGGAAAATTAATTTATCCAAATTTATCCCCTTTCCTCTAAACATCCTTTTGTTTACATTAATTAAGTAATATTACTATTATTTAATTAATACCCTTAATTCTGCCAAATCCCTAAGGTATTTAATTAATAATTAAATACCTTATCTCTTCAATCCCCCTTTTATCAAATTTAATTAAATAAATATGACATTTATTTAATCCCTCACATTTCATTTTCATCTAATCCATCTCCTAATCTCTTCATTAGGGATGTACACATGCCTAATCCTTGATTAGGATGTGTCACATCCTCTAACTTTTGCAAGTTGGTTTCTAATCCTCATTAACCCCTAATTATCCTTTGATTACTGATTACTTAAGCATAATCCGTACCATGGTCAACTCTCCCCATCCCCCAAGGAATTTTTAATTCCTTTTTATTCACCCTAGGTTCCCCTCTTCCCCATGTGAATTTTTAATTCACATTTTATTCCTTCTAGAATCCCCTTTTCCCATGCATCTTCTAGAATCTTTGACTTGTCACATCAAGTCACATGTGACAAACTCCCACCTTTTTGGAGACCCTCTCCTATCCACTAGATTCTCCCAAGAATGTGAATTTTTAATTCACATTTATTCCTCCAAGGAATCTTCTCATCTCCCAATGTACTTCCAAGGTACATGTCTTTCTTACACATCACTTGTCCTTATTCCACCTCACTTACACATCATCGCATCCTAGGCCACTTCACCCTCCACATGTCAAGATGTGAGGGCTTGTGAGTCCTCAACTTATCATAGCCCTTCATTTTGGCCTTGGTCGCTCAATCTCAACCATTGAATTCTCTAGAGAATTCAAATTCCTTTATAAATACCCCCTCCTCTAAGACAAAAAAAAAGAGAACACTTAGCCATTTTGCAACCTTATGTTGTCATTTTGTGCACTCATTTTACAAGCATTTTTCTCATCTAGCCATCCATTTTAGCCATTTTCATTTGCATCCCACCACATCGTTAATTTTTCATTTAGCTACATCAATGTCCATCTAAGGAGTATGCAAAGTAATCGAAATCAAGGGCCAACCAAGGAATTTCAGCTACAAAAAGAAGGTATAATCATTTTCAATCTTCTTTCATTTTATCTCTTTGTATTAACAATTCCTTAGGCTAATATTGAGGTGTTTCTTTGTATTTTTCCATTGCATTTTAGTTGTTTTTTCACATTTAGAATAGTTAAAACTTGAGGATATCACAATAAGTATGATTTAACTTTACATAATTATATTCAAGATAATGTTTCACATTACAATTTCCATATATATGGACACATGATTACATACATTGCATCAAAAATCTTACAAGAACTAGAAATAGAAATGGTCTAGAATATCGTTCTCCCAATTCTTCATAGCCAAATACATGAGGAGAAGCATCACTCAAGTGATTTTTTGCAAACTATAGACTAACTATGGTCCCCCGCACATCTACCAAACTTGGTAACATGGACCTCTCTTTGACAAAGAGATTGGTTTGGTAACCTCATCATTCAAATAACCTATTTTGAGCATAGTGATGTGTCCTACAAATATAGTGCTACCATTGAATGTTTACTACCTCATATATGATTACCCCAACCTAGAATGTAAATTGGATCATATAGTGAACTAATAGTGTAGATAGTGGCTACCTACATTGCTTTTGTCAAATATTCATCACCCAATAAATTAAAGTGAGGTCATCTATTTTATCAAATTTAATTTCTTGAGTTGTATTTGCCATTATTATTCTATTCTAAGGTTATCCCCTTTCTCGTGTATTTATTCTAACCCAAAGAATAACCTTCCCATTAAATTATATCTAAATGAATTTATATAGGATCCACAATACAACTCTATCTTATGCTACACACCTAGAGTATTTTCAAACTACGTATAGTATCGACATTCTATAAATAGTATAAATAATATACATTAATATAAAAACCCCTTTATAGTATAATAACTATATACATTTAAACCCAAAAGAAAGTTTTCCCAAAACAAGAGACAACCAAAGATCTTTCAAAAGACTTGCAAGCATCAAACACACATAAAAGAAAAATTTCCAACATGATATCATAATAAAAAATATTTTCAACATAATAACAAGGGAGTAGAAATTAGCATGAATTTTTAAAGCTCCAATTGAATAATCTTCCCCCCTCGCTTATTGGCTCAAGATCACTTGCAGCGTCCACTATGATCAACTCAAAATACTATACTAGCTTCTCTTTGGATCTCTCAATAAAAAAATATAAAATAACAAGAAACTCTCTCTATCTCACAATTCTCAATTCACTCTCACATTAATTGCAGTAGAATAACACACGGAAAATCAAATTGATTAGTGTAACAATTAGTAGAATGATCACCTCTATTTATACTAATTTATGATCAATTAAAGGCTACAAATAAGTTAGTATTTGTGTTACATTTCTAACCTCATGCAGTGACTCATAGGTTTGCAACAAATCACAATCCTCGCCATTTAAATGGTTGAGTCGAATTGATATATGGGACAACAAGCTCAGATAGATTTAATTAATAAATATATATATATATATATATAATATAAATATAAGGAATAATATTTCACACACACACACACATATATAAATATATATGTTACTATATTAATTTATATATATATATATTAATATATATACTACAAATATATATTAATATATACTACATATATATGTAAATATATACGCAATACCATTTCAATGTATTTATAAAAACACTTATACACATAATTCCATCGATCAACATATATACATGGAAATCCCATGCATATGGGTAATCCATCCATGAGCATGTGTAGGTATGTCTACCTACATATACTCATTTACATATTCACTCACATATATATGAGTTAACAATAGAAACATACATACATACGTATATATACATTAAATGCATATATCTCATTGATATAACAATAAACACACAAAGAATTATTTCCACTTAACATCAAAACCTCATTTCAAACATTCATACATCAAGATCACAAATCAATATAAACATGTACAACTAGACTGAAAATCACTTACCATCTACTTGACTATCTTGACTCAACTAATACCAACTAGGTTGTGAGTGTGTGAATGCTTAGTAAGGCCGAATTAAAGGTTACTAGACCAAGTTCTTCTGAGTGATACTTCCCTGAGTCTCTTCTGAAGGTTTGAACCTATTCTTGCATTCAACTTATTTCACCATAAAATAAGTTAGTTGGATCAATGCATTCATATACATCACATATGTGTTATATTCATAATATATACTTAAGATAATAAATCATTAATTGAATCAAACATTCATTCAACATATTTCCATTGAAATTCATAAATAGAACACATTCACATTTATTGAAGCAATTTACCAAACTAGGTAACAATAAAAATATAATAACACATGAGGTGTAACATAGGTCCTTTGTGGAATACCAAGGGTAAAGGCCCCAACTGGATTGGAGATGATGTTTTAAATCTCCTCATTCAGAAATGGGAAGGCATTACAAAATAGTGGACGTGTCTTTTTGTTTTTGCTGGTTATTTGTTGTTAGTGTGCAGTGTCTGTGTCCTTTTTATGTTGTTTTTAGTTTTGTTTCTATAATGTTTTTTTGAACTTGGTTCCTTTTTGGCCATGTGGGATTTTCATGTAAAGGGTATAGCACACTGTAAATTCCTCTTAACTTATCAAAAACATAGTTCCTTTGTTTTATGAGATAAGGGTTGATGATTTATGATGAAGAGTTGAGAGTTGAGGGTTTATGGATATTTAATTATGTAGGTTTTAGTGTTAAATTATTAATGTTAGGTTTTAGGGTTTAACATATAGGGTATAAATTTTTTGTATTAGGGTTTAGGTCATAGGGTGTAGGGTTTATGATTGATGATATATCGTATGGGGTTTTATGTTGAGAATATAATATTGAGTTATAAAGTTTAGGTTTGAGGGTATATGAACTTGAAGGTTGAAGGTGTAAGGTCTAGGGTGGAGTATAAGCTTTATGACCTAGGATTGAGAGTAGGGTTTAGAGTTGAGGGAATATGATGTAGTGTATAGGGTTGACGGTATAACATGTAGGATTGAGTGTATAGGGTCTAGGGTTCATCCTATAGGCTTTAGGGCCTAGGGTTGAGGGATGTGGTTTAGGTTCAACATGGCATATGTTATATGGCTGAGGGTTGAGGGATAGGGTTTAGGGTTGAGGGTATATGGTATAAGGTTAAGGATTGAGGATATGTGGTATATGTTTAAGTATATGGTTAAGGGTTTAATATATTTGCTTTAGTTCCTAGGTTTGAGGGATGAGGTTTAGTGAACTAATGGTATAGGTATAGGGTTTGGTGTTATTTGTATAGAGTTTATAGTTAAGTATCACATCTCCCCCTCTCTATTGTTCTCCACTCACTTCATTCTCTCCCCTAGATATGTCTATCTTTATATAACCTCTCTCTCCACTATCTACCTCTCTCTCTATCTTAGCTTTCTATATATTTCCCTTTCCTACTTCTCCCCTCATCCCTCCCTTTGTAGATATATCTTCTCTCTATCTCACATCTTTATCTTTCTCTGCCTCTCTTCTCTCTATCTTACCTCTCTATCTCTTTCCTATGTCTCTCTCTCCTATCTCCCTTTAAAATCTCTAAATTATTCATTATCTAGGGTTTACGACCTATGTTTTATTGGTTTAGAGTTGATGGTTTATGATGGAGAGTTGAGTGTTAAGGATTTAGTGTTAAATTATTAATGTTGGGTTTTAGGGTTTAACATATAGGGTATATGGTTTAGGTCGTAGGGTGTAGGGTTTATAGTGGACAATATAGGGTATGTAGTTTAGGGTTGAGAGCATAATTAATTAATCTTTAAGGTTTATGTTTTAGGTTATAGGAACCTTGAGGGTTGAAGGTATAAGGTTTAGGTTAGAGTATATAGGCTTTACGACCTAGAACTGAGTGTAGGGTTTACAGTTGAGGGTATAGCATTTAGGATTGAGTGTATAAGGTTGAGGGTTCATCCCATAGGTTTTAGGGCCTGGCTTTGAGGGGTATGGATTAGGGTTGAGGGTATATGATGTAGTGTTTAGGGTTGTGTATATGGTTGAAGATTTATTATATAGGCCTTAGGGCCTAGGGTTGAGGGATATGGTTTAGGGTTGAGGGTATAGGGTATAAGGTTAAGGATTGAGGATATATGGTATAGGTTTAAGTATATGGTTAAGGGTTTAACCTATTGGCTTTAGTTCCTAGATTAGAGGGATAATGTTTAGTGAACTAATGGTATATGTATAGGGTTTATGTGTATAGAGTTTAGAGTGAAGTGTCACATCTCGCCCTCTCTACTCTCCTCCCAATCTCTATTGTTATTTGTATCACTTCATTAGCTCCCCTAGATATACCTCTCTTTATATAACCTCTCTTTAGGTATGTGTAGGATCATCATTGAAAAACTAGGCCCTTAATTGGCAAAAAAATTACAAAAATTAGAGTTAGGCAACTTGACGTAAAAATTTCAATAAGTTATCTATATTATTTCAAAAATATGTAAGAATAGAATATGTAGCAAATTGAATGTTGTTTCTAAACTATTAGGTTAATTTTTTTAAAAATATCTATTTGGTGAAAATTTGAAATTTGAATGTAGTACTACTTAAATTTCAAGGAAAAAAGAAGTAGGTGTCTGTCTGACCACCCTAACCACAAAAAAATGATAATACTTTTTAAAAATATTTTAGATATAAGTAGAGGACTCATGTCCTAATGTGATGCATATTTTATTTTAATTTTCTTCAAAGTAAACAATTAATTATGATTTTTTTATTACAAATTTTAAAAAATATAAAAACTCATATGTCTTACCACCGTGACTTTGCCAAAACTTCATGAATTTTTCTTTTTAATCCTATAGTATGCAAAGAATAGAATGTGACACATGTTTCAGATTAAAAAAATGTGATACCATTTGAAAGCTATAGATGTTTTTCAATCAACCTATCAATCAAGACTTTAGTTGTAATTGAAATAGAAAATGAATAATAATTATTTATTAAATTCAAAGTAAAGCATAATTTATATTGGTAGAAATTTGAGAATGTCCTTTAAAAACCCTTTTTGTTTCATCAATTTTGGGTAAAAAAAAGTCATTAGCCACATACCATACACATACCAATCATATCGCCACTTTTTGGCCCATCATGATCCTACACATACCCCTATCCACTATCTACCTCTTTCTCTATCTTGGCTTTCTATCAATTTCCCCTTCCTACTTCTCCCCTCATCCCTCCTTATCTACCTCATTAGAAATTTACCAAACTAGGTAACAATAAAAAGATAATAACACATGAGGTGTAACATAAGTCCTTTGTGGAATACCAAGGGTGAAGGCCCCAACTAGATTAGGGATGATGTTTTAAATCTCCTCATTCATAAATGGGAAGGTATTTCAAACTAGTGGATGGGTCTATTTGTTTTTGTTGGTTATATGTTGTTAGTGTGTAGTGTCTGTATCCTTTTTATGTTGCTTTTAGTTTGGTTTCTATAATGGTCTGTTGAACTTGGTTCCTTTTGGCCTTGTGGGATTTTCATGTAAAGGGTATAACACACTATAAATTTTGCTTAACTTATAAAAAACATAGCTCCTTTGTTTTATAGGTTTAGGGTCGATGGTTTATGATGAAGAGTTGAGAGTTGACGGTTTATGGTTTATCTTTAATTATGTAGGTTTTAATGTTGAATTATTAATGTTATGTTTTAGGGTTTAACATATACAATATAAAGTTTATGTATTAGGGTTTAGGTCGTAGGGTGTAGGGTTTATGACTGATGATATAGGGTATAGAGTTTAGTGTTGAGAATATAAGATTGAGTTATAAGGTTTAGGTTTGAGGGTATTTGAACTTGAAGGTTAAGGGTATAAGGTATAAGGTTTAGGGTAGACTATTTAAGCTTTATGACCTAGGACTGAGAGTAGGGTTTAGAGTTGAGGGAATATGATATAGTGTATAGGGTTGAGGGTATATAGCATGTAGGATTGAGTGTATAGGGTCTAGGGTTCATCCTACAGGCTTTAAGGCCTAGGGTTGAGGGATATGGTTTAGGGTCAACATGGTATATGTTATATGGTTGAGGATTGAGGGTTTATCCAATAGGCTTTAGGGCCTAGGATTGAGGGATAGGGTTTAGGATTAAGGGTATAGGATATAAGGTTAATGATTGAGGATATATGGTATAGGTTTAAGTATATGGTTAAGGGTTTAATCTATTGGCTTTAGTTCCTAGGTTTGAGGGATAATTTTTAGTGAACTATTGGGATAGGTATAGGGTTTTGGGTTATGTGTATAGAGTTTAGAGTTAAGTATCACATCTCCCCCTCTCTACTCTCATCCCCATCTCTATTATTCTCTATCACTTCATTTTCTCCCCTAGATATACCTCTCTCTCCACCATCTATCTCTCTCTCTATCCTAGCTTTCTATCTATTTCTCCTTCCTACTTCTCCCCTCATCCCTCCTTATCTACCTCTCCCCCCCTTTGTAGATATCTCTTCTCTCTATCTCACATATTTCTCTTTCTCTGCCTCTCTTCTCTCTATCTCTCTCACATGTCTCTCTCTCCTAACTCCCTTTAATATCTCTAAATTATTCATTATCTAGGGTGTAGGGTCTATGGTTTATGGGTTTTGAGCTAATGGTTTATGATGGAGAGTTGAGAGTTAAGGATTTAGTGTTAAATTATTAATGTTGGTTTTAGGGTTTAACATATAGGATATAAGGTTTAGGTCATATGGTGTAGGGTTTACAGTTGACAATATAGGGTATGTGATTTAGGGTTGAGAGTATAATTTATTAAGTTATAACTTGGTTTACGTTTGAGGTTATAGGAACCTTGAGGGTTGAAGGTATAAGGTTTAGGTTAGAGTATATAAGCTTTATGACCTAGAGCTGAGTGTAGGGTTTAGAGTTGAGGGTATATGATATAGGTTATAAGGTTGAGGGTATAGAATTTAGGATTGAGTGTATAAGGTTGAGGGTTCATCCTATAGGTTTTAGGGCCTAGGTTTGAGTGCTATGGATTAGGGTTGAGGGTATATGATGTAGTGTTTAGGGTTGTGTATATGGCTGAAGATTTATTACATAGGCCTTAGGGCCCAAGGTTGAGGGAAAGGGTGTAGGGTCAAGAGGGTATATAGTATAGGGTTGAAGGTTTAGAGTATAGGATTTAGGGCATAGGATTGAGGAATAGGGTTTTGGTTTGGGGGTATAGGGTATAAGGTTTAATGTCGAGGGTATAGGGTATATGGTTTAGGGTTGAGGGTGTAGAGTATAGGGTTGACTATATGGTTAAGGGTTTAACTTATTTCCTTTAGTTCCTAGGGTTGATGGATAAGGTTTAGGGTAATTATTTGTATATGGTATAGGCTTTAGTTCCCTAGATCTACCTCTATATCTTTATATCAACTTTCTATCTATCTCCCCTTCCCACCTCTCCCCTTATCCCTCCTTATCCATCTCTCTAGGCTCCCTCCCTATGTAGATCTTCCTTATCTTTATAGGGTTTAGGGTTGAGAGTACAATATTGAGTGATAAGGTTTATGTTTAAAGGTATAGGAACCTTGAGGGTTGAGGGTATAAGGTCTAGGGTAGAGTGTATAGGCTTTATAGCCTAGGGCTAAGTGTAGGGTTTAGGGTTGAGGGTTGAGGGATAAGGCTTTGGGTTGACAATATATTGTATCTAGGGTTTAGGTTTATGGGTGTAGAGTTCAGGGTTAATTGTATAAGTGCTAGGGTTAAGTGCATAGGGTTTTGGTAAGTTAAATTTTTTGTAACAGCAAAACTAAGAAAAAAACATATGTTATTTTTTGAGTTAAAATCAAGTATGTGTTTTGTTAAGTTAAAATAACATTCATGTTTTGTAAAGGTGAATCCATCATTCAAAACATGTATGCATTTTGTAAAGTTAAACGAATGTATGTGTTTTATAAGTTAATTTAGCACATACATGTATTTTACATTATAGGAATTTCTAAGTGGAGACCAACATGCAAACACTTAAGTTTAGGGACCAATAACATGTACAAGTTATAGAAACATAACACATATACATTTTGCTTAGTTTAAACGGATTACTAACGGCTAAAAATCACATGATATTCATGTTGAAGGTCCCACTGTCCAGCTAGTTCCATTTTTCTAATGATTAAGATACATTGGAATTTGAAATGATTGAAATACATTGGAATTTGACAATTAATTGATTGTTCAATGTTTTTTATTTGTGTAACATTTTTTACTATCAATTATGATAACTATTTCACATTTTATTGATAATTTGTTAACTTGATTAATTAATTTATCATTTAGATGTCAAATAAGAGTAATTTATTTAAGAAATTTCATATATGTTTAAGTATATTGAGTAAGTAATTTTTTTTTCAAATTACAATAATTATTAACATATATTCATATATATTTTTTATTTTGGAACACATTATATTAACCATGGTATGGAATAAGTAAGGACCATGAAAAATGAGAAAATTTGGAGAAGGTATGCCTTCTATACCAACTAATATTAATGTAGAATCAAATATTGAAACACCTATTGAGGATAGAAATGATGAATCAAATTTACCAAATACAAACCAAGAATAAGTGTTAATCAACACACCCATTAATACAAGGAATGATCTATCAAATGTATCAAATACAAATGAAGAACACACAATAATAATAACACCTCCTAGAATTATTTGTAAAAGAATAAATTATCTAATTGACATAGGTGAAAACCTTTTGAAGTCAGTTCCCAATGAAATTCCTGATCACACTTCTCGCAGAATGGCTAATGAAATATGAAAAAAAATAGTTTTAGAAGTTAAGTGAAACTAGAAGGTGCCAATTGTTTGTTGAAATGATTAAAAATCTTAGTTGTAGAGACAATGTAAGTTATAGATTCAAAATAACAAAAAATAAATCATTATTGGCAAGAAATAAACTCAATTTACAATAATTCAAGAGAAATACATCATTATATTCCATGTCATCACTCGACATCAAAATATTACATAGTACACTAAGGTACAATGATTGACTTAGGCAGTTCATTTCCAACAAGTCATAACAATATAAAGAAATTACAACAATGTACATATACACTAGAATCATCCACAAATGTACATATGTCAATATCAATTCAATATAATGTAGAGATATACATAATAGAATCTTTGACCGACATCAAACCTCTACTAGTCATCTACAAATTAGGAGATGAGAACATGGTATAGGTGCTTATTTCATCCAACCATGAAGCTTATGCTTCCCGATAGAGTTCTTCCTTACATGAAGAACCACTGACTCTACATGAGATGCTTAGCAAAAAAAATTGATGTACAAGAAGGAATCTAGCACATACTTATTATATCTACATGAATTTATTTTATAATACTAGAACATGCTATGATCGATACTAGGATATGGTAGATAGCAGTATAAATATATAATACATCTATCTCAATGGTCTAAAGAAGCTTGGCCAAGCATGATGCCATATACAACAAAATAAAAGTAGATCTAGAAAAGGAGAATCTATGCTCCCTAATACTGACATCTAGCACCCATCCCAAAAGGTAAACTTTCCACAAATACTCAAAAAATAGTATCATACATAATGAACACACCAAGAAAACAACCTTAAAGATAGTTATAGGCAAACTACCTTAGAATTAAATAAGCACTAGTTGTTTTTCTAGCAAGTGATTATATTTATGTCATTCATAGATTCAAATCTTTCATGCATTATTTTCTACTTGCAAAATATAAAGTCATCACATACTATTTAATTTTCATGTATTATTGACTAATTTAAATATCAAGCATATTTAATCATAAAAATAATGATTATTTCAACATGCACAATTTTTAAAATTTTAGTTTAGTAACATTAAAATTCTATCTATGTTCAATCTTATGACTAATTTCACAGTGACATAAAAAAATGAAGAACAACTGCTAATCTATAAGGGTTCCTTTTTACTAATTAGAGTAATGATTAGCTTTCACAATCATATCACTATGCAAGGACCACTTGAAAAATATAGAGACCATACATTAACTAGGATGAAGATGATCATATCATAACTTAAATAGAATATTATAATTATAGTTTTGGTTTCAATCCAAACATTACAAAAGTCATGATAGACATTACTAAAACTAGAAGTGATAGTTGATTAAGATAATTCACTTATTTAATCTTTTAGACAATTCTATCATCTTACATTTTTGGTCAATCTTTGAAACAACCAAAGCAATAGAGCCAACATATATTGGAGATGTGATTTGCCATTATTAGGTCATCTGAAAAGGTTGAGGATGCGGACAAGTTGACTAGTTCTCCTAGTCTATAACCTAAATCTAGATAAATGCACAAGTAGGGAAAATGATTCCACCCAAGATAGTCATTTATCTATATGAAAATAGTTATATAAAAGATTGTAACTTGGTAAAATAAAAGTGAACACAACTTCATATAATAAGACACATGAAAACACCTTTAACATTAAATTCAAGGGAGACTTAAGGGTGAGACATTAGTAAAAAAATTAAAGAATAATTGAGAACGTACTCAACAATTGTTGACTAATCCTTTTCCTAAAATAATATTTTAAATTTGATGGCTAAAACATTGAGAATATCATTCTAGAATTTATAATAATTATAAACTAATGTAAAATGATCATATTAAAATGCTATCAAAATTCCTAGAATCAAATATTTATCTTATATTAATTATTACACATCAACATACATATTCATAAAACAAAGCTCTTTTCCATTAAATAGGGTAATTCTCTTGTATTTAGCTCAAGCTTCACGAACCTTGGTTAAAGAAATAATGATAATAAAAAATGCATTGAAAAGCATTGACCATCATGTAATACATGCGACTCTAGGAAATTATACTGATGCAACTAGGTTAATTTAGATCGTTATTAAAAACAATGGCTTCAACTCAGGCACAACCCAATAAATAAGTGTAACAAAACTAAAAACCAAAAACACAAAACTTGCTGCGCTACTTGACATACCTGTTTCAATTAAGGATTTTATTTATTTCCCTTAATATTTTCTCCTGCTATTCACCTCCATTTCGAATACAACATGGGAGAATACATACCCTAAATTGAATAAAAACTATTAGAAAAACTAATTTTGCAGGCGCTTTGCATTTGCATGCACTAGCAAGTTTCAAATAATTTGGAAATTCTAAATGGAAGTGAAGAGTTCAAAGGAACGTGCAACCAAGATGTTGTTTTGGTTAATGTTATGATTGCAGGCTATGCTCAGCATGCGTAATGTGAGCAAGCTTTGATACTCTTTTTCAAAATGCAACATCAAGATTTAGTGTCCTGGAATTCTATTATAGCAATGCATGCACAAACTGGGCACAGTGAGGAAGCCTTAAAACTATTTCACAGCATGTTGTCGCATGGGATAAAGCTAGGCGAATTTACCTTGGTTAGAATTATTAGTGCTTGTGCTAATCTTATAACATCTTTGGAGCATCACAAGGAGGTGCATGTCCATGTAGTCAGATGTTTTTGTTGCAAATGTTGTTACTGATATAATTGCCAAAAGTGGAAGCATAGAAAACTCAGTCAAGCATTTGACAAACTGTCATCACGCAATGTGATCTCATGGACCGCAATGATTTCAGCATATGCTCATTATGGACTTGGCAAGGAAGACCGCCTTATACTTGAATAAATGCAACAAAGAGGAATTAAACCTGACCATGTCATTTGTTAGTGTTCTTTCTGCATGTAGCCATGCAGGCCTGGTAGACGAGGGTCGGCATTACTTTGATTCAGTGAGTCGAGATCACAATATAATGCCAATAAGTGATCACTTAAACTGTATTATAGATCTTCTTGGCCGAGTTGGCTACCTAGATGAGGCTAAAAGCCTTATCCATAGAATGACAATTAAATAGACTGCTTTGGCATTCTTGCTTGTTTTGAAAGGCATGCACAAATAAATCTGAATCGTATAGCAATATAAAACTGAAAAAAATATTGAATAGAAGGAAATCTTGACGAAATATAATCCAGAATAAAACACGAGTGGATCCATCAAGTCTTCAAACAAATTATGAAGGGTGAACATTCTGATTGAGGCAAATGAGTAGCAGCATCGAATCCAGAAGAAAAAATGAATAATGAAACGATGAAAGCTAATGAAGGGTTTTAAAGTGTTATCTATGATTTAGCACTAAAATGATTATCGACGAAGTTACTTTTACCTTGTATCTGAATAGGCGTCTGCTCTCCCTAGCCGTGATCTCCATGACACTCTTCCATTTCTCTCTATCGACTTCCCTGCCATCGTTGTCCTCCAAAGTATGTAACCGAAGGGATTGAAAAATCACGTTCTCCTCTTTCTAAAAGCCATTCTATGCAATGCAATTAATTCCCTATTTCTCCATATTGATAGTGGAGTGCCATTATATGCCCACATTTTTGCATGACCTTCATGGCATAATTTCATCATGCTAAACTGTTATTTTTAAAAAGAGCCCTCTATTGCATTTTTAAATAAATGATGTATGAATTTATGCAACGTTCCACTTATTAATAAGTTTCAACAACTTAATTTATTTACTTTCAATTAATATCAAAACTTAAATATATATATAATATTTTTTTAAGTCTCCAGAAAAAGGCACATGGTCTATAGTTATATTATACAATAAGAAGGTTTATAAAAACATTAAAAAAGCATCAGCTTCTTTCTCTATTTCATTAGGTGCAAATATTGTATGCAACTATTGTATAGTTGAGTAGTTAGTGTAACTGATTTTTCTTAAAGCTATGAAAACAAAATGATAAACTATATAAAAAACCTAGCCAAAACTATGCCACTTATAACAATTGTTTCGTTCTTTGACAAAAAACTTTATATTTGCTGAAGTTGCAAATTCATCACTCTATTAAATTAGTAAAATTTGTTTTTAAACCTTTGTCATTTGGGAATGTTTCCCATCGTATCTTTTTTTTTCTATTTGGGTAGTTTCCCATAGTTTTTTGTTTTAGCTTTTTGAGTTGGGAAACTTTCCCAACATGGTTGTAGAAACTTTTCATAGTTTGTTGTATATATTTCTCCTTTTATTCAATAAAGTTGTGAAGACAATTTGCTCCACATTTTGGAGTAAATATAAAGTTTATATTCTCTCTGCCTCTGAATTTATTCATAGTTAATTATTGAGTATTAAATTTCTAGTTTATTTTTGTGTACTGGCATTTGTTGTTTTTATTTTATTGTTTCTAACTTATGGTATTAGAGCAGGTTTGAAATGACAATGAATGCTAATAGTACACAGTTGCAAATTCCTAAATTTAATGGGAAAAACTATGATTTTTGGAGTTTTCAAATGAAGATTTTGTTTAGATCACAGAAGCTATGAGATCTTGTGCAGAATGGGTATTTAGAACTAACAACTGCAACAACATTAGTAGCACTCACACAAAATGAAAGGAATTTACTAGAGAATAATTAGAAAAAAGATCAAAAAGCATTATTGTTAATTGTGCAGGGTCTTGACGAAACTCTCCTTCCAAGATTTACAACTATTTCAATGGCCAAAGAAGAATGGGATCTTCTTGCAAATCATTTCAAGGTACAAAAGGATAAGAACAATTTGTTTACAAATGCTTAGAAAAGATTTTGAAATTTTACAAATGTCAGATTGTAAAAGTTTAGGGGATTTCTTTACTCGCACAATGGGGATAGTTAATCACATGAAAATAAATGATGAGGTCATTAATGATCAAAAAATTGTTGAAAATATTTTAAGAAGTTTTCCTACAAAATATGATCCTGTAGTTATAGCTATTGAAGAATCGAAAGATCTAACCTCTTTATCTATACATGAGCTTATGGGTTCACTATACACACATGAGCAAAGAATAAATAAATCAACAAAGAATCCACTTAAGAAAGCTTTAAAGAGAAAAGTATCCTTGAAAGAAAAAGAAGCCGCACTAGAATCATCTTCAACACAAAGAGGAAGAGGAGAATGTTTTCAACAAAGAGGCAGAGGTCAAAGAAGCAATAGAAGTGATGAAGAAAATTGTAGTTACACTCAAGGAAGAGGTAGAGGTTTTCAAAGGTATAATAAATCATCTTTTCAATGTTATTACTGTCAAAAGTATGGAAATATTGTAGTTGAATGTAGGAAAAAGATTGCAGATGAAAGTAAACAGGAAGCCCAATATGCAAATGAAGGTGAAGGGTAGGAAGGATATGTCTTGCTAACATGCAAAACAAAGGAGGAAGTAAATGATGACAAATGGTATGTTGATAGTGGGTGTAATAATCATATGACAGGATGTAAAGATATATTTTAGAATTTGGATGAGTCTATCAAATTTGAAGTCAAGATGGGAAATAATACAATTGCATCAGTCATGGGGAAAGGGAGGATATTAATCACAACAAAGCAAGGTGAGAAAAAATATATTGGTGATGTATTTTATGTACCAGGCTTAAAGCATAATTTGTTAAGTGTAGGTAAACTTGTGCAAAAGGGCCATGCTGTCAAATTTGAAAAGGGTTCATACATTATTATTGATGGTAAAAACAAGATGATAACCAAAATACCCATGACTTCTACTAGGATGTTTTCTCTTAGTATCAGACATAATATGAATTTAAGTTTCAGTGCTCTTGTAAAAGATACACAATGGTTATGGCATCTTAGATTTGGCCATTTGAATTTTGGTTGACTAATAGGGTGGAGAGCATATTTCTCATGATTTTCATAATTTTGTTTTGAAAATAACATAAAAAGGCAACTAACAACAAGGTATACACCTTAGAAAAATGGTGTAATGAGAGAAAAAGTAGAAAATTTTTAAATATGGTAAGGAGTATGCTTAATGTTAAGAATTTACCAAAATATTTTTGGGTAGAACTAGTTTGTTGTGCAGGTTATATTTTGAACAAAATAGGTTGTTTTGTTTTTCGGTGATAGGCTTATGCTCTCCCCTTAACTAGGTGATTCAGAGTGCTAGACTCATCTTTTAAATTCATGCAATTTATGCTTTTGTGAAATCCTTTAGACATGATTTCCGTAGTGGGAAAAAGTACTCACCCTACGGGAATGACCTAAGTGGGGACAACCAAATGCCATGGTTTTCCAACCCTCTTTAAATTTTATGTGAATCTAGGGAAACCCTTTTTCAATGGAAGTACATGAGATAACCATCCCCAAAATCTTTGTTCTAAAGATTGGGAGGTCTCCTGAGGGAGTTTATCATATGTCACTCCAAACAAATACCTATCTAAGAACTTAGTGTAGTATCCAACTTGTCAGTTCCTAAACATTGTAATACTCAGCGGTGCAAGGGGAGGGAAGAATCTGCCCCCAAGACACTCACCATATAATTGCCATAGACTGTTTGCTCAAGGGATTGAGAAACCTAACTTTGAGTATGCACCTGGAAAAGATAAAAACATGGGTGCCCTCTAGAGGGTGACACGACTGTGTGAGTTGACACAGTTTTAAGATGTGGGTCATTTGAGTATATAACATTGACCTTTTGTTCTTAAGAGTGAGTCTGTCTGAAGTGTATTATTTTCAAAAACCTATGGAAATCAAGAAGAATCATGTTTGATTCTTGAACATACAATTTTTGTTTAGACTCTAAGACTTAAAACCAATTGAAACTTTTAGAAAACAAAAATTTAAACTCAAACCACCATGGCTGAAATAGATGAGGATCAATTGAATGCTTTAGCTTATCAACTAAAGAACCTTCAACAAAAAATCTGGGAAACAACCACAAATAGATATTTGCTACCAAACATCTACCCATATCCTCTTGACCAAACAATGAACATGAGACCTTCTTCACCAAAAACTACATCATCTAAGTTCAATGTCTTTGAATTTTTACAAAAGTTCAACAAGCCCAAATCCAAGTCCTCAAATACAAATGCTATTGAACAATCCTATCATGTCATGCATTTATCTCCATCCACCATAAGCCAAAATAAATCTCAAGATTCTTTCACCCAAGTTAACAATTCCATCCAATCATCCTCTTCTACCATATCTTCAACATCCAATGATTCATGTCAATCTCTCAATCCAAAGCATGCTAGCATAGACTCCCCTTCACGTCAAGATCAAAATATTCTTTCCACTCCATCCAATGATATCAAAATTCCACAAATTCTTCCAATCTTTGATCAAGATCCCATTTCTCAAGAATCTTATGACAACCCCTTCCTTTCACTTTTCATCCAAAATAATTCACATCCATCTCAAGAGACAAGTATCCTTCCAAGTTCTTCTTCCACAATATCTAATCAATCCATACCATCTCATGATTCTATTACATCACAAGAGCATGCTAGTTCTTCCATCCTATCTAATGATGTCTTACCAACTAATGATCAAGACACGCTTTCTATAAAATCTTATGATTCCTGGTTCCTCAACAAGATCAAGATATGCTTCCATTCAAGGATACCCTTTCATCCCATGAAGATGTTTATCCTTCTCATGATCAAGATATGCCTTTCATACTACTTCATGATCCCTTTCCAAGTCAAGATCAAAACACCTCATCATCCCCATGTCAAGAGCCTATCACACATATTCAAGCTATCCATGAACCACACAACTATAAATTAGGATCCTCCACCTTTATCCATTCCGGTTTAATTCCAACACCTATCCTCTCATCCATGTCATATCTTCCCCAATATGGACTTCCATCTTGTTTCACAAACAATACATATCCCATTGGTAAACGAATGTGTCAAAGTATGAACTACAAAGGCAAAGGATTAGGCATTCATGAGAAAGGTATCCTAGAACCCATTTTTTCTCAAGAAAACCCATCAAACCTACCATTTATCCTAGGTTCTCATCCTAGTCCATCAAACCTTCCATCTATCCTAGGTCCTCATTCTAGTCCATCAAACTTTCCATCTATCCTAGGTCCATATGCTATTCCTCAAGAAAAAAAAAGGCACACATCCTTGACACCCTTTCAAAATTATACCTCCAACAACTCATCCATAATACCTCCATACCATTCATCTCAAAGCACCTCTTCCATTTCTCTTGGAAGCAATTTGGGTGCCAAATGTCAAAAGCTTCCATATCAAATTCCACATGTATCAAAGGATCAACATGTCTCTTCGAAGAGACATGCAAAAATAAAAGAAAACTTGATCCAAAATCGAAAAAGGCCACAAAGGCCCATCAAAGCAAAGGAAATTTTCAAAGACCACAAAGGCCATAAATCAAAAGGAATTTCAAAAGGCCACAAAGGCCCATCAAAGAAAAAAGGAAAATTTCAAATACCACAAAGGTCCATAAATCAAAAAGAAAAATTTCAAAGGCCACAAAGGCCCACAAAGAAAAAATCAAAATCAAAAGTCATGTGGATTCCAAAAAGTCTCATAGAAGCAATAAAATCAAAATTGGCATCCAAATTTGCTAATCCAAAAGCTTTCTCCAATTTTCCATCTAATAACATATCACCTTCCAAATCCATTTTTCCTACATCACTCCACCACCCTTCAAGGTGTGTGCCAATGTTGATCTTGCCATCCTTTCTATCTATCCATCAACATGCGTTCCAACCTCCTATCCATTATCCAACACGCATCCCCCATCATTCTCCTTTAATCCAAACTTTTGCATAAGTCCTTAGTTTCTTCCATCATACCATTAATCTACCAACATTTATGAGTCTAATCCCCATTGCCAAGGTTTATTAAAGGGATAATTGGTCGTGAAACTTGATGCTTAAGTCCTTCTTCCATCTTCCTATCATGCATATATTATCTTTAACATTTCCACCTTTGATCTTGAAAAGGTTAAGGATCTTCTTGAAGCTCATATATCTTATCCTATACGCTTTATCCATATCTTTCATACCATATCTTTCATCTTATTCCATCATTCTTACTAGATCATCCTTTCTTTTCATCCTTGGTCTTGATGAGGAATAGGGGCAAAGTAATTGGTCCTTGTGTCTGTATCTTATCTAGTTGATCTTGATCATCCCATTCATTATTGTTATCCTTGCATTCTTCAATTCCATATCTCTTAGCTTATCAAAATCCATGTCATCATGTCCCTTTGCAACCTTGAATCTTATCATGCAAATCATATTTGAGCCTAGCTGTAAAACATTATCCAATCCTCATATCTTTTGTCAATCAATCATCAACAATCATCAATCTTATCATACTTAGAGGAAATCAATAATCCTAAGTATTCATCATTATCACGCCTTATGGAATCAATCATTCCTGGCATCTTAATCAATCAACTATTATCATCTTTCGACAAGAGATATGTTGCTTGTGTGACATGTTTTGCAGTGAATATTTCATTTTGATGTATCATTTATCCATGGTTGCAATACCTCTATTGTGGGGAATCTTATTCCTTCAATCTGTCATATCATCTCATTCCATCTTAAATATCTTGAAAATCCAAAAAAAATCAAATATCTCTGAAAATCCAAAAAAATCAAATATCTCAGAAAATCCAAAAAATCAAATATCTCAAAAAATCCAAAAAACTCATAAAAAAAATTCATAAAATCTGAAAAAGTGCAATAAAACCTCATGTACATATCATGGCAATGTGGTCATGTCTCACCTTAGCTTGGGGGAAAAATCTTGAACTCACTGGGGGCAACAAACTTCGAGCTCAAACAAAACAGACAAATAGTAGTATGGAAAAAATAGAAAATACAACGATCAAAGCATATTTGAACATCACACAATCAATCAATGGAGAATCAAAACATCCAAATCAACAGCTAAGATCAATCAACCAAAACAAATCTAAAAGGATGATATTCTTTTGAATCATGATTTTATCACTTTAGCTTGAATGCTCAAATGTTGTACTTTGATTTTTGTTGTCATATCTTTGGAGCAACTCGATGATGTATTGAACTAGATAACCAAGGAAGGAGTATGATTTTTCTTTGTCTATTGCCTATGAGTTAATCATTATTACTATGTGGATTGTCGTGGGATGCACTCTACCAAGTATCACTGATGACATTTAGATTCACATAGGAAAACAATTAATTCTTGTCTGTTTACGCAAGAAATGCTTAGGTCATCTTAGTTTAATTATATCTAGATGCTTGTGTTCACTTGCAATATCAAAAATCATGAATGTAGTACTCAGGTCATCATTGTCTAACTCATACCATCAGTGTTTGTACTCATTTTCAATATTTTAAAGGCTCAGTGATGATAAGAAACACGATAAATGGACTGTTAAGATGCCAATGCTTGCATTTTAGAATTGCATGGTTAAAATAGATTGCATCCATATTAGTCTTGCATATGCATTTATAGATTGTTTCAAAGTTTTCAAATTTCAATCTCAAAAGCTACACGTACACCCTCTCCTCATCATATCATCATCTCTTCAATATTTCTTAGGATAGTATAGATTTGTTAACCTAATCATCTCTTTCTAAATCATTTTCTTTCATTTCAACAGTATCACAATTCCATCCAATCTTAATCTAGTAAGTCTAGCACAAATCATTTGATTGCATCCTTGGTTTTCTTCCCAACCTTGTTACAAGCCTTTATCCAATCATCATCATCATCATCGGGATGTTTCATTCCCTATCCTTTTGTGTTGTTTTTGGATGTATCCTTCCCTCATCAACAACACTCTTATCATCATCATCATCAATCAATCTTGGCTTGCAACTTGACTAGGGCAACATCACGTTTATCCTTGAATCCATTTGTGCTTACTTACTTTTCATCTTCTCCTTTCATTATCTCTTCCTCATCCCATCCCCTATCCTATTCATCATTTTTCATCATCAAGTATCAGTACATTAATCAACCCTATACTAGGGTATATCAATCAATCAGAGAAGTCAAACCACATCACCCAATCAAATCTGAATTTTCATGCACTAGATGTGGAAATCCTCCTATGATCATAACATTTCACAAATAAAAAATCTTCTCAAATCAATCAACATCAATCAATCAATCTATTGTTCAACCTCACCTATCATGAGGTCAATCATCAATTTAACATTGATCCTTGCCTATCATGAGGTCAAACATCAATCATCAATCTATCATGGATCCTCGCTTATCATGAGGTCAATCAATCAATCAATCATTGAATCTCACCTATCATGAGATCAATAATCTTCTAATCTATCAGGATCATCAATCAATATCAAATCAAAGGCTGACACAATCATCAATCATCAAACACAAGGAGGAAAATCAAGGCAACATTTAATCAATAGGTGGAATCAATATTTCTTTATCGAGAGATAAATCGTCTCTATATCATTAAATCATCATCATACTCAATCATACAAAATTCAAACTTCATCAATTTATCTCCCGAGGGGCCATATATTTGTCATCAGCTAAAATCAAGTCTAGGGCATATGAAAAAAAAATCCGTCGATGCTAGCAACAACAACAAAATTATTCTTTGAAACAATGCGTAAACACATCACTTCAAAGAGGGGAAAAATGTATACACCTAAAAATGGTCTAGATAAATCTGATTAATTAAATATATTTATTTGATTAATTAACCTTTGATTCTTCTACTATTAAATAAATAAAATTATTTATTTATATAGTTCATTATTCTATTCTAATCACATTCTTTCAATTATTTTGTTTTAATTAAATAATCAACTTCATAAATTTGATTGGTTTAATAATTTATTTCCTCTTAATTAAATAAACTATATCATATAGTTTTATTTAGTTATCATATCTCCTCTTTATTAAATAAAAAAATTCTATTTGTTTGTTCTATTTAATAATATTCTTCAATTTTCCAAATTATATAATGCTAATATTCTTTCAAAAGTTGAAACTTTCAATAAAATGAATATTGGTTTATCCTTCCAAACTATTTCTAGAACCTTCATGGGAGATTTTCCTCTTCTCATTCCTCTTTTTCTTCTTGGTCTTCGAAAGGATTTCTCTATCATTTCCATCTTCCTCTCCACTCAATTCACTCTTCTCCATTGATTTATCCAGATTGAATCTCATCCCTTCTTTGTTGCCATGTCACATTTACCTTTCAAAAACCTATAAAAGGAGCCTTCATCTACAAGAAATGGATCCTAATTTTTGTGTAATCTTAACTCTACAGGCATCCAGGCATTCAGGCATCTAGGCATTCAAGCATTTAGGCAATCAAGCAATCAAGCATTTAGCATCAAGCATTTAGCAAATCACAACATCTTAGAAGCATTATCATGGCTGTATTTACAGTAGTTTCTTTCATCATAGTTTCTCTGTAGCTTCATCATATCTTCATATAGGATTAGATTAGTGCAATCTCATTCTCTAAATTGTCATTTTTACAGTCAAGATGCTAACCAAATTTGAGAGCTAATTGATTTAATAAATCTTTAAAGATAGAGGACAATAGGATGATTTCAGAGGATTCTTGCTTTAAATTGGTTTATTTAGTGTTGAATCTTTGATGCAATGTCTTATTTAGAAGTGTAGTTGTACTTTATTTACTTTTTCACACTTGCAGTTAACACAAGAGCCAGTAGTAGCATTCAACAATCAACACTAAGATGAATCCCTTCTTCATCCCCACCAAGTCATAGTTGAATGTTTCATCAAATAGTTCTTCATCATCCACCTCAGTATCTCCAAAAAGGTGGCAGAAAACAAGGAGCATGTCTGACATATATCAAGAAACAACAGAAGTAAATGAAAATACTTGTCATTTTTCATTTTTTGCTGATAGTGATCCTATTACATTTGAAGAAGCTATAAATGATGATAGATGGGTTAAAGCTATGAATGAAGAAATTGTAGCAATAGAAAAGAATCAAACTTGGGAAATTGTAGATCTCCCTGAGCATAAGAAGCCAATTGGAGTAAAGTGGGTGTATAAAACAAAGTACAATGAGCTAGGTAAGGGAAATAAATACAAGGCCAGGTTGGTAGTGAAGGGCCACAAACAAAAATCAGGTATTGATTATAATGAATTTTTTGCACCTATTGCTAGAATGGATACTATTCGTATGATTTTAGCTCTTTCAGCACAAAAGGGTTGGAAACTTTTTCATATGGATGTAAAATCAGCATTCTTGAATGGTGTATTGGAGGAAGAAATTTACATTGAGCAACCACCTGCTTATGAGATTAAAGGTCAAAAAGGTAAAGTGCTCAAACTGAAGAAAGCTTTTTATGGTTTAAAATGGGCACCTAGAGTTTGGTATGAAAGGATTGAATCATATTTTTTGAAAAACGGTTTTGAAAAATGCCCTTATGATCTCACCTTATTCATCAAACAAAATCAACAAGGAGATGTTATGATAGTTTGCACTTATGTTGGGAATAATGAAAACATGCTTAGAGAAATTTCAATGGAAATGAAGTGTGAATTTTAGATGACTGATCCTTGGTTTGTTGCATTATTATCTTGGTCATGAAGTAATTCAAAATAGTGATGGGATTTTCGTTTCACAAGAAAAGTATGCAAATGATATTTTGAAAAGGTTCAAGATGGACTCTTCCATGTGACAAGCCTCAATGTCATTTCACCCTAGTGCTCTTAGATAGTATCTTCTTGGGGAGATTTTGGAGTCTATTTTGAAGTAGTGACATTCAAATTTGGAAGAATTGCACACTGCTCATGTTGTCCAACTCTTGAAAGCTGTGGAGAAGCCGTCACAGTCACATTACAAGGGTGATGTTCATGAACCAACAAAGTTTCCATAGCATGATACTTCTCTTGAATCTTTCAACCATGTCTTCCCCAATATCACCTACATTTCGATCTAAAGCACTATACAAATGCCTTGGAAAATTCATTTCAAATGCATGTTTTATGGCATCATGAATCGATACATATGCCCTCTTATGCTAAGGAAATAATAAGTTAAGAAATTCATTTAGCTATTTGCATCCCATAATTTATTAAAAAAATAGCCTTCTTTATTTATGTATTTTTCCAAACATTCAATACTTAAAAGACATATATTTTTAATTTTCTTAATAATTTTACTTTCTCAATTTATTAGTTAAATTATGCGAGGAAATGAGATGTGGTAGACACTATTAAGACCCTTGGCTTAATATCACCCAATACCAATGGTAAAAGAACTATTATAAGAAATTTAAGTGTGTATCAACTCAATAGGTTCAACATCATGCACTAGAGGTAGATATGTTACCCGATGTGTTCTTAAATCAACTATAGTAAGCAACAAAACTAAAGAATATTGTTTGATTTCCAAAACAAGTAGGTCATTAAAAATAAGTAGAACATTATTAAATTCCATTGGGAGATGTGAAATGATTGAGGATCCTAATAGTAATTCTCTATGGGAATTTTTCTTGTAGACTTCCATGCAAAGGCAAGATTGTTAATGTATTAAGAACATTAGTTGAATTTTTTGGCAAGATAACACAAGATTTTTACCCAATCAAAGAGATGTTAGAGGGAGAATAAGATCTTGAAATTGTGAACCACATCCTAAACACTTTTTGGATATGACTCAAACTCAATTTTATGAAATGCTTGTTTAAACTTATAGTCAAGTGAGAATTAGTCAAAGGCTTTTTGAAATGGTCAAACCTTTTTATGTTAAGATAAATCATGCATGCACTACATATTGTTGTAGGATGCATATTAAATTTTTCATGCATTATGATATTTATCACCATATATGTGTTACTTTGCATACTAATGATGTTTTATAGGAATGTGGTATAGAATTCCCTCCTAAATCATCAAGAGACTTTATTTCAAGTGTATTATGTAAAAGAGATGGGCAATTTTTTTATAAGAAGTCATGTTTGAAAGGATCACATGTTACTTATGGTGGTTTGTAACATTTGGAAAAATGTGCACATTGAGAGAGTACACATGAAATTGGAAAAAAAACTAGTTACTTTTAGAAAATACAAGATAGTGACATATGGGGTTAAAGATGGAAAAGAGTTGAAGAGATGTGAGTTAGTGAATACTGATATTTCTATAGCTGAATTTATGAGGATTTTAAAGATAAAATAGTTTATGAGTATGCAATGCATACACATAGAGCTCAATAGTTGGATGAGAAATACCAGTTATGTAAGGATACATTTCTTCTTGGTACCATTATTTCTATTGTAGATTTTATTGAGAATTATACATTACAACCACAAAAAGAAGTGCAATATCAATTTTACAACTCTATGCAGGTTACTATTTTTGTAGTCATAGCATCCATGCATGCACATGATAGTAAAGAGAAAGACAAAAAGATATTAAGAGAGTATCAATTCTACATCAGTGACAAGCATACTCTTTCCATAGAGATTGTACAAGGTTCCTTTCAAATTTTCTATAATAATTTAAGTGAAAGAAATGTCAAATAAAATCAACACATCATATGGTCAAATAACTACATGTCACAATTCAAGAACTCAAAGATGTTCTATTAGTTTCAAACTAGGGTGCATGTGACGAGTGATGTTAAATATTTTTTAAATTTCACTAAGGATGGACATGGAAAGGGAGAGCATGATGTTAGAGCATGTTTAAAAAATATCACTAGTTACACAAGAGTTTAAGTACCAAGGTAGTTCTAAGTTGACTGATTCAACAACAATTATGCAATGGTGTAACTCCACAATGGTACCAGGTAATGAAGGTTTAATTCTATGGTTTCTATATAGTTTTGGTTGGTAAATCAATCTAATATTGCAAACTACCAATATTTTTGTACTGTTATAGGATTGAGTGAGTTGCACTCATTTACAAGTTCAAATGCAAGTTTACTGATTATTTATATGAGAGAGATTACATGTTTTTATTCTTCATGTATGGATTTTGTATGGGAATATTGTGATTCAAATGAGTGGGTTTACGAATGGTCTTGTATACCGTTAGCTCCCATTGACACATATCAAGTTCCACAAGAACTATAGTTGAACCAAATGGAAATATCAGTGAACTTTGACCATGTATCTAACCTAGTGCAATTAGGTATTGCATGATTTATTAATTTGTTGAAATCAAATATTTAAGTCATTTTATTACATTTTACATGGTTTTTAGAATTAATTTACTCATTCAATGAAATGAAGGTCATGTGTATGCAGTTATTGTTGATGCAAATAATGAAGAAGGAACAAATTATTATTTTTTCACTGTATAGAGGGGAAAAAATTAACTACCGCGATCACTAATGGAGAAGGTATTGAGTATCCAATAGGGTTTGTTGTTGTCACAGGAACATGGCTTAGAAGGTACCCTTTTAATAAATTGGATATTTGGTTGTTCAAGGACTTTAACACACATAGGAATATTCTTCATTACTTTAATATTTTTATTGCAATCAATATTCCATTGATTAAATATTGTAGTACTTAGACCACTTAATAAGTCTACCTCTCTAATTTTGATCTCTTGACCGATAAGAATATTCATTCCTATGTTGTTTGCTACTGCCTTGGTCTTCATTTTTCTAATTTTTCTGATTGCTATCATATCCTTTGTAGGATCTTCCTCTTGTCTTTCCACCACTACCTTTTCCACTTTGTTTTCAAATCTTTTATTCATTTTTTCTTCAATTTTTAAGGCAATCTAGTATGCATCCTCCATGGTTAGAACCCTCACCAATGTCATATCATCCTGAATGATTGGTTTTAGACCATTAATATACTTTGCTACGTTATCTTTGGTGGCTTATGAATTCCCTACTCGAATAAGAATTATATGAAACTCCTCCATGTACTCATTCATTGTCTTTGTTCCTTGTCTTAATCCTTGCATTTTCTTGAGAAAATCTAACTCATAATCCACTAGGATAAATTGCCTTTTGATTTTCTCTACCATCCTATCCCACCTTGTGGTTTTATCTTTCCCTTTTCTTCCTCTTTCCAATTGAATTTCTCTCCACTAGATTGAAGCATGTCCCTTCAATCTTGTCTTGGAAAATATTACTCTATCTGGGTCTTCAACTTCTTCAAATTTGAAGTATCCCTCGATCTCTTTTTGCACTTGCAGTTGGAAGAACTGCTCATGTAAAATCTCTATTTTTTCACTTGTGCTTCCATCCAAATGATCTTTTGAATCATAGCCACTAGAAGCTTTATCAATTTAGGACTTAATTGAGTCTGTTTCATTCTTTATACTCTTTTTGGCTCTAGGCCACTTCATACAAAACTAAAACAAGGTTTTGGCCTCTACCACACAAGCCTATGCACCCTTGATATTTTCTTGCAATTTATTGTTTGCATGGTAACACTTCTCTTTAATATACATCAACTTCCTATCACTTATCTTTTTCTCTAATTATTTCTCTATCCTTCCTTTCAATGTGATAGGATATTATTTAAAAGAATCAATAAAAAAATTCAAATTTTCCATATCAAAGAGAAATTTATTAACTCTTACATTAGGTATGAATTCCTGTCGAACCTTCCAAGCTTCATATATTATTTCTCCACTCTTCTGATGAGTATATCTCTTTCTAGGAAAATGCATGGAATACATCTCCCAATTGAATTTTGTGGAGAGGAAAGATCTTCTCCATGTCCACAAGCCCCTATTGCTTAGGAAGTTGTAACAACTGGGTAGACACTACAGGTTGGAACTGCAATTGCATACCTAGTGAAATCTTTAAATAATATTCAAAGGTGCTAGAAGATTAACAAGTGGACTTTAAGCTCTCCTAGATCCAGCCTTCTCTTTTAACTCCTTGTCACCAGTGTTAATTAGTGTCTCCACTTCTTTCTTTCCTTCTAGATCATCAGATTCATATTCACTCTTTTGCTCATCATTCTTCCCTATATCTACTTCACCAATAAATAGATTTGTATTATTAAGAGGTGTGACAATTTCTGATTGGCCTTTAACATTCTCAAAATTTACTTCAGATATCAGAGAAGGTATAGAAATATCATCCTTTTCAATGTATTTTTTAGTATTTTATTCCTTTTCAACGTTCTCCTTAGCATCAACATTTTCTTCTACCATTTCTTCCACTTTCAGAAGAACATTTCCTTGCACATTCCTTTCTCCTATTTCATGCTCACATTAAGCATCACCATTCTATGCATCTTCATCTGGAGCAACCATTTCAATATACAGTTCTTATGTGTTTTCTAGAGTCATTCCTAGCCTTTGAGCTAAGTATACAATATTTTCTACAAACTCTTTTTCGAGCCTCTCAAGATTATTTTGATCTCTTGTCATGAGGGTTTTCACAATTTACGTTATTCTGAATTACTCATTAAACAATGTATCCAATGTGTCCTTATTCTCTTCAAAAAGAGGAGCACCAATATTTTCCAATGCATAAGCCTTCAATTTAGTCTCTTCCTCTATGGCTTCTTGTCTTCTCTCAATCAATATATTTCATAATTCTACAAGTATTTGTTTTTCTACATTTCTCATATCTACTTCAAGAACAAAAACATATTTTGTAATGGATTCAACAATGGTGGCCTTGTCCACCTCATTTGCCTTAGTGTATAGTGCTACAGTTTCCTCTAGCATTTCATGTTGGACAATACCATTAAATAGTGCATCTACCTTCATAGGATTGAGTTCTTAGCAAGGGTTTCTTCTTTTTCTTTTTCTCCTCTTTTAGTTTCTTCTTCTTGATTGATTTTTCTTTTTTCTCCCTCATGTGGATCACGAAGGCTTGTTTTTTATTTTTCTACTTTAGCCTCTTCATTTGTATGCACAATATAACCTTTTTTCTTCTTTGTACTTGCTTCACCTTGTGAAGCTTCAACTTTCCTCTTGTAGACCAATTTTGGTCCTTCTTCATCATCCACATTCACACCCAAGTATTGATCTTTGGTAGCCTTTTTCTTCACTCTCCTTTTCATAGGGACAATTTTTTATGTTGCTAGAGAAGCCTTTTCCTTCTCAAGCCTTTTTTGTTGTTTTATTAGGGAAGCCTTTTCCTTCACTAGAGCATTCTCAAGTACTTTCCTCTTCTCTCCTAAGGTAGGCTTAGTATTTAAGGACCTATATGAAATTAGAGTTGTAACTACTCTACCAGATCTCCTTACACCTGATGAACCTCCTGGAGTGCCAGACATAGACTTTGCTCTCTCAACTTATTCTGGTGTGAGGACCAAGCCTCCACAAACTATGTAACTAGTCATCTTTTCAATAGTTTTACTTATGGTATTTTTCCTCTTATCCATGTGGACCTTCATTAACTTCTCCTCATATGTTCTATACCTCTATTCAGAGGGGTCTCTTGGCTTGCTCAACATGTAATTTGTAGACTCTACAATATCTTCCTCAATGATTTCATATCCCATTTTTGGTATCCATATAGTTCTGGGTTCTATGGCCTATATGATACATTCATCCTTTGTCACCAAGAATGTAATGTCATTCTTGTACTTTTGTACCATATTCTTCATAATCATCTCCCTTTATTGCATCCTATTCTGAAATACTACAAAGAATTCCACAAGGGCATCATCCTATGCCTTAGCATCTCCAATTCCTCTTAAAAATTATTTGATCTAGTGTGCTACAAGAATGATTTTTATCCACAAAACACTCTTTGTTTCGGGGAGTTCTTTCAAGAAATAAAATAATAAACATATGATCAAGGTTCCATATTTAAAAGGATACCTATAATCCTTTGTCTTTTGCTAGTTTTCCATCAACTATTGTCTCAAAATCTTGAACAAGTTATAGTCAGCTTCTTTCTCCACCATTTCATAGGGAATATTGATGGCGGTAGCTGAAACAAAGTTTTCTCTATTTGAAAAGTAGATTTTGTAGCTAATCATTGTTGTTGCATACTTCACCATAGTGTTTCTAATGTTCTTTATTATTAATTCCATCTTTTCATATGTTGCACTAGTAAGTTCCATCACAACCTCATTCTTTACTGACTTAAGAACCAGAACTAGTCTGGTTGAGCATAACCCTATAACTTCCCTAATCACTTCCTTTGTGATCATCCCAGGTATATCCATCCACACAAACTTGTCATAAATTGAGGTCAATACAATTCTCACCCAAGTATTATTGTGGAAAAAGTTGGGAAACCCTTTCCAAACATTGAGCTTCTTTGCAACCAAATTTTGATACTCTAGATTGAGTGAAAAATCATCACTAATGAGATCCTTTACCCACACATCACCATGCATCAAATTATTGTACTCTTATAATTTTCTATGAATTTGTAGATTCTTATGTCTTCTATATGCAGGACACCATTAAGAACCCTTGAAAATGTACCTTTTGGGCCAACCTCTATGCATTTATCAAGATGTTTCTTGAATTTAGGTTGAGATATTTTTGTGACCTCAATAACCATAGGAGTAGCCATTACAGATGATTTAAAGTATTTTCTGAAAAACTAGGGCAAAATGGATACCGTAAAAATACATTTTACTTCAATTTTTGGCTAGGGTTTTACTTGCATCAAACCTCAAATACTTCAAATGCACTAATATGCTCTTTGTCTACTCTTCTCCTCCTAAAAACTTGATTGAAAATGAGTTTTATTAAGTGTAATCACTTATAAGCCTTCCACCATGACCTAATTTTTTCATAAATGCTTTAACCAATAAAGTTTTCAAACCCTTAACTATATGCACAATCAAGCTTCAAATGCTCCACAATTTTCCACATCATTATATTTTCTATTGGGATATTCTCCAATAGATCAAATGAATTGATCTACATCTCATATCCACATGCAAAATCATCAACACCATTTATTTTGTAGGGGATGAGAGATTTCCATTAGATATCCCACTAAGCCAAAGCTCTCTTCTTAGTTTTTGAGGGATACATTTGCGTCGGATGTTGGTATAGACTCATCCGTAACTTCTATATCTTCCTTCTTTTTCCAAATTGTGTCCATCTCTTTCTTCATCTCTACTGGATCAACTTTTTTCACTGAATCATTATTCTTTACTAGATTGTTCTTCTCCATATATCTACTTTTACAAAACTTAGTCTAAATGTGTCTAGGTCTATTGCAATTATAGTATATGACATTATTTTGACCAATCTTACTTCCATTCATTCTAGATCTACATTGGTTAGATCTATGCCAAAATCCATTACATTTATATCAGTAGCTATTGAAAGGTTGAACCATTGTACCATCATTATAACCATTCATCATTTAATTTCTGCACTCACTAGTTGTATGACTAGAAATCTCTTGCATGTAAAGCATTGATTAGGAAAAGTTGGAACATTTTGGTTCATTCTTCTTCTACATTCCATAGCCTCATGTCCAAATCTTTTGAAAGAATAACAAAAACCATTAAGAGATGGGTAACTTTTGCATTTATTTATCTGATCTATGTGGTCTTCTACCTTCATTCATTTGATTCCAGATCTGCTTTCCATTATTCTTCTTGTCTTTAGTCTTCTTTTCAAGCTAGTTTGTATTTTGATCTATCTTTGAGCTTTCCCCTTCCTCAAATCCTAATCCACCTTTTTCTTTAGATCCTTTTTTATTTGCAATCATTTCATCAAGCTTTGTAGAACTCATTTTGAATTTTTCTTCATGACTGCAATCTTAGATTCACAACTTCTTGTTCAAGCTTTGTGCATTCTTTAGGTTTGCTTTTAACCATTGCATTCAAACATTCTTCAATTATTTTTCCTTCTTCAACTTGTACCTTCAGACTGGTAATTGACTCATTGGCTTGCTTCAACTACTCATTAACTTTTGTCTTTCTATGAACTTCTTGATTTTCTCTCTCAACTTTTTGATACATTCATTTGCTTCTTTGACATTTTATTTTATATCATTGAACACTATCACTTTCAATTCTTTCTAAATCTTCAAGGGCTATTATGAGTTCTCCATTCATGCCAACATGCACTCTTCTTCTATAAACCTACCAATAGGTATCTCTTTAGGAGAAGTAGGAAATCTTCTAACAACCATGTATTCATCTTCCAAGATATTCCCCAAGCATTCAAGCTCCTTCCAAGGAGCCAAGCTCCGATACCAATTGTTGAACACCCAAAATATTGAGAGGGGGTCCGAATTAGTATTCTTTTAAACCAATTAAGAATATAAAAAATTCAATCCTCATAGCATAATTAATGTGTAGTAATGAATGCATGAAAACAACCAATGACATCACATAACACATGAACACCAATTTTTTTGTGGAAAAACCAAAATGGGAAAAACCATAGCGAGGATTAGCTCACAATATATTATAACTAGTTATAATATACTACAAAAGTGCTCACTATAGGTGGACTCACTATCCATGTGGAATCACTTCCCACTGAAAGAAGAGATATATAGAAGTGATTATGGTACAAAACAAAGTTTTGAAATATTACAATTGCATCTAACATATGAGTATGTGCAGGATCATCATGGAAAAAACAGGCCCTTAAATGGCAAAAAATTCAAAAAAATTAGAGTTAGGAAACTTCACATAAAAATTTGAATAAGTTATCTATATTATTTCAAAAATATGTAAGAAAAGAATTTGTAGCAAATTGAATGTAGCTGCTAAACTACTAGGTTTTTTTTTTTAAATCTATTTGGTGAAAATTTGAAATTTCAATGCATAGTATTTAAATTTCAGGGAAAAAATAAGAAGTAGGTGTCTGTCTAACCACCCTAACTACAATAAAATGATAATATTTTTTAATAAGATTTTAGATATAAGTAGATGACTCATGTCCTGATGTGATGCATATTTTTTTCTAATTTTTTTCCAAATAAATAATTAATTATGAACTTTTTATTACAACTTTTAACAAATATAAAAACACATATGTCTTACCGCCATAACTTGGTCAAAACTTCATGAAATTCAATTTTTTTTAATCCTATAGTATGTGAAGCATAGAATGTGATGCATGTTTCAGATTCAAAAAATGTGATATTGTTTGAAAGCTATACATGTTTTTCAATTAGCCTATCAATTAGGAATTTAGTCGTAATTCAAATAGAAAATGAATAATAATTATTTATTAAATTCAAAGTAAAGCATAATTTATATTGGTGGAAAGCTGAGAATCTATTTAAAAAACCCTTTTTATTTCATCATTTTTTGGTAAAAAAAGTCATCAGCCACATACCCTACACATACCCATCATATCGCCACTTTTTGGCCCATCATGATCCTGCACATACCCATATGCATGAATTATAGTTCCATTGAAGTTCAAAATACAAGCTTTACACACTTCATGTTGATCTAAATCAATACTCTGCTCTACCTTACATTCACTCTATATTCACACAATTTGCATCCACACACTCATATCACATATCACTACTACACAAAATATCGAAAAAGATCCTTCATATATATCTTCTTCACCTACAACATCAATTAGGTTAGCCTAATTAGATGTAATACATGCAAAATGTAACTTCTTTAGTCAATATACATATATACATGCTTCTCACCTAAATTCAAAACTCATAACAATTTAAAATAGGTTGATATGTACCCAAACTAGAACCCACATAATGGACCAAAACATATCCAAACTCCACAACACACAAAACTGATTAGGTCGGCAATGATAATGACCTAATAACAAAATTTTCCAGCTGTATACCCACATTTGGACATGTAGACCTCCAAACTCTATGCCATCTAGAACACACACTCTACTAACACATATTAACAAATCCACAAAACTACAACATGTTGCCAACAAATACATCAATGAAAAACTCCTCATTCTTCCAATAGGAGACTAAGGTTGTCATCGATAACTCTCCCACTACTCTCATTAAGTGGATTGAGCTAAGAAAAGAGACTATAGGTGAGGATATTTCTACATGGATCTACAAAGATGAAGAAGATATTGAGCTCACATGAACACCAGTTGAGAAATAGGGTAAAAACTTCTAGATCATGAAACAAAATGGTTATGATGGATGTAGTGGAATTAGCTTACACAAGAATGAAATGAAAAAACCCGTATTTCCTCCTAAGCTACCAAGGAACAAAGGGTTGGGTTATATTCCAGTAAAAGTGAGTCCTCCTCATACTAAGTTACCTTCGAATAAAAAATTTAATTCTTCTAATGATGTCAAGATATTTAAGGATTACCATGCTAAAATAGACTCCAATGAATGGGAATGGGGTTTTGAAACATCCTCTAGTGACTATGACCTAGTTGAAACCTTTCAAGAGCCTAACCAATCCTCTTTTCAAACCAAATCTATGAAGGGACAAGCTTGGATTGAAATATTTTGGGACCCTGAAGATACATCCGTATTTACTGTATCTGCCTTATCTTTGAGATATAATGATACCAATGGTAACTTACCCTTAGTCTACCTGTAATTGATAGATTGGGACCAACAAGGAGCTTTAAGCTTAGAAATATTCGAGAACGATGAAACAATAGATGAGTTTATATGACTTCGAGAAGGAATTTACCAAGTGGGGATCATAAAGTTGGATTCATCATAGAACTTGACAACAAAACTTACTTTGGGGAGTCTACTCCACCCTCTAGTCACAAAAATGAGAAAAATAAAGTGATTAGGTCTCTAGGTGAAAACTAAAAGGCACCTTTAGACCATGAAAAATTAAAAATAAAGGATGTATCTAAGGGTGAAAATATCCCTTAGACACCTAAGGATGGAGGATTGGACATTCTCCCTATAATTCAAGAGATGTCACCATTTCTCATAGAAAATTAGAAGAGGTCAATCTTGGTATAGATGATAATCCTAGAATCCTTCACTTTGCAGCATCTTTGACAACCATTGAAAAGCCAAAATTCATTAGTTTCTTTTCAAAAGACAAATCAATTTCACATGATCATACAATGATATGCCAGTGTTGGATCTTTAGTTAGTTTTGCATCATTTTCCATTATTCCCAAATGAAAAACTTTTCAAACAAAAGTTGAGAAAGATGCATCCTCAAATCACAATCTTAGTGAAATCAGAGTTGAAGAAGTTGCTTGATGTTGGTTTCATATGAACTATACATTATGCAGAGTGGATTTCAAATCTTGTCCCTAAAATGAAGCCAACTAGTGGAATTAGAGTTTTCACAACTTTTAGAGATTTTAACAAGGATTTTCCCAAAGATGACTTCTCCTTACCTAACATTGGAATCATAGTAGAGCTTACAATGGTATATGAAATGCTATCACTCATGGATAGTTTCTTTGGATATAATCAAATCATAATTTCCCCCAAAGATCAGCATAAAATATATTTCACTTATCCTTGGGGTACCTGCTATTGGAACATCATGCCTTTCAACCTTAAAAATGTTGGACCAACATATCAAAGGGCTATGACTACAATCTTTCATGACTATATGTATACACTAATGGAAGACTATGTCGATGACTTGCTAGCCAAATTATTATCAAGACACAAACATTTAGCAATATTAGAAAACATTTTCAAAAGGTTGAAAGGTTAGATCAAATCTAAAAAAGTTTGTTCTTAGGGTACAAGATTCGATAAACTCTTAGGATACATTTTCTTTCATAGTGGTATTGAGGTCGACCTTACAAAAGTAAAATCTATAATGGATATGCCTCCACCCATGAACATAAATCAGGTACGTAGTCTACAAGGAAAGTTGCAATCAATCTAAAGGTTTGTAGCTTATTTGGCCAATAAATTTCATCTATTCCAACACTTTCTTCATAAGGGAGTCTCATTCATATGGACTAATTGGTGTCAAGAGGCCTTTCAATAAATCAAGCATTAAATTTTTTATCTGAGCCTCCAATTCTCATGACTCCTATTGATGGAAGACATCTAATATTATACATATTAGCAACCCTATCAACATTGGTAGCCTTGTTCTAGCATAAAATGATGAAGAATAGAAAGGATGAATGATATACTATATCAATTACACACTTGTGGGTATAGTCCTATTGAATGAGCATGGCTTGAAATTATCTTTGTCACTCAAAAGCTTTGACACTATATGTTGAATCATTGGACAAAATTGGTAGTAAAGATAGATCCCTTGAAATACCTACTCAACAAAGAAACTCTAATAGGTTGACTAGCAAAATGGGTAATGATCTTGAGTAAATTTGATATAGAATATGAACTAATCGTAAATCAATGAAAGGACAAGTAATAACTGATTAACTTGTAGAAACTCCAACAACAAAAAATCATCCTTTAATGTCTAATTTTCCTAATGAGTCCATCTTCATAATAAATACCTCTACTACATGAAAACTCTACTTTGACAAGTCTTTCACAAATCATGGTTTTAGAGAGAGTATCCTCTTTATCACACCGCAAGGGAATTTAATACCTAAGTCATATGGAATAGTGTTCTCTTGCACTAATAAGATGGTAGAATATGAAGCATTATTAATGATACTTTGAATGGCTATCAAATGCAAAATTAAGGACCTTCAAGTCTATGGTGACTCACAATTGGTTATCTGTCAAGTTAATGATGAAAAGCTTACCCCTACAAGAAAATGGTTAATAGTTTCAAGCAGTATTTCAATGTCATTATCTTCAGTCAAATTTCAAGAATTTAGAATAAAGAAGTTGAAACGATGGCCACCATAGGATCTCTCTTGGATATACCCAACAATGTGCCTCAATATGAGTTCTTTATGGAACAACTATTGATCCTTATATTTGATATCTTTGAACTTCAGCTTGTGTGTGAAATTATTGGTCATGATTCTCCATCATACAAGGGTATGTGCAAGATCATCATGGAAAAAAAAAGTCCTTAAGTGGCAAAAAATTCTAAAAAATTAGAGTTAGGCAACTTGACATAAAAATTTGCACCCAGGCTGAGATCAAATACAGCCAATCATGAGTAACATGGAAACTTTTCTAGGGTTGTCGGTGACCTTGTAACAGAAAAATACCTCCAAAAAAGCTGGCTCTTATTGATTTTTACCTAAAACTACTTGTCTTTTGAGGGAAAAAAGTTAAGAAACATGTAATACTGAAAATGAAAACTGAAACCTTGATATGATAATCAATTACCCAAATCTGACTAATGACATGCAAACTTGATTTTGTTTCACTTGAGTTAATAGATTAGTAGGAAACCTACATAACCATATTTGTATATCATTCATAAAAGTGATTCATGAGAAGGTACTAACACAAGACTCTAGGAAAGAAAGGAATAATTTTCATAACTTAAACCCTTGAATTGCGTACATAAGTCATAACCTATGAAAATAGATATTCTCTTGCAAGAAAGGTACCTTTTTGAAGAATGCAAAAATATAGGGAAAAATTCAAAATTTCACAATTATATTGATCAACTTCAAAGAACATGTACACTAACAAGCAAGTGATGAGAAAGTAGACTGAATCAATTATAAATTTCTCAAGGAACTTACAGTTTGCATGAAAGCATGAGTTACAAAATTACAGTGAAAATTGAGGATGAACAATCTCTAGAACTCTGTCAATTCAGAACTGACTTAAAATAATAAAAAAAAAGGCTAAATAAGCAAGCTTTTAATGAAGTCCCATCAAAATAGGAATGGAAACTTCTTTTCCTCATATGGCCTACAAAAGCCAAAAATATAGCTACCAAATTTTCTCCAAAAGGCTTCCAAGAAGGTTGAAAAGTTCAATTCCATCATAACAAACATGTAGGCACAACAAACTAATGCTTATATGCTCTCCAAAGCAATAAAAGCTCCTATATTCATTCCAAATGTCTCTCAAAAGGAAAAAAATTCCCTCCCTTTTGGTAATTCATTAATATAAACTCATCCCAACTTCCTTTGAAAGAAGTGTTTCCTTACCCTTTGAAATAAATACTTAAGTTTAAGTGAAAATGACTCATAAAAAAAAAACTTAAGTATTCTACAATGAAAATAATGTAAAGGTCTACTTTGTAGTCGGCATACTTATGAAACAAAAAGGCATCTATCTCTCTTCATATGACTTAGTCAAAATAGACAAGTCTCTCCTTCAAGTCAAGAATACTTGAGTGTGCTAGAGTGAAAAGGCAAAGGTCAAGCCGACCACATCATATTAGTTGATATGTTTATAATTAAAATGATTGGCATAAAAAACAACTTTTGTCAACCTTCTAGAAATCTAGGGTTTCAACCCTAAGGGAAAAATCTTCCTAAACACTCAAAAGCATTTCATTTTGCATTGTAACTCTGGAAGACTCAATCCATTTTGAGGGTGCCGCCATAGGGTTTCTGGAGTTCTGGAGGTTGAATGGCGAATTCTGAACATAGTTGCTTTTAGCTTATGATTTTCAGGCTCTAGTGAGTATTTTTTGAAAGCTTTTCAAAAACATTCTTAAATGCTTGAATCTCTATGACAGGCCCTTCATTCTATGTATTTTATGTGCAAATTTCTATGAATAAAGACCCATCTCAAGTCTCTTTGCCATACAAAAATGACAAAAGTCTTTAGAGAGATATTTTACCCTTTCTTTGATGCATACTGAAATAAAGGCATTTCTTGTTGACCCTATGCATACACTTGCAGATTATTTTCTTTCATACAAGTGAATGGTGGTCTTGGGTTGCACCCTCTGTGATTTACTTTATGATTTTTGAACCTTTGTACTTGGCCATTTGGGTATCTCTCTCTTTTATTTTCCTATTGATTTTGCAAAGAAAAAGAGTTCGAGCCCGAGCCAAAGTTCTCTATTTTACATTTACAATTTATTGGTGTTTATAAGCTGCGGGCTTACTTTAAGCATTTGGGTATATGTTTTCTTAATGGTCAAGGATTTTTCTTCTATGTATTCACTTTCCATAGCTCTATATCTTGAAAAAATGTTCACCCTTGATTCGGCCATAGGGTTTTGATATTATTCTTATCTTGCTCTTTATAATATTCTTCTCTTTTTGGAAATTAGTCATAACTTGGCCTTATCATGTCATTATTCTTGGCAACAGAAAGCATTTTTTATTCTCTAGATTCTACTATAACTGAAAATGTTCAGTTTCTTTGTCAAAGTCTTCGCATAATAATACGAATTGACTACTATAGCAATGTTTGTCCGGGACAAAGTAGGGATCTCTATTTATTTGTTTGTTGTTGTTGTGGGGATTTTCCTCAATAGCTTTCAGAATATTAACCTTTTCTTTACAAAGCTATCACTAAATTTCTGCATCTTCTCTGTTATCATAAGCCATGGCATGGTTTCAAAACTTTAGCAATCAATGTGATTCCTTTAAATCCAATTCATCATCCCTAAAGTTCTTGAAGTTTTGAGTGTATTGTTCTAGAAATGATTGCTTAAGCTTACTATTTTGTATTTGATGCAAATTCAAGGATAATTTTTTTACTATTGTTGTCCTTTCAACAACCCCAGTGACACTATTAAGTGAACTCTCTTCGAACTGATCCTCCCAAAATGTTGTCATTAGCCTTTAATCAGATGTTGCTACTTTCATCTGTTTTCTTCATTTTTATCACAATCTGATATGATATGCAGACCCACAATTTGGTCACTCCTTACTGTTCATGCTATTGTCATAGAATACTATGTCCTCTTTCTTGTATCAGACAACCATTTTTATGAATGTAGTTGTTAAACGTGACAGATCTACTCTTCTTATTGTGAAATATGATATAGATTTTCACCTCAGCTAGTTTGTTTTATCCATTTAATAGCATGTCTTTAAGCATGTTTGAACTCTTCACAAAAACTTAGATTGCAGCTATAGATTCATAACCTGAGCACCACAAAATTCATTTCATGTTGCGGTTTTATAATAGAACCTTTTAATGATTCTGTTGTTTTATGTAATTCCTCCATTATTTTAATGATCAAAGGCTGCTATAGTCACATTATAATTGTAGTCTACATTTTCAAAAGTTGTTGTAGATTTAAAACATGGTAATCTATTTGAATGCACCAAGTACCTAAAAGATTGTGCATATGAGTTGGGCTCAACCCTTGTGGGATCCAAATTTACTCCACTCATATTTAATCAAATAGATGTTTGTAGCTGTAGCTGCACATAAAACAAACAGTTAGAAAAAACATGACATGTTTTAGATGTATTTGATCATTCTTTTCTATCTCTTCTCTGAACATGAGTGACTTATAGCTTTTCTTATGCATGCAAAGAACAGTCTATACATTGGTGGGTGGATGAGTATGTAGGTTTGGAGGCCATCATTATTTAGAGCTCTACTCTAACCATTGAAATTCTTTCAAATGCAGGATATGAAGGCTAAGAGCTGCAGAGGACACAAACAAGCAATCTAGAGCTGAGGATCATGCAGGGTGATGGACTTAAACTAGTCATCAGGCAATGACTGGCCTCTGTCGGTATATATGCATCTTTAATTTTTCAATCCATTCTTGTATATATTGCATTTTATGCACATTGGACAAGCTATATCTCATGACTTGTGTGAGATAGATTTTAACTTTTGAATCAATAAAGATTTTCTTTCAGCAATATTTGTGTAAATATTTTCAATATTGTATACATCTGTATAAATGCAACAATCCATTACTGAAAATAAAAGCTTCTTGATTCTTATGTTTAGACACCTAGATGAAATATAGGGAAGACTAAGATGAAATGCACCTCATTTTTTTGGTTTACAAACACCTAAAACTCACTTAACTTGATCTAAAATAAAAATGAGTAACAATTATCTATATTATTTCAAAAATATGTAAGAATAGAATCTATAGCAAATTGAATGTAGTTTCTAAGCTACTAGGTTTATTTTTTATTTTTTAAATCTATTTGGTGAAAATTTGAAATTTCAATGTAGTAGTACTTAAATTTTAGGGAAAAAATAAGAAATGGGTGTCTATCTAACCACCCTAACCAAAATAAAATGATAATATTTTAGATATAAGTAGAGGACTCATGTCTCGATGTGATACACATTCTTTTGTAATTTTTTTCCAAGTAAATAATTAATTATGAATTTTTTATTATAACTTTTTAAAAATATAAAAACTCGTATGTTTGACCACCTTAACTTGGTCAAAACTTCATGAAATTCAAATTTTTTTTTTTAATCCTATAGTATGCGAAGCATAGAATGTGACACATGTTTTGGATTCAAAAAATGTGATACCGTTTGAAAGCTATAGATGTTTTTCAATCAACCTATCAATCGGGACTTTAGTCTTAATTCAAATAGAAAATGAATAATAATTATTTATTAAATTCAAAGTAAAGTATAATTTATATTGGTGGAAAGCTAAGAATCTCCTTTAAAAACACTTTTTGTTTCATCAATTTTGAGTAAAAAAAAGTTGTCAGCCACATACCCTACACATACCCATCATATCACCACTTTTTGGTCCATCATGATCCTACACATACCTACAAAGACTTTTATAACTAACTACATGATAAAATTATCCCTTCTAACTTGTCCTCCAACCAAAGTAAGACCTTTATCCAACCAAGCTCTGAATATGTCATCATTGGCAATAACCTTTATTGGCACAACCTAGATAGTACCCTCCTTATATGTCTCAATTCAAATGAAGCAGAAATGGCTTTACATGAAGTGCATGATGGTATATGTGGAACTCACTCTAGTGGTCCAACCTTAGATAAGAATCTCATGTAAATGAGATACTATTGGCTTACTATGGAACGTGATGTCTATCACTTTGTTAAGAAATATTGACAATGTCAAATACATGGAGATCTTGTGCATGCACCTACTCAAGCACTTCATCCAATCACGTCACTATAGTTTCTCTCTCAATGGGGACTCGACCTCATGGGAAATATTCACCCTACCTCTACCAATGGTCATTAATTTATTTTCACTACAACTGAATACTTCACAAAATGGATTTAAGCCATCCCCATGACCTACAATACTAGAAAGTAAAAAGCCAAATTCATTTTAAATTATATCATGTCAGTATATTGTTCCCTAATCCATCATCACGGATAATGGTCTCCCTTTCAAGAATCAAGATGTCCATAAGTTGTGTGAGAAATTTCATATCCATCACCATTTCACTACTCCATATTACCCCAAAGGTAACAGTCAAGCTAAGGTGTCTAATAAAACCATCCTTAAAATCTTAAAGTAGACTATCCATGATGTTGTTCATGACTAGCATATGGGTAAGTGCACAAAGTTGAGTTCACGACATGTGGAATTTTTCTCCTTAGTCAAAAAAATGAAATCAACATTACAAAAATGGGATCCTGATTTTTAAGAATTGGGATCTCGTTTAGCTTTACGATCTCAAGCCTAAATTCCAAACGGGATCCTATTTTTTAAAAATAGGGATCTCATTTGTTAATGGGTCCTGAACCGATGGATGTAGAATGAAATCCTGATTATTACAAAATGTGATCCTGATTTGTAAATATCAGGATCATGTTTTGTAATAATTGGGATCTCGCGTGCCACTAGTAGATTTTCACCCATTTTTTTACGACCGTCTGTCAGAATTTCGATGGCTATTCATCGCTATTATTGTGTCAGAATTTTGACGGCATTTGAAACGTCAAAATTCTGATCCAACATTCAAAATCTACCAGTCGTTTTGTGATGGTATTTATTTTTTAAAAAACAATCAAAACTTCATTCTGCTCTACACAAGATCTCGGTTTGGTGGGCAACAATGACTATTAAAAATGACCTCTAGGTATGCCTCCACCCCCACTTTTCTACTTTTTCTTTTTTTTATTAAAAATTTTAATAGAATAATAGATTTTACCATTTTTTTAATTTATTTGGCGTTTTAAGCATTTTATTTCGTATAACAATAGAAATGATGATTTGTAGAAATAGATGAAAAAATGCAATGAAACCTAAAGATATTGAATAGAAAGGAAAAAATGAACCTTAAATTGTATTTTAGAAACAAAATTTAGCTTTTGAAACCTAAATTGTTCAATCAAACCAAAAAAAATTGCATTTGAAAACCCTAATTGAAAGGAAACAAAAAAATTGCATTTCAAAACCCTAAATTGAAATGAAATAAAAAAATTACATTTGGAAACCCTAATCAAGATTTTTGAAACCCTGAATTCAAATCAAACAAAAAAATTGGATTTGAAATCCCTAGTTTGAAATGAAACAAAAAAATTGCATTAAAAACCCTAATTGCTTAGATTAAAACCCTAAATTGAATTGAAACAAAGAGAATTTGCTAAAACCCTAAATTGAAAAAGAACAAATCATTTGCATTTGAAAACCCAAATTTCAAGCTCAAGAATATCTGATAATGGAAAAAAATTGTTTGCATTGCTTAAATGTTTTAAATTTCATTTGCATTGTATGGAGAAAACAATATGTTAAACTTTACTTTCAATGTTAAATTATGATTAGATTAGAAAACAATATGTTAAAGAATAGTTACAATTCATAAATTTTATCAATGTTTGTAAATTTAGTTAGAAAATTCCTAAATCCTTGTACAATCCATTTCCAATTGTCACTTAATTAGATAATATTTGCATTCATTTCTATTTTATTTTTTGATCTCTCTTAGTCATTCCTTGTTTCCATTTCTTGTTTGCATGTGTTGTCTCTTGTCTTTCAACAATCTTAACCCTCATTCTAGTCAATTAGTTGTTAATTAGGCTTCTAGTTTAGTCTAAAATCTCAATTTGTAGTAATTACCTAGACACTAAAAGAATCTAAATATTTTTCTTTTCTTTCTTTTAGGTTCTTTCAATTCCAAACAATCTAAAATAAAATACTTGATTCAACATTAACTAATTTTATATTATACATTTTATATCATAAAATTCATTTAAGTGGGAAATATTAATGAAAAAAATGTTAAAATAATCTTATATTCAATTAAAAAAATATCCAATTAATATATACATCAAACTCAATCTTAATAATACATAATTGTGTTTCTATTACAAAAATAGTCAATCTATTCATAAAATAAAAAATATTCATAAACTAGTCACTAACTTGCAAGTCCATTATTCCAAGGGTCACCCAAACTTCACCCTAAGTTCCCTAAACCCTAAACCCTGAACTCTAAAATCTAAACCCTTAACACTAAAGCATTCATTTTGTCCTAGGACCTTAAAATGAAATTTGGTTGCCTTAGGCAACTCCATCAAATTTTATTCCCTTAAGCCATGTCATTTTGTCATACGACCTTACTACATAGATCCCCTTAAGCCATCCTATTACCCTAAACCCGAAAGCCATCATTTTTTCCTAGGCCCTTAATGAAATTTGGTTGCCTTGGGCAACTTCACCAAATTTTATTCACTTGAGCCATGCCATTTTGTCCTAGGACCTCACTAGACATAGATCCCCTTAAGCCATCCTAGCACCCTAAATCGTAAATCGATGTCATAAGGGGATCAAATAAGTTCTCAAAATTTGGTGAAGTTGCCCAAGGCAACCAAATTTAACAATAATAATATTGTGCAAGATTATAATATGAATGAGATAAATCATGATCTAGGTTGATCGATTTATGGTTTAGGGTGATAGGATGGCATAAGGGGATCTATGTCTAGTAAGGTCCTAGGAAAAACTGACATGGACTAAGTGAATAAAATTTGGTGAATTTGCCTGGAACTTAATGAAATTTGGTTGCCTTGGGCATCTTCACCAAATTTTATTCACTTAATCCATGTCATTTTGTACTAGGACCTTACTACATAGATCCCCTTAAGCCATACTTTAGGATGTCTTAAGGGGTCCTAATATGACATTTCTTAAGGGGATCAAATAAGTTCTCTCAAAATTTGGCACTTGCCCAAGGCAACCAAATTTAACAATAATAAGATTATGCAAGATTATAGTAAGAATGAGATTGTCACTGTAATTAATATTTAATTACACTTGCATAACTTTACTTAGGTAATATTCAATTTCCTAGGTTAATTATTCTCATCTTTATCTTATTGAACTATCTTGTTGCTAAAGATAAGATTAGCGTTATGCATCTTTGCTTTTATAAAGAAAATCATATCTTGTAATTAATAATTCCTGAATAATAATATTATGTTGCACATCTTTTTGCAATAGCTCTGCTTTTTTCTATTTTTCTCTTATGTGGAAGGCTTTTCTGGTTTGCATTTCAGATCTTGGTTTCTGGTTTGAATTTCAGATCTTGGTTTTTATGCACTATGTTTGCATTTTCTCTTTAATTTATGCACATTAGCATTCTCTCCTTTTAGAATCATTGGGTTATTGTAATAAATGAACCGAGAAAAAGTTCCATCAAGGGGGTTTCTTGCATAATAATCTGATTAGAGTGTGCATTCACTTTGATCTTCCATCTTCATCTTGATTTGTTGGGTTATCTAGTTTCTTAGTTTCTTTTGGCCACATTTTTTTCTTTACCTTGACACATATCAGATTCACATCGGTTCACACTTTAGGTTGAGAGTTTATGGTTATTGATCCACATTGGTTCAGATCCTTCTCAATTTCAGGCCCATGTTTTTATGGTTAATGTTCGAGAGTCTTCATGGTACTTGTTCCTATGGAAGAGTTTTAGTCACAATTTGGCATCGGCATCTAGATACACAGTTTCCAGATTACGTCATCATTTCATCTACTGTTGCTTCACAGATTCTAGGGTTGTTCCAGTTTGTGAGTTTTCTAGTGTTACGTGGCATTAGGTCTATTGTCACATTATTATGATTCCATTTTTGGTTTCAGTTGTAGAAAAAAGTATCTTTCCTTGCTTGTCAGATTGTGGTTCCAGTGTTACTCCACAGTGTTCTTCCAATGCTTCTTTTGTAGCAATCATCTCATTGTAGGGGGGTTTTGTCCCACTGGGTTTTCCTTCTCTACCTCATTATTGCATTTGTACTTGGGTACCTGATCAGGCCTTGTTTCTGGGACCCATTCATTCATGCTTTCTTGCATTCATCTTAGTTTTAGGTGCATTCTTTTTTAGTCTCCCTAAGTTCCACTTATGGGGGGGGGGGTGTTAGTGTAATTAATATTTACACTTGCATAACTTTACTTAGGTAATATTTAATTTCCTAGGTTAATTATTCGCATCTTTATCTTATTGAACTATCTTGTTTCTCAAAATAAGATTAGGGTTATGCATCTTTTCTTTTATAAAGAAAATCATATCTTGTAATTAAGAATTCCTGAATAATAATATTATGTTGCACATCTTTTTGCAATAGCTTTGTTTTTTCTATTTTTGTCTTATGTGGAAGGCTTTTCTAGTTTGCATTTCAGATCTTGGTTTCTAACAGAGATTTCATGATCTAGGTTGATTAATTTACAGTTTATGGTGATAGGATGGCTTAAGGGGATCTATGTCTAGTAAGTTCCTAGGAAAAAATGACATGGCTCAAGTGAATAAAATTTGGTGAAGTTGCCTCAGACTTTAATGAAATTTGGTTTCCTTGGGCATCTTTGCCAAATTTTATTCACTTAAAAACCATGTCATTTTGTACTAGGACCTATACTACATAGATCCCCATAAGTCATCCTATTACCCTAAAACCTAAATACTAAACTCTAAACCGTAAACCCTATAGCATTCATAAATTGTCCTATATTAATAGTTAATTGTTTTTTCATTCAAGTAACATGCCTCAGACATAAATGAGGCTTACATATTTTATCATTTGTTTTCAATTAGGCCATTTATATTGAATGGTTTAAGGGTATTTCCTAAACATGTATCTTACATTTTGAAATTACAAATCTAATGCAGGTTCACTTATATCTTAGAGATCACATGGATTGATTCAATAATATTCATAATCCACCTCCATGCCATCCATCTCCACCACCTTCACCTCCACCTACACCCAATCCACCTCATAATCCCCCACCTCCACCACCTAAAATTGATGGTGCTTGCTTGCAAGCACGAATCAATGCCAATGTTAGAACCATCCAAGATCAAATCAACATTATTCAAAATGAAGAATGTATCGCACCACCTATGAAGATGTTTGTTGATGTTGTTAGGGCTATGGATGGGATCTTAGATGAGCATCGAAAATGGATAGAGGAGAGGAGAATTTCTGATTCTGAAAAGGAAAACACAAAGAAATGAAGAGATGCAATTGAGAGCCACAACAATTTATAAATTAAGACAATGATCTTATAGTTATGAATTTATGAATTTGGTTCAATGGATATTTTGTGTCATGAATTTATGAATTTGGTTAGATGGATAATTTTAGTGATGTGAATTTATAATTTTGGTTACAAATGGATATTTTTAGTGACATGAATTTATGAGTTTTGTGGAATTTATGAACTTATAATGATTAATTTATAATAGTGTATATTTTATGACTATCTACTAGATCATGATTTCTCTTGTTGGAGAAATGTAATATATATATATATATATATATATATATATATATATATATATTAATGCGTTAGACATAAAATGAGCTTTTTGTGAATGTTTCAAGTTTATTTTTTAGTATGTATATGTATTAAAATTGCATAGTTCTAGATCTTATCTTTTTAAATTTGTATGTATGTACATAGTTTAATTGAATAATGTATGCATGCAAATTATGCATCGTATTTTTAATTTTAAATATATGTACATGCTAAATTTTGAATTTTGTATGCACATGCTCAAGTTCAATCAATGTATATGTATGTGTATGTTAATTTAACTATTTCTTGTAATTTTGCATGTGCATTTCAAATTTAACTATTTCTTGCAATTTTGTAAGTTTGTATGTTAATTTTGTATAATTTAATGCAGGTGCACTTATATTTGATATCATGGATCAATTTAACATTGATGATATCTACAATCCAGCACCTCAGCCACCTCCACCTCCCCCTCCACCTCTCCCTCCACCCCCTCAACCTAATATCCCACCTCCATCACCCGTTGCATTTGATGAGGCTCACTTGCGAACATGCATAAATGATCAAGTTGCATCCATTCAAAATCAAATCAATGCTATGCAGAATCAAGCATTGATTCCTCCACACGTGAGATGTTTTGCATCTTTGATGTAAAACATTGTGGATGCCATTAGGATGATTGATTTTGATCTAGATAGGCATTGACAAGAGAGAGAGAGAAGATGAGACAATTTTATGTAGACAGTCTCTCCTATAAACAAATTTTAGACCTTAAAATAACAAAATACCACCTAGCCCCTTACTTTCTCGACCCTGTTACTCAGCAGCCCACTTCTCCCAATAAATCTAGAATATCCATGGGGTGGTGCATACATCCACAGATGAGTGCACAATTTTGGAATCGATGGTATATGGTTTTTGACAGTCCACCACATGCTAATTGGGAGGTCCCATTGTATTTTTTGAGGAAATTATATGTAGAGTTTGTTATGGGGAAAAAGCCTAATTATTTTGATTTTAAATCATTTCGAGGTGTTGGTGGTGGCATGCCACAATAGAGGTTATGGGAAAGGGTTGATCCCCAATGCCTCGTGCATGTGCAACCCCTTATTGTTGCTCTTGGTCCTCCCATTCCCACACTTGTGTATCAACGTTCAGTGGTATCAACATTAGCATCCCTTATTACACTTGTAGGAGACCTTGATCATCATGCTTATGTGATAGCAAGTAGAGAGCATAGAGACGATGATGATGGAGGAGTATTTTATGGAGTTGGTATGAGTACCACTCTAGGAGTGTTGAGGTTCCTACATGTATGTACTAGTTTCCATCAGTTATGCTATGGACCCCATCAGGCCACACCTAGTTCAGCTGGACATGGAGATTCTAGTGGTTCATCTAGTCACCTTAATTCATTTGTATAATTTCTTACAGCAGACCATCACCTTGAGGACACTGCAACACATGTACAAATATACATCTACATTTTGATTTTATAAGAATTTTAATGAATACATATATATCAAAGAAAATTTTGCAATACATTTTAACAATCAAACTGTTTGGTGTATAGATGACACTAACGATGTGGCAATCATCTGGTCTACGAGTACATACATCAACACCAGTCCTAGTTAGCAACCCTTTTAGGGTATTTTTATTTCAATTTTCTAAATTATATATGAAATAATTTTTAGCTTGAGTTTTAAATTTATAATTGAATCATGAACGCATGTTTAAAATATTTATGTTGGTTTAGGGGAGTCAGTCGGCTTCCATGTTGATTCCACCTGAGGGGTTGTTGAGCACTCCTCCACTATCGAGCATCGTAGATCAAGGGAAGGTACATTTATATTGTAAATTGTTTAACTTAGATTAGTATAGTTACAATTATGAATTTTGAATTCACTATATATCAAATGTGCATGTACACTTGTAAATATTATAAGCATTAAAAATGTCTACATGTATGTCTAGGTTGATACAACAACGAGAATGGGCATCGGAAAAACATTAGATGTTGTGGCTACTCGTGAGGCCTCTGATTTTCAGGTTATTTAAAAAAAAATTTACACAAAATATACAAAATTGAATATATATATTTTAACCTAATTCAAGTATACATGCTTTAAATCTGATCTTCTAGGACTTTGTTAGTGTGACTTTCTACCATGACCTAGTTATGGTTACACCTCTAGGAGGACATGCAGAGTAGGCTCTAGATTTTATGGTAATTTAAATTTTTTATTATATTTAAAGTCAATTGAAAATTATATATTCTAAATAACTTTAATTTTAAATTTTAAATTGAATATATATATATATATATATATATATATAATATGAGCTAATACATGTTTTAAATTCTTTTTCTTTTATAGCATGAAACACATCTTGTAGTTGAGCATGTACAAATAGGTCCTAGAGAAGAGGGTGCACAGTCTCATAATACAGTACAATTAAAATATGATAAATTATAAATTAAATTGAATTAAATCATTTTTAATTGTAGACTTACATCTAATTTCAACTTTCTTTTTCTTGTTTATGTAGATTGATTCAGAGAATTTAGAGGTTGGTTCAGGTGCACTAGAGCATCCAGACCTAGATATGATGAAAATTTAATTTTATGATGAATTATAAATTAAACTATCATTAAATCATTTTTCATCGTCTTACATCTGATTTCATCTTTCTCTTGTACAAAGTGTTTCAGGTCATCCACATAATCCAGATGGTGTGAAGAGGTCTCTTGATTATAGAGACAGTACATGACCTAAACATGATTTTATGGGTTATATTTGATTATTTCATGGACTACATATTTGGTTTCTCATGTACTCTGTTGGACTTTAGTTCATGGGTTGTACTTAATGGACTTTATTATTGTTTGACTGTAGATTTATGCATTTTATTCCATAGTCAAGACATTAATATAGGACATTAATGTGAAATAAATATAAATATGAAATTAATAGGACATTTTAATATTTGTACTTTACAAATTTAGTTATCACATACATGATATACATGATATGCACATTCAATAATTAGCGATAATTAGTCAATGAACTTATTCAATTCACGTCAATCAATAGTTAGTCAATAAATCATAATTTACAAACAAAACCAATCTGTTTATATACCACAAAGGATGAAATTTTAAGAAATAAACAATACCATACAAGATTAGAGAACAAAAGCATTAATAAATTCTATAAACAATAGCATCCAACACTAATTTATAAGTTGTCAAAACAAATAATAGCATTCCATACTAATTTGTAAGTTTTCAAAGCAAATAATAACATCCAATACTAATTTATAAGCTATCAAAACAAATAATAGCATTCAATACTAATTTGTAAGCTATCAAAACAAATAATAGCATCCAATACTAATTTATAAGCTGTTAAAACAAATAATAGCATCCAACACTAATTTATAGGTTGTCTTAAGGAGTCCTAATACAACGTCTTAAGGGGATCAAAGGAGAGTATAATTAAGTATAAATATTAACTGATATAAACAATTATTATACTTTACGATGAGCCCTCATAACAAATGATATAATTAAATATAATATTTAGGATATGTGGGATGTCTTAAGGGGTCCTAATACAACATCTTAAGGGGATCAAAGAAGAGTATAATTAAGTATAAATATTAAGTGATATAAACAAGTATTATAAGTTTTAAGGTGAGTCATCATAACAAATGATATAATTAAGTATAATATTTAAGATATGTGTTAATACAAAATGTCTTAAAGGGATGTCTTAAGGGGTCGTAATACAACGTCTTAAGGAAACAATTGATTTAACAATAATTTATGCATGATATTTAGTGATTATACAATCAAATATAAAGTTTCAAAGTAGGAAAACATGCACATTTTACAAACAAAATATATAGAAGATTGATTTTGATACATAAAAGTACATAGAGTACACAATTGTGTATGTGTACATGTATTTGTAATTTGTACAAAATGTTTAATTGTGTAAGTATGTATGTACATATATGTCATCTCAAAACAATGTTTATAAATTTTGGATATGTCATCTCAAGAACATCTCAAACCCATGCCCAAAATGTAGTAGGTCTTCACACCACTTGATATCAAAAAGGTACAAGCAATATCAATGAAATCATCAAAATATACATATTTTAATTTAAATAAAACTATCTATATGTACACAACTCAAGTACCTACATTTAAAAGTATTCCACACATGTGTGTAGGTTGAATCCAGGAATCCTCTCCTTTTTGTTTCAAAGTATGATCTATCAATGCAATGATGGTTTAAGGATAGAAAAAAGGATAATAAATCAATTTTAACTATTAGTGTACAAGGAATATCAATATATAATCAAAACATGTATTTAAATATAATTTAACTAATTATAATTACACGTTTTTACCAAGTATTCCATGTTGTCCAGGTTGAACCTGCATGGACTAGATCCTTTTTGTGATTATGGCTTAAGGATCTATAAAAGGAAAATTTAGATCAATTTCAACTAATAACACACTTGACCAATATCGAAACATGTATTTAATCTATTTAAAAGGAAAATATAAAACTAAAACTATATTTACCTGTATTTACTTATTCCATTGTACCATTTGCATCCTCTCTTTTTTGTAATGCATCTATGATTGACTCTTTCTCTTCCATAGAAATTGTCCATAGCACTTTATTTGTAGGTCTTCCATGATACCAATCTAGTTTTATATTTGTTGCCATCAACAAATGTGAATAGTGTATAATCTTTTTATGCGTTTCATAATCTTCAAATTCAAGTAGACCAGTCTTCCTTGTCAGGTATTTTAGTAGCCAATTTTCAACAACCACCACCAATCCTATTGGAAAACATGAAAACCATCATCAAATAAGTTCTCAAAATTTTCTTAAGGGGATCAAACACTTGTTCTAAAAAAATTCTTAAGGGGATGAAAAACTTGTTATCAAAATTTTCTTAAGGGGATGTCTTGAGGGGATCACCGTACCTGTTGGATAATGATAGCCATCATCATCTTCTCAATGTGCTATTAACTTATGTTTAGTCTCCACACAACGAGAAAACCAATATTTTGTTTCCTCTTCATTCTCCTCAGGTGCAACAACAACATACACATGTCCTACAAACAAAAATTGATTTAATAACTTGCACATATACATATAAATAATTTAGTATTACAAAATAACTTAATAAAGTGAAATAAAATGAAATAAATTGAATTAAATTACCTTCTTGTACAAGATCTGAAACACGGTCATAGTCTTCAGATGCAAACACTTGATCATTTTCTTCAATAGTTCTTTCATATTGATTGTGTGCTTGTGTAGGTGTAAATGATCTTTGCTCCCACTATTCAACCCATTCTATATTTTCACATGCTTCCCAATCTCCTGAGATACAAAACTGACAAAAACATGCAAGCTTCCTTGTCCAAATAGTCCATGTGCTTGTTGTCAAACTCCTAAATGAATGCCATTTAGTAGATCCACTTATTGTCTCACAGTCAACTCTAGGTACAATGTTCTCTTCTCCAACCAACCAAAAGAATTGATGAACTGTAGAGTACTCACTCAAACCAGGTGTGGATAATCTTGTATTGCACCAATGCACAATCCCACGTGCATCTTTAAATTTTACTGCATTCTCTATTTTTAATTGTTCTCTATCAAGAATTCTTTTGACACGTGCACGAGCTCCATCATGCTCTCCTTTTTCGAAATTAAGTTCCTTGTGAACCCTACTTAACCAATAGAACATTAGAGAATTCTTAAACTGCCCCATACAATTATTTGACCATATGAGGTGTTTTATCATCTAGATTCCTCTTTCTCTTAAATTTCTATAAAATATACTGAAACAATATTGAAAAAACTCTGATGAGTGTAACCGGTTGTCACTCAAATAAAAATGATACTCCCTCAAAAAATTTCTATCATCCTCAGTGCTATCGTTTGCATGTCTATAAACAATATGGACAAACATAGCTACTTGCACTAAATTATAATACTGTGATTGAATTTCCTCTTCCAGAGCTGGAGTATAATTTTCCACAAAATCAACCACTGAAAGTATGCTACCAATTGGAAATGTGTTTCTACATGTGCAAAATTGGCCATCAAGCCATTGAGCATGTTGAGAATGCATGCCATATTTTGGTACAATCTTATTCTTAAATTCACTCATGAATGCATGCACACTAACTTTTTCTGTAACTAAATCACAATGCTTTCCTATTTTTCCATCTTTTAAAGAATAGTGAATATTCTTAAATATTTTAGCATCTACTAATTGTTGTCCAAAATCATTATCATCACTTTCATGCATACAAATTCTTAAGAATGAAAGATTTCCACAGCTAATGCATTGTCCAAAAATACAAGAACTTAAATAAAATAATTTACCACTAGATCTTTCACAAAACAAACCTGATATAAACTCCCTTATTGTTTCAAGTAGCATATTAATACCACATTCCTATATAATCATGTTAGTATGCAAGGTAAAACTTATATATCAAAAAACATCATAAAAATAATGAAATTGAACATGCGTTTTACAACAACAAGATATTCATTGCTTATTAATTTTTACATGACAAGGTTTACATTTTTCAAAATAACTTTGAATTATTTTAATATTACCAAGTAACACTAAATCACCACAAAATTTTCTATAAAATTTAGTTTGTGTTGTATCTAATAGGTGGGTATGTGCAGGATCATGATGGGCCAAAAAGTGGCAATATGATGGGTATGTGGCTAACGACTATTTTTGTACCCAAAATTGATGAAATGAATAGGGTTTTTGAAGGACATTCCCATATTTCCACTGATATAAATTATGCTTTACTTTGAATTTAATAAGTAATTATTATTCATTTTCTATTCAAATTATGACTAAAGTCCTGATTGATAAGCTGATTGAAAAACATCTATAGCTTTCAAATGATATCACATTTTTTGAATCCAAAACATGCGTCACATTCTATACTTTGCATACTATAGGATTAAAAAAAAGAAAAATTGAATTTCTTGAATTTTTGACCATGTTAAGGGGGTTAGACATACGGGTTTTTTTATATTTTAAAAAGTTTTAATAAAAAATCATAATTAATTATTTACTTGGAAAAAAATTATAAAAAATATGCATCACATTAGGGCATGAGTCCTCTACTTATATCAAAATATTATAAAAAATATTATCATTTTATTGTGGTTAGTGGTCAGACACACCTACTTCTTATTTTTTCCCAAATTTAAGTACCACTGCATTGATATTTCAATTTTTCACCAAATAGATTTTTTGTTTTTTTTTTAAATATATTAGATTAGAAACTACATTCAATTTGCTACAGATTCTATTCTTACATATTTTTTAAATAATATAGATAACTTATTCAAATTTTTATGTCAAGTTGTCTAACTCTGATTTTTCTAATTTTTTTGCCACTTAAGGGCCTATTTTTTCATGATGATCTTGCACATACACAGGTGTTTTGGGTGAGGATCATGAACTTTGGACCACACCCTTAATTTTAAAACATCTCTAGCATTAGATGATGCCCTAGTATGATCATGCCAATATTTTTCGATCAAAGATTTAATTTCAACATTCAATTTCATATCAGACCTTGAGAGTTGACCACTAAAACTCCAACATTGGTTTATAGGATCATTTTATATACTTTATCTTCTTTTTGCTACTCTTAGCAATGTTTTAGGATGTATTTTTAAAACTACACTAATATTACTTACCATTCTTTTATTCAAAGTTGATTTATTAACTATAGCAGTCGTTATAGCTCTTCTTGTTGCATTTTTATCTTTAGATCGACTATTTTTCCCAATAGATTGAATGGCACTAGCAATAGTAGACATAGCATGTTTTAATGATTCCTCTTTTCTTTTTGGTTTAACAAAAAAGCCTAACCTTTTCATTATTTTCCTCATTTTTTGCATTCTCATCAATTGCATCATTAGTTGACATTGAAATGCAAGTTTTTCAGGATAAAACATTTTTTGTATATTCTATTTGCATGTGTTCAAAGAAATATTACTAGAAAGATTATCCAAAACATCACTTTCAATTTAAAAAAAAGTATTTTCATTAAATTCAACATCACATTCTAGATTTCATTTTCATTTTCAACTTCAAAATGATTTGTATTTTCATCTTCATTTTCATCAACAAAACAGTTTTCATTTTCATTTTCATGAACAAAATGGTTTTCATTTTCATTTTCAACAAAAGGATCATTCTCATTTTCATTTTCAACAAAATATTTTTCTTTTTCATTTTCAATAAATTCTATAAAAATTTCATCTCTCTGAATATTATCAATGTCAACATCATTAAGTCCAACATCTTGTAAAACTTCTACATATGAATTTACCATTTCACTAACATGTGGATTTGAAGATGTACCTGGATTTGTGCCTATTGAAACATTCTCCATAGCATTAAAAGAGGGATTTGAAGACATAGTAGGACTTGTTTGTATAATCATATTATTTTTCGAATTAACTTCTTGCAAATTAGCTTTGTCTACAACATGGTCTCCTTAATGTTTTCATCTTCAATAGTTGTGGAATTGGATGCTCCACCATCATTCATTGATTTAATTCTCATTCTTCTTTCTCTTTGTCTTTGTTTCTCCATATCTTTGTTTTCTTGAATTTCTTCAGGAGTCAATATCTTCCTATCTTTCCTCTTATTATGAGCTTGTGAACCCATGATTATAAAATTATCAAGCACAAATGAATGTCAATAGTGAAATTCTTCAAAAAAAAAATCCAAATTGCAAGTTTAAGACCTATAAGGAAAAAATTATTCCTTTTGTGTTCCTCAAAACAAGTAGAAAACTAGCACAATTCCACTTAAAAAACTATTTTCTTCATGCTTCCTTTCAAAAATTCAATCCATATTGCAAGTTGAAGACCTTTTGTTCCTCCAAACGAGTAGAAAACTAACAAAATTCCACTTCAAAAATGGTTTACATGATGCCTCCTTTAAAAACATAAATCCAAAATGCAAGTTCACCACCTGTAAAGACAAAAGTTGAAGAAAAATAGCTCAATATGTCACAATTGACCGTACATGTGAAGTTGCATACTTCACAGTAAAATTTCTCAGTAAATTTTAAAAAAATGGTTAAAAACAAATGGGATCCCATGTATAGTTTATTAAAAACGAGATCATGTTTCATAATCGAGATTTCGTTCCCCAATATTAAATGTGGGGACCATTGACAAAGGAACGGGATCTTGTTTATAAAGCGGGATCTTGTTTCTCTATCAACGGTCACCACATTTAATATTAAGAAACGTGATCCCATTTCTAAAAATTTGAAATCCCATTTGCTTTGTGGTCAGGTTTTTGGCTTGTAGTCAAGTTCAAGAAGAGAAAATTCAATCCAAACCTAGTCTTTCATCCTGGTTTGGCCTGCAATTTGAAGGTCCTATCAACATCAAAGAAAAATACTAAGTTTGGACATATGGCTGATGACTATTATAGATGAGACAGTGCAGATTCCAAATATGTAATTTCCTTTACAATTGAATTATTTTTTCTAGTTTTCAATTAATTTATGATGAAATTGGTCCATAAACTTTAAATATCAGGGTTGCTTAGTATTTAATAACTTTTTATCAACATAACATTTTCGCAAATGGATTGCATGTGAACGTACTTCAGACAATTATTTTCAATTTTAACAAAAATAAAAAATGATAAGTTTAGGTCATCTTATGCGTGACGTACACGATGATTTTTCAAAATGACAAATATGGCTAATAAAAAATTAACCAAAAAAATATTCAATAAAAAATTACAAAAAAATATCGAAAAACATGCTTTAGTGAGTTACAAATCTTTTCCCAAAGATTTAGAAAAATACAACAATTTAGGTCAAAATATGGATGACGTACACGTGCATGGTATGGTAAAAAAAAAAGTGACTTTTAAACAATGATTTTTAGAAACGCCTATTGAAACTCAATTTGCACCATCTGGGTATTGAAATAAATTACATATTTGGAAACTAGACTCCGAGTAATACATTTTATGATCAGTGACTTTTTTGAAGATTCCATCTCTAAGTGCTTTAAAATTTAAGGTCAAATGTATCAAATTCTAAAAAATTAGGGAAAACACTTCCACTTTTTGGCCAAAAAGTGGACTCAACTTCTTGCTAGCACCCATATCCAACTTAATCCTACCTTGTGGGCCTATCAAACTAGCATCCAGATGCCTATAGGATCCACTCCATATTCCCTCATTTTTGGATCCAATTCCATTCTTCCCATTGAGATTGAGCTACCATCCTTGAGAGTATCTACGCAACAGTTTAGCGATGATAAAGAATATCATATATTATGTTTGCATGAGTTGGAGTTACTAGATGAGAGATGAAAAAATGTATTGTCCATTTACAAGCTTATCAAAATCATCTTTGTCATAGCTACAATAAGAGATTTCAAATCAAATATTATCATATTGGTGAATTGGTCTTAAAGGAAAATTCAAAGAATCAAATTGATAGAGAAGCCTCAAAAATTTGAGCCTAACTAGCTGGGTCCTTATATCATGATTACATCATATGGATCTGACACTTATTAGCTCTTGATACTCTTGAAGGTGAACCACTACCAAATCCCATCAATAACATGCACATTTGCAAGTACTATACTTAGTCTTTAGAGAATTCCATAAAAAAATACAAAAAAAAGAAAAAAAAAAAAAGGAAAAAAAAATCGTCACCCTGATGATAGATTCTTCGAGAAGCAAGAATCAAGTCAAGATCCGATGTTGGTTTTAGATCACATGCAACTCCAATTAGCAAATGATCAAAGAAAAAAATAGCAAAATGAAGAGAAAGCCTGAAATGAGAGAATAATAGAGACAAAGCAAGATAATTTTGAGAATACTTGTGTGACTCTCACTAAACTAGCCAAACTAGTGAAGGTGATAGGAGAGTGCTCAATATATAGAAAAATAAGGGAAAATAAATCCAAGAGGTCCATTAACTCCTACTACCCATAAAAGGTGGGAGGTTATTGAACCTACTTAGTAAATTATGAAAAAATATGTGGCATAATCTCCTCAAGTGAAGACAGGAGAGAGGTGGAACATAAAGCCAAAAGAGGGTGAGAAACCTAACTACCCCATAACCTACCTAGGTAAAAATAGAATAGTGGTTATGAGAGGTGGCACAACAATCCAAAGAGGATGTGTAACTCAACTACCCATGTGTGGGGAGAGAGTGACACATATAGCTATTGTATTTTGCCATGTTTCCTCATATTACTACATCTAATAAACCTAAGAAAGCTTAAATAATAATGTGTAGGAAAAAGATATACCCCCTAACATAAGGAAATTAAAACACCTACACTAACACCCCCCCTTAAGCATAGCTTAGGTGGGTGAAAAGATGGGTCCTAGAAAATGAGGCCATGTTAGGTACTCATGTACATAGAGATCCCCCCTCATAAGAAGAATCCCCCCAAGAAAGGGAATAGCCCCTCTAAATAGAGAGAGTAGAATGAAGGACTAAGAAGCCCCTCATGAAGTAGACACCTGTCGCACCCCAAGCAAAGCTCATAGATGAAGGAACTTGCTTTCTGTGAAGGGTTTGGTGAAGATGTCTGTAGTCTGCTCTGATGTAGAATAATACTTAAGATCACTGATGAATTCCTGAGTCAGCTCCTGAATGTAGTGCATATGTATCTCAATGTGTTTTGTCCTCTGGTGATGAACTGGATTCCTTGAGATCTATATAGCACTTTGATTATCATAAAATATGATTGTAGGATTTTTGAATGGAATGCTAAACTCAGTGAGAATATTCTGAAGCCAAATAGCCTTAGTGGTGGCATTAACTACCCCTCGATACTCAGCCTCTGTAGATGAAAGGGAAATTGTAGACTGCTTCTTGCTTGACCAACAAACTAGACCAAAACCAAGTGAGAAACAATACCTAGAAGTAGACTTTTGATCCAGAGAATTGCATGTCCAATCTAAATCTGTATGTCCCACCAAGTCAATATCCACGCCCATTGCATGGTGAATCCCATAACTGTGAGTACTTTGAATATAGTTAAGGATCTGCTTAGTTGCCTTTCAATGCAACTCATGTGGCTTCTACATGAATCTAGAGACCATTCCCACAACATATGAAATGTCAGGTCTTGTATGAGTCAAATAAAAAAGGCTTCCAACATGCTATCGATATAAAGTTCCATCAACCAAAGGTGAAGAACACTTAGCCTCAAGTTTAACCCTTGATAGAAATGGAGTCGATGTAGGATTATAGTCAGTCATGCAAAATCTAGAGAGCATGTCAAGTGCATACTTGGGTTGTCCAAGGAAGATACCCAAAGATGACTGAGTGATCTCAATCCCCAAGATATAATGCAAAAGACCCAAGTCTAACATCAAAAATCTATCGTGTAGAGCAGTTTTCATTGCATTGATGGTGGATGAGTGATTCTTAGTGATCAATAAGTCATTGACATATATAACTAGAAATTTGAGAGTGTGATCTTGCTACAGAATGTAGACATTCGGATCAGAATGGCATCGAGTGAACCCAACTATTAGAAGGATTCCATCTTGCCATACCAAGCTCGAGGAGCTTGTTTAAGGCCATAGAGAGACTTCCAAGTATGAAACACATGTGAGGGATCCTCGACAAACCCCTGTGGTTGCTCCAAGTAAATTTCCTCCTGAAGGTCAACATGAAGAAAGGAACTCTTCACATCCATCTAATGAACTTCCCAATGACAAGCTATAGCTATAGCAAGGACAAGTTGGATGGAATTCATCTTAGCAACTGGTGTAAAAGTCTTAGAGTAGTCAATCTAGGGAACCTAGGAGAATCCTTTTGCAACCAAGCAAGCCTTATGCTTATCAACCGACCCATCAGCTACAAATTTTTTTCTGATAAATCCACTTGCATCAAAAAAATTTCCTTCCTTTACAAAGAGGTACTAGACCCCATGTGTGATTCCTTTCTAAGGAATTGAACTCTTCCTGCATTGCAACATCCCACTCAAGAATACCTAAAGCTTCTCGATGTACCATAGAAAAAAGCACCATTTGCTTGATTTGAGTTCATTCATGATAAATTGGACTTAATGTGGTCTTAATTTAGGTGTTGTGAATCATTTTATTTATCAACACTAAGTTTTAGACCCTTATAAATTAATTATTTTTTAAATATTGAAGTATTGAGAATGTGTTGTGAAGTGTTGTAAAGCATTTCTACATTATTCTAGACTTTATTTAATACAATTCACCTAAAAATCATCATTTAATACATCAACAAGCCCTATTTTAAAGTGTTGTTAAGTCTTGTTATCAAAATTCATGCTTTTCTAGGCATTTTTTCGTTATTCACACTTTCTTATGTCTCATTGGACCTATTTATGTGATCATATCATGGTTAATTTAAGTGTGTATTTGAATGATACCCCAACACACCTCATTAAAATGACATTTAATTCTTGAAATTTTACATCACCTTCAAGGTGGGACTCATTCACCATGGGTGGCGAATGAGTCCACCTTGACACAAAAATCAAAATAATTTCAAATTTATTTCAGGATTTATTCAATTATTACAATTGATGTTGGCATGTGATGATGTATACTCAGTACTATGACACAATAATGGTATAAATAAGTTAATTTTAACATCTCTTCACAATCTTGAATCAATTAATTCACTTCTACATCTTTCATCATTTCATTTTATCATCTGTTTTCTTAAGCAACTTAGGGCTTCTTTGTTATAAGTCTTCAAGCTAGCATTCCAAGACATTCAATGTTGATTCTATATGATTTGCTACAAGCTAACATGATCAATCATAGTTTCAAGGTAAATTACTCCATTGTTGCATCTTGAACACTCATTTATTTCATCATTTTGGATTAATTTCCTAAATGGGATTTGACCAAGGCAAACCCCCATGCCTTAACAATCAATGTTTTTGTCTTCTTGTTTTGTTTGTGTGCAGATTTAGGATCATTTAGAGCTTGGAGATCATTGAAGATTACATTGTTAAGTTTTTCATCTCTTTTCTTCTTCATTCAAGTCTTTTCATCAAGTATAAATTAGTTTTAGACCTGAATCTGCTAATTTCAGAAGCAAAGACCTATAGGAGGCAGAAGTACAGATCTAACTCCTCAAAATCTTCCTCTAATTTTCCAAATTTTTGTAGGTGGAATGATTCATCATGCATGTAAAATGAGTCCAACTTGTAGGCCTGAAACTTGATTTTATCATATTGCATCTCCCGGTAGTCTTAAACTTGATCTCAGAAGTTTTTACCTAGACTTGGACTGATTTTCCAAAGGTAGCGAATGAGTCCACCCTGGTTAGAAAAATAGAAGCAACAACATTTCAAAAGTTATTTCCAGTCATCTTCAATCATTTGGGTAAGGCTTATCAAGTTTCATTTGTTTTTGTTCATATTTAGACAGTTTATGCATGCATAACACACTGTGTTTTCCAGCACTTCTACATTTGACTAGATTACATTCTTTAATCTGCATTTTCATTAAGTTTCCAACATTTAGATACATCTACACACAATTCACACCCCCTCTTCCCATTTATTTTTGAGTGTTAACATTAAGCATTTTGGGAGCCTAAATCTCTCTCTTCCTAGGTGGAAAATCTTAAAAAGAGAGCAAGCCTTTTAGGTTCCCAAAATCTATGTTACACTCAAAAATACTATGGATCAGAAGCTAAAGAAATGAAGAGATGAGGATCCTACTAAAACTGTGACCTGATTCTTCTAGTATTTGAGGGATCACCAACCCAATCACCCGCTAATTCCAATGTCTGACAAGCCCAAAGAGGTGCAAGGGATGAAGAGTCTGGAGGAGAATCATCGCCCTTTGAATGATGACTAGGAGAAGTTCATGTGAATCCACATCATCATTGTCACCATCTAAAGTAGAGGAAGAAAACTTCTCATCAATATTAGGAGGATTAATATCCTTTGAAGAATTGTCATCATGATGCAAAGTCTCCAATGTGATGGTAGATGGAGAAGTGGTAGGAGAAGAACTAGAAGATCTCTCCTCAAAATGAACACTCCTCTCAATGAACAACTCATGAGTGGTAGGATGGATAAGCCTATAACATTTGACATCATCTAGATACCCAAAAAATATGCAAGGCTTGCTTTGCAGATCCATAGCCTTGTGTTTCTCTGCTGGAATATGGGCCCATGCAAGAGAACCAAACAATTGAAAGTGCTTAACTGTGGGTTTTTGACCAGTCCAAGCTTGAAAAAGAGTTACCCCCTTCACAACTTTGTGAGGAACTTAGTTCTGGATGTAACATGCACAGTTGATGGCCTCTACCCAGTACTGAAGTGCCAAAGATTTGGAGTGTATCATAAAATTTTCCATCTCCTTGAAGGATCTATTCTTGCGTTTTGTGACACCATTCTACTAAGGATTGTATGAAACTATGTGTTGCATGGTGATTCCTTCTAAAGCACAAAACTATTCAAACTAATTGTTAACATATTCAGCCCCATTATCTATATGTAGAATCTTGATAAACTTCCCAGACTATTTCTCTGTAAAAGCTTTGAAATCCTGAAAATGCTCAAAGACCTCAGAATTTTGTTTGAGAAAGTAAACCCAAGTGTATCTGGAAAAGTCATCAATAAATGTTAAGACATATCTAGCCCTACTGAAAGATGGTTGTGGAAATGGTCCTACCAAGTCATTGTGTACCAACTCTAATAGTTGTGTAGACCTCCATGCTTTGCCTTTATCATATTTCTCCTCAGGATGCTTACCAAGAATGCATCCTTGGCAAACACCATCAGAAAATTGAATAGAAGGAAACTCTATAACCATATCCTATTGATTGAGTTGCTACAAGTAATGCTAGTTCAAGTGGCAAAACCGTTGATGCCACAAACAACTCACCTCATTTGTATGAGTAAGGCTATCAAAGGAGAGTCAAGATAAAAGAGAGAAAATTGATATAGTCTGGATTGATGATCTGCTTTTCCCATGACAATTGTAGACCCATTATGCATTTCACTAATTACCATTGTATCTGGAGTGAACTTAACTCTCTTGCTAGAACCAATGTGAGCGATCTGATAAACATATAGGAGATTAGTTGACAAAGATGGAACATAAAGAACATCCTCAAATGTCCCTTCACCCACATCAGCAGACCCTCTCCCATGCACTTCAACAGGAGTATCATCACCCATTAATATGGTAGGCATAGAACATGACTCTAAAGAGGTTAAATTATCCTCTGATAAGGCCATGTGGTGCGAAGCACCTGAGTGAATGATCCAAGAATTTGGTTGTGAAACAACATCAACTAGGGCCTTTCCCTTTCCTTTCCCCTTACTTTTGTTTGTGTCCTTAGAAGACCCTTTTGATGAACTCTATTTGACTGAATCAAGCACCTTGATATTGTTCATTTCTAAAAGATGTGAAAGGTGATCTATTTATTTCTTTAAACACTTATGTTCATCATGACTAGTCCTCTTACAATAAGAACACTCAACCTTCTCCATCTTAGGTTGATCACTTTTTGATGAAGAGGTTTGATTATCTAATTTTGAAGCAATGGGTTTCTGATATTTCTTCTTCTATCCCTGGTTCTTTTGTTTCTTATCCTTCTTGTTAGGACCTTTTTGTTCTTTTGTGCCCTGATTGATAGCTAAGGCATGTGACTTAGAGGGCTTAGTTGTACCCATTAGAACTAATTTTTTGTGATACCTAGTGAGCTCTACAACAAATTCATCTAGAGAAGGCATTTTGTAGGTTGAACCTGTTGTCACCTAGAAATGCACCCTATGCGAAGTTATGAAACTAGGCTTTTTGGTGAAACATGGGATCATTCCAAGGCTATGGGTCACCTAAAGTTGAAATGAACCTCTGGAGAAGGCCGACTTCCTTTGTGTATCACCTAAACTAATGATTTTTGTAAGGAAAAGGGAGAAGGAATACATAAATTGAAACTAATGCTATGGTGATGCACTAAACTGATAGGAACAATGAGATACTCAATTTACACTTGAATACTAACGATGAACATAAAATTATACATCAAATTATGTAAGCCTTACACTAAAGTTTCACAAACAGGTTAGATTCACACACTTTTTTTAGAGAGGAAAGAAATATTTTCACATACTAGAATCCATGTGTGACTAAGTGAACACAATTTGTGATTTGTATAATGATACTTTTGCAAAGGAAGGCATGAAACACAAGATATAAAGTTATGAAGGAATGAAAGAAATTCACAAAAATAACTTGATCATGAACCTGAAATGTGCAACACTCTGCAAGAACAAGATGGAAATCCGAACATCAATAGTCACCAAGGAAAACTTTATATATCATGCTCCAAAATGAGTTTCAGAATTCTGCTAATCCGAGAGAGGACTGTAGAAGTCACAAACTTTAGAGAAGCATCAGGAGAACCCTTTACGAGAAGGCAAAAATGCCTTATATACAAGAGAATGTCAGCCCCTCTAGGCTTACAAAAAAAATTTCCTTAGATCTTTTGATGAAATTAATGCCTCATTCATGCATGTCCTTGTTGTCCATGTCGATGAAGAAACATTCCTAGAGAAGCGTTCAGATCTTTCTCAGCTACCACATTCATTTTTGATTGTCGTGTCCACATTGAATCTCTTCAGTCAATTTTCCTTGAATGCTCCTGAGCTCACGTTGCTTTTCCTTCTGATAATCACCTTCTCCCTGGTTAGACCGCAACGGCTCGCCCTTAGCTCAATCTGATTGGTTGGGAACATTTCATGTAGCTTCTTCGGGCTGTCAAAAGTTCCTCAGCCAGAATCACATCTCGGTGAGACACAAGAAGTGTCTCACCAATGCGCTTATGCCTCTCTGAAGCTATTGGCACAACATGACACTATCGATGAGAGTTCTTAGTGAGCATAAAAGTCATGCCGATATCACCTTTATTATTGCCCAGAATATCAGCAAGACATATCGCTTCAGCAAGATGTTACAACGAGCCCCTTTGAGTCACATAGAAATCTCTTCATCGCTGAGACCTTCACCCTTTGGGAAGACCCTTTGGCGAGCAGCCCCATTCCCTTCGAGATCTTATTGTTCATTCGATGAGACTCCCTGTTGGTTGGTGAGAGATTTTATCGATCTCTCCTTTTTCTACCCGAGCTCACTTGACCCCGTCGCCAAGACATTCCCGGGTCACCGAGACTTCTTAGTGAGCTCAAAATGTTACATCAAAGGCTCCCTTTACTTCGCTAAGATTACTCTTTGGCGAGCTCATTTATGCTGGTGAGACATTCTGTCTTTGCACATACCTCACACCAAGGTCTTCTCGTTTGCTGAGTTCATTTCGATATCTCCCCGAACTCCTCTTCATTTGGCAAGACACCCGAGTGTGAGTGAGACATTTTACCGAAAGCTAGAGGCTACCCCAAGACCCTTCATCTTCTGTTGGCGAGACATCTTTGATGTCAACCCGAACACATTCCATTCCACTGAGCTCTTTATTTCCTTCAGCAAGACTATGGCAAGTCGGGAAGACTTCATAGCGAGGTCCACCAGTCATACCAATTCTTTCTTCTATCGCTGAGACCACCTTCATTCGCCAAGACTTCTTATAGAATTCCTTTTCCTTCGGCAAACTCTTTTATGTCGGGAAGACTCCAAGTCATCGGCAAGACTTTATGCCGATTTAACCTTTCTTGGTTGAGAGCCCCGGCCTTCGGCGGGACATCACTTGGTCATCGGGACCTCATGGCGATGGCTTCAATCTCTTGGCAATTAGCTTTTCTGTCGAGGAGACATCTTTATATCAGCAAGACCTTTTATTGAAGATAACTTTCTTAGCGAGGTCCTTTTGTTGTCGGCGAGACTCCTGCCAAAGGAAAAACACATATCGAGATCCCCTTTATCTTTCGATGAGACCACATCATGTTGGCAAGACATTACCCCGACGACTAGAAACTATATCGATGTCAAATATGTCGGGGAGACCCTCCTTCATTCGGCAAGACATTCTGGTGAAGGCACCAACCTTTGTCGAGAGCCCGTCCTTTTGGGAAGACATCTTGCTGAAGAAAAATTTCAAGCCAAGAGCTCCCCGGTGAACTACCATCAGTGTGACCTCTTGCATTCAGCTAGACCTTTTGTCGAAGATGCCTCCCTTTGCCGAGACTCTATTGCTTTTGGTGAGACTTCACTCTAATGCTGACCACTTCAACAAGACTCCCAACGGTCGCCAAGACATCACAGCGAATGTGAAACCTTCTCCCTGATGGCAGCCCTCTGAACAACTGTCAGTGTGACTTCCTTCCAGTGAAGAGATACATAAAAACTCCTGGCAACCCGAATGTCTTGGCGACCGGTGTATTCAAACACAAATAACACAATGCTAGTTGGCAAGATAGCAAGAGGGTCTTGTTGACTTTCTTCTCTCATGAGTTTAAGCCAAATCTGACTGAGTGATACTTTCCAATAGACGTTCCTTGTGAAATATCCTCAGGCACATGATCAAACTCTTAATTGAAATGTCCCATTTGGCCTTCAAGAACACCTGAAACATAAATTTCCTTGCCCAATTGAGCCTGTAGGTGAAAATTGGGTAACATTTCTGGCGACCTTTGCTGGATGTTTGCTTGCTAAACATGAAACTAGTAGCCTAGACCTATCCATTTGGCATGGAGTCATTGGGGGAAAACTTAGAAATAGATCAAGAGCAGCTTTGTACATGGCTGTAACTCATCTTGAGACTCACTAGAACACTCAAAAACTTATTGAAAACAAAAAAAACTGACATAAACCATTTACATGTGTTGAAACAACACTTAGGGAAAGAAATAACAACTAAACCTACCCTACACTAACTAGTAAGAAATTGGTCAAACAAATCCATTGACAGGTTGGGTGAAATAATTGCCCTTTCTAAAAAATTTACAATGTTTGCTATGCTAGAGAACAACTAAAGAGAAATGAAGCATGCATGACAATTCAACGGATGGCTACAAGATCTCTTGTAGAACATATTCAAGCTTACTAACCTTTTCATATAGAATGTAAACATTCTCATTATGAGGTGGAAAGGTAACTTGAGTACGCTCCTCCTAGGCAGTACCCTCATGCTTGGGTGCAAGATTCATCCTTGGTGTTGTATTGGATTCCATCTGAGCTAGATATCTGATTGGACAACCTTTGGTAAGGGCAAATACTGAGCCTTCCTTGCTGATTTCTTACTCATGGATTGCCACTTTATCATCTTGCTGGCTGGAAGAGCCTAATCCCTGTGGCTGACTTGATGAAAAAATGGCAATCTCCTTGGTATGCTCATGCTTTCCCAACTAGACACCCATTTCTTTGATGGAGAACAATGAGATAGCTTCCTCCATCACATCTTCAATCAAAGCATCAACCTCTGGCTCTTTTATGCACCATAATGGAAGTTGCTCACAATTCTCATCATCACTGGAAGAGTCACATTCTGATTTAGGCTTGTTTTCCTCAATAAACGGGGGCAACAATTCAAGCAATGATGTAGCCTCAAGCTCCTCTATATAATGGAATGGAAGCCCCTCCAACAAGTTATAACCTTGCAAATTAGGCTCATTAGGCTCCTCCTGATGTTTCAGCATTTGCTCAAGTTTATGAACCTATTGTCCTAGTTCATCATGACTATCAACTACTTCTGAGTCTTCATAAGGATCAAAGTTAGCTTCCTCCTCAAAAAAATCAACAGTAGCTTTTCCAACCCCAACATGTTCAAAAACATCAAAGCTCCCACCTTGGAAGATAATATCAGGTTTAATCTCAGGTTGTTCTCCTTGAATTGAGGCCCTATTGTCTTGCTTATTATCATCAATAAGAAACCCACCCATACTTTCTTGTTGTTCAATCATTTGTTGTTGTTGTCTTGACTCTTGAACCTGCAGCTGATTGATGTCTTCTTGCTACTCTGAGATAGCATCTAGAGTGGGAAAAATCACACCTTCTTCATTCCAGACTGTACATTGCTCTTCTTGGTTAGCCTTTTCCACCATTTCACCCTGTCATCCTGTTGGAACATTTTCACCATCTTGTAGAATAGTGGGAGGATCATCAGCTAAAACATTGCTAGAAACATTTTGAGAATTCTTCTCCAGTTTAGCCTTTTGCAGCTGTAGTCTGTATTCCTCCATGGCTAAATGTAACATATTTGGAATTATAGTCTCCTCCATGGTGAATGAACTAACCTAATCACTGGGGTTGCTCTTCATTTGCTTCTTGGATGCCAGAGCATGATTTGAGTTGCATGATAGGTGAAGGAAACTCACAAGGTGATTGAGATGGGATTTTCCAACTTGGAATCTTGAAGGTAGAAGACTTATTGATAGGCTCACTAAAGAGCTCAGAAGGCTTCTCTTGTTGAAAGCTAGGAAACCTATATTCGAAATCCTCCTCCTTCACTAGATGATTCAACATTAAAGGAGGAAGTGAGCTGAAACTAGGAATGGAAAGGGCTGCATGTGTTTCATACCTTCATGCTTGATAATCCAAATAAGCCCAACTACCTTGTACCTGAGTAGATAAGAATTTCATTTGCTCCTCTTTGGTTGTTACCTCTCTCTGAAGATCTTCTTCAAACTAACATCCCAACTCCTGCTGCTGTGAAATAAGCTTTTTTTGTTTCTTGACATCGACCAACATGCCATACATGTAGGAGAACACCTTATTGACATCATTAATCTGCATATGTTCAAACGTCTAGCTCAAAGCACACAACACACGGTCAAACTATTGGAGCAGGTCCATTATAGTTTGGTAAGGATGCTTCAGAGGTTGATTGTATAAATAATCATATTGGTTAACATCAGAAACCTCCTCTTGGGGTTGATTTTGATCAAATATTGGTTGACATAAAGGTTGACCAGGAGTGGGAGGGTGGGAAGCATGATGGAAATACCGGTAATCTACTAATAACGAGTCATTTGACACAAAAATAGCAGGCTATTCTGTATAGTATGGCTGATGGGAGGACATATACATATGACCTTCATGGAATGGAGGTGGCAAGTCACTATATTGTTGATAACTAATCATTGTGGAGATAAGACATGAAGTAGAACAAGCCTAAAGATCAAACCTTATTAATTGTACACACTTGGGCTAATGGAACCAATTGTTATGAAGTTGGAGTTGCCATGATATGCTGATATTTTACCTCTGAAAGGCCTAAAATTTACTGGCAGCATATCAAAAACCAGTAGTAGACATATAATTTCCAAACTATCTCTTCGACAGTCCCACCGGGCATGCTAGAAACTGTTGTCACCTAGAAATGCACCCTATGCGAAGTTATGAAACTAGGCTTTCTGGTGAAACATGGGATCATTCCAAGGTTGCGGGTCACCTAAAGTTGAAATGAACCTCCGGAGAAGGCTGACTTCCTTTGTGTATCACCTAAACTAATGATTTTTGTAAGGAAAAGGGAGAAGGAATACATAAATTGAAACTAACGCTATGGTGATACACCGAACTAACAAGAACAATGAGATACTCAATTTACACTTGAATACTAACGATGAACATAAGATTACACATAAAATTCTATAAGCCTTACACTAACATTTCACAAATAGGTTCAATTCACACACTTTTTCTGGAGAGGAAAGAAAGATTTTCACATACTAGAATCCATGTGTAACTAAGTGAACACAATTTGTGATTTGTATAATGATACTTTTGCAAAGGAAGGCATGAAACACAAGATAAAGTTATGAAGGAATGAAAGAAATTCACAAAAATAACTTGATCATGAACTTGAAATGCACAACACTCTGCAAGAACAAGATGGAAATCCGAACATCAATAGTCACCAAGGAAAACTTTATATATCATGCTCCAAAATGAGTTACAGAATTTTGCTAATCTGAGAGAGGACTATAGAAGTCACAGACTTCAAAAAAGCATAAGGAGAACCCTTTACAAGAAGGAAAAAATGCCTTATATACAAGAGAATGTCAGCCCCTCTGGGCTTACAAAAATATCTTCCTTAGATCTTTTGATGAAATTAATGCCTCATTCCTATGTGTCCTTGCTATCCATATCGGTGAAGAAACATTCCCAAAGAAGTGTTCAGATCTTTCTCAGCTATCGCATTCATTTCTGATTGTCATGTCCACCTTGAATGCTCCTGAGCTCACGTTGCTTTTCCTTCTGCTAATCACCTTCTCCCTGGTCAGACCACCATAGCTCGCACTTAGCTCACTCTGATTGGCTAGGCACATTTCACATAGCTTCTTCGGGCGGTCAAAAGTTCCTCAGCCAAAATCGCATCTCGGCGAGACACTGGAAGTATCTCACCGATGCAATTATGCCTCTCTAAAGCTATCAGCACAATGTGGCACTATCAATGAGAGTACTTAGCGAGCCAAAAATTCATGCTGATATCACCTTTATTCGGCAAGATGTTACAACGAGCCCCTCTGAGTCACACAAAAATCTCTTCATCACTGAGACCTTCACCCTTCGGGAAGACCCTTTGGCGAGCAGCGCCATTCCCTTTGAGCTCTTATCATTTGTTCAATGAGACTCCATGTTGGTCGGTGAGAGATTTTATTGATCTCTCCTTTTTCTTCCCAAGCTCACTTGACCCCATTGCCAAGACATTCCCGGGTCACCGAGACTTCTTAGCGAGCTTAGAATGTTACACCAAAGGCTCCCTTTACTTCACTGAGATAACTCTTCGGTGAGCTCCTTTATGCCAGTGAGACATTTTGTCTTCAAACAGACCTCACACTGAGGTCTTCTCTTTCACTGAGTTCATTTTGATATCTCCCCGAACTCCTCTTCATTCGGCAAGACACCCAAGTGTCGGTGAGATGTTTTACCAAAAGCAAGAGGCTACCCCAAGACCCTTCATCTTCTATTGGTGAGACATCTTTGATGTCACCTCGAATGCATTCCATTCCATCGAGCTCTTTATTTCCTTCGCCAAGACCGTGGCAAGTAGGGAAGACTTCATAGTGAGGTACACTAGTCATACCGATTCCTGCTTCTGTCGCTGAGATCACCTTCATTTTCCAAGACTTCTTATAGAATTCCTTTTCCTTCGGTGAAATATTTTATGTCGGGAAGACTCTAAGCTGTCAGCAAGACTTTACACCAATTTAACCTTCATTGGGCAAGAGCCCCAGCCTTCGGCAGGACATCACTTGGTCGCCGGGACCTCATGGCGATGGCTTCAATCTCTCGGTGATGAGCTTTTTTGTCGGGGAGACATCTTTATATCAGCAAGACCTTTTGTCAAAGATATCTTTCTCGGCGAGGTCCTTTTGTTGTCAACGAGACTCCTGCCAAAGGCAAAACACATATCGAGATCCCCTTTATCTTTTAGTAAGACCACACCATGTCGGCAAGACATTACCTCGATGGCTGGAAACTACACCGATGTCAAATATGTCGGGGAGACCCTCCTTCATTCGGTGAGACATTTTGGCAAAGGCACCAACCTTTGTTGAGAGCCCGTCCTTTTGGGAGGACATCTTGCCGAAGAAAAACTTCAAGTCGAGAGCTCCCTAGTGAACTACAGTCAGTGTGACCTCTTACATTCGGCCAGACCTTTTGTCGAAGATTCCTCCCCTCGCCGAGACTCTATTGCTTTTGGTGAGACTTCACTCTAATGTCGACCACTTCGATGAGACTCCCAACGATCACCGAGACATCACAGTGAATGTGAAACCTTCTCCCTAATGGTAGCCCTCTGAACAACTTTCGATTTGACTTCCTTCCAGCAGAGAGATACATAAAAAATCCTAGCGACCCAAATGTCCTAGCGACTGAGTGATACTTTCCAATAGACCTCCCTTGGGAAATATCCTCAGGCGCATGATCAAACTCTTGATTGAAATGTCCCATTTAGCCTTCAAGAACACCTAAAACATAAATTGCCTTGCCCAATTGAGCCTGTAGATGAAAATTGGGTAACAGAACCTAGGGCACATTTTGTAGAATAGAATGTAGAAACAAATATAAAATAGTTAGGAACAAGCTTAGGAAGAATACTCAAGATCAGTTGCTTATCATCCTTCTTGATTCCTCATTGTTCTAACTGCAATCTAATGGCCTTCAATTTTGTGAAGAAGTCATGTATTGTGTCAAAACTACTAGGAATTAACCCTGTGAATTCATTCTCTAATTGATGACCCCTTAACTCATCTAGCATACCAAAGAGGCTTTCTAATTTAGTCCACACATCATTTGGTGTTTTAGCAAAATCAATATGAAAAAGAAGGTCAGGATAGATTGACATGCACAGAGTACCAAAAGCTTCATCACATTTGTTAAACCATTTAATCCTTTCTGCATCATCTTTCGGTTCAGTTTCAAGTCCCATTGTTACACAATGATATCCATGTCTTTTCAAATATATTACCATCTTAGATTTTCATTCAAAATAATTATATGGAGTTAAAAATGGAATTATAGATGCATCCATGAGAGTAGAAAATAATATTACAACGAAGAAGGAAAAGTGCAAAGAAATAAGAAACATGAGACACACCCCCTTTCCACTAGTATCAAAAATCACACCCCCCAAATATTACAATGTTGGCACTTTATGATTAGTGCTTTTACAGGGCTTTTATAGATTACAAGTCTTTTAAGGCTCTTAATAACCAAAATTACAATATTGATACAAATTAATTTTCAAATAAAAATCTAAATAAATAACCTTGAAGCTTTCTTTTACTCTTCAATATCTTTCTAACACTTTTTTGTTTTTTGAAAAATAGTACAAAAGTGAAAGATATGACTTATTGAAGATAAAAAAATGCAGCAGATTCAACTTGCAATATATGATTGAAAAAAGAAAAAATTTTTACTCAACCCTTCGTGAATGGAAAGTGCTCATTCTAAATTTCCAACAAGTACTCGTTTGCAAAAATCTGACAACTAAGGCAAAAGTTATGCAATTTTGAAAAAAGCTGCAAAATTTTCCTATGAAAAATGACAACTTTTTCTGATCTGATTTCTGAAAAAATTATCAACTTTTTACAAAATGTAACAACTACCCAGATAGTTTTTCGATATTGGAAATAAAACCCAGAAATCATTTTTCTTGAAAATGAGTCAAAGTCAGATTTTTGAAGCCAAAATGAAAACGAGAACGAGTCTGGTAAAAAATTCAAGTTTTTAACTCTGGTTTTCTTTAATGTATCCTCCAATCTCTTATTTTGGTGAAATAAAAGTAAATTATGAATTTATCAAACCTTCTGGACTCATTGGAAATGCTGAAAAAACCTCCAATTTACCAAAAAGCTACAAAATCACCTAGATCTTATAAGAATTGATATATGTAAACCAGATTAAATATATGCTTATTTTTCCTTTAAACTGTTCTGATTCTCTAGGTCATACAAGGATGCAAGAGAAGAGCATGCTTTCTTTTTAAAGAAAAATATTAGCTTTCTATTAGTCTCAAATCTCTCAAAAATTTAGAAAAACAATGAGCTATACCAGACAACATGGCTTTGATACCATGTTAGATTTTTTGAGAAGCAAGAATCAAGTCAGGATAAGATGTTCATCATAGATTACATGCAACTCCAATCAGCAAATGATTAAAGATCAAAATAGCAGAATGAAGAGAAAATCTGAAACGAGAGAACAATAGAGACAAAGCAAGAGAATTTTGAGAATACTCTCATGACTCTCACCGAAAAATCATTGAACTAGCTGAACTAGTGAAGGTGAGAGGAGAGTGCTCAATATATAGAAAAATAAGTGCATATACATCTAAGAGGTGTATTAACTCCTACTACCCATAAAAGGTGAGAGGTTATCACCTACTTTGTAATTGACAAAATATGTGGCATAACCTCCTCAAGTAAAGAAAGGAGAAATGTGGCACATAAAGCAAAAAGAGGGTGAGAAACCCAACTACCCCATTTAACCTACCTAGGTAAAAATAAAATAGTGGTTATGAGAGGTGGTGCAACAAGCCAAAAGAGGATGTGTAACTCAACTACCCATGTGTGGGGAGAGAGTGACACATGTAGCTGTTGTATTTTTCCACATATCCTCATATTACCACATCTAATAATCCTAAGCAAGCTTAAATAATAATGTGTAGGAAAAAGAAATATCCCCTAACATATAGAAATTAAAAACTTACACTAAAAATGAAAACATAGAAAATAGCCATCTTCGTGACAACAAAAAAATAGAAAAAATAAAAAATAGTAAAGATAAATTATACATCCAATAGTGAAAACCACTTCGGTGGTGCTTTTGATAAGTACCATGGTGAAAATATGGCAAACATGTGCCATGTGTAGTTGGTCTTTGCCCCATCATCTACAATCACTCTACTTGGTTTTTCCATTTCCATCCATAGTCCCTCGCACATATCCCATTCCATAATAAAATCTGATTCATAATAAAACTCAAGTCTCCTTTCTAATGGCCTAAGAATGCTGATGTTTAGTGTCTCTCACCTTCCATATCCATCCATAATAAATTTTTCCCATCCCAATCCCATCCATAATAAGTTGGTTGTATACTTGATTGGGGGAAATTCCTTGACTTAGGTTTCTCATATGGGATCTTATACATGGTATCGAAAATCTAAAAACATCCAAATAATCCTCCAAAAATCCAAAAAAAATCAAAACATTTCAAAAATCCAAAAAAAAGCAAAACATTCCAAAAATCCAAAAAAATCAAAACATGTCAAAATCCAAAAAAAACCAAAAAATTCAAAAACTCCAAAAGAATTAGAAAATATCAAAAAATCTAAAAATAGTTTCTACATTAGTCCAAGTTATCGAACTACATTGCCTTTGTGACTGTATATAGGCAATGTCATCATCAATGAGCCCCGGAAGCCTAGGTCTATCTCTTAGGTCCCATCTATCATTATCTGTGTCTCATAATAAACTATCCCTTGCTATGTTTGACACTTTGATTAGACACAAATAGCTTACCCTATAGAGAACTGAGCTTACCAAATCATGAAACATTAGATGAACTATCCAACTAGTTTCCAATCCTCATCAATTGATTGCCTAATCATGACTACCTATCAGATATCAATGATCCTTATCAGCTATCAAACAATCTTATATAGAATGGTGCATTGTCAAAACCATATCCCACGTCTTATACAACATGCCTCATTTTTGAAACTAGACTTTGTCTATCAGCTATCAATTGTCTTATACAAGTTGATGCATTCTCAAAACTAGACTCAATGCTTATACAAGGTGTATCATTCCTGAAACCAGACACAATCCTATCAATTTTCTTATACAAGAGATTGCATTATTAAAACCAAATCCCAAGTCTTATACTATCTGCTTCTTTTCCTGAAATCAGACGTCATAATTATCCAGAAGTCCAATCATATAAACACTTATCATTGGCAAGAAGATCTAAATGGTTATTGACTCACTTGTCTAGTTTGTCTTATCTTTTTTATTTGATTTATCTGTGTTCATGTTACTATGTACCTCAAGGAATTCCACAAGTGATGAGAGGAGAAATGATGGATCATGACCCTTTTCTCTTTGATTTTTATTTGTGATTTGTCTTGGCAATATGATTAGGTTGACTAGGTTCCTTATGTGTGACTAAGATTCCATTTGGCATAATCAAAATATGCTATACGAGTGAAAGGTCATCTAACTCTTTCTTGCATCAAGACTAACATACTTTGTGGTTTCTTCCTCACATATTACAACAAGGTTTTGTGGTTACTAGTCTACATCATGGTACTCCTTGTCTGTCACATGTTTGTTTTGCAAGGAATAACATATCACACCTTGGTTTATGTCATACCTTTGTGTTCATTGTTCATTGCCATAATAAATTCTCTATGACGATAATCATGCAATAAAAATTAATCTTAACATTTATTAGCGGAATCTCAAGATATCAATCCAATTTCATGCTTCATTCTCGATTGTCACTAATATTCTCTATGTGCTAACATAGATCATCCATCCATCCCTATAGTCATCCTGATGGCATGCTATGACACAAAATAAATGCATTACGTTTATCATCCTTCATACATAATCATGTTAGGACATCAGAGGTATCATCATTGTATACATATTAGGTCATCTAAATTGTATTGAAAAGTACAAAAGTATACATGGAATTGCATCATATAGAATAATACATCCACATAAGCATCGCATAAAGCATTTCATAAACATATATTACCATCTAGCATAAACATGTTAATCTCATCATATCATGTGCATTCATCCATATAGCATAACACATATAGAAGCATAATCATTCATATCGTAACATCACATCATATAAGGAAGAATACATATGGAATCATGCACATCATATATCTATAGGTTTGTACTGCTCTTCTCTTCATAATAATTTTATCATGTTGTGAGAATTGACCTAACTTATAAACATTCATTTATTCATCTATATGATTGTGATATCTACCCTAAACACACATCTACACCATCATCTAGGGTTTCTTGAATAGTGTTTAGGAGAATAAACATAAGGGATGACAAAATAATGATAGGGAAACACCATGAGCTCCCTCTGGAAAAAAACTCAATAAGGCGACTAGACTCATAAACAAATCTCACAAAATGAAACCTTTAGATTCCCCTAACTCTCATCCATCACTACAACGCCTTGATGAAATTGGAAGACAAATACATATTAAAGTGTTTCATGAATCCTGAGCTAAATAGGATGAAATATTGTGGCCAATATGAGTCATAACACAAGGGTTTTATGGAGGAAAATCAATAAACCTAGATTTTCTTCCTCTTTCCATGCACCCTATCTAAGCTCTTTCAATTTTGCAACATGTTTGATACCTCCTTCTTGCTTCTATAACATGGTGTTTTTGAACTTCTCAAGATTTACAACAACCTCCCTAATTTTTCTCCTAATCTGCAACATGGGGTAAACCCCATGTCTCTTCTTGAGACTCCTTCAACATGCCACCTGAAACCCTAAATTCATTCTCTTGCAACATGGGATAAAGAAAATGAAAACAATTTTTTCCCTTGGTGCCTAAAAGGACTTGGTCTAATATTTTTTACTTTCCCATTTTGCTTCATTTTATATCTTGACCTTTTCACCACGCTGTCACTTTATCTTCTATTTTTCATATTTTTTTAAAAAAAATTAGCATCTTCAATGAAATGGATCTTAAAATTTAAGTGTCAACAGTTAGATGAGTAAGCTAAAAAATTTAATAGTTCTATCCATGAAAAAATAAGAGTATATTGAAGATACTCATGCTTGTAAGGAAGCAATTTAGCTAATATGGTTGTGTTCCAATGTTGGGCTTAATTGGGGGATGATTACCATTTGTTGTGATAGTTAGAGTGGCATTTCCTTAGCAAAGAATCTTACTCTCCATGCTAAAATGAATCATATTGATGTTTAGTTCCGTGTGATATGGTGGAAGATGGGAAGGTGAAGTTCGAGAATGTTGACACTTAGATGATTTTTTAAATGCATTGACAAAGACTATGATCACTGAGAAGTTCAGATGGTATTTTTATTACATGGGATTCTCAGGCCCTAGCATTTAAATATTTTTAATATTGGTTCTACTAAATTATTTGACAAGTGGGAGATTATTGAGAATTCAGGTGTATCAATCTTAGTATTTCCTAACATTGATTTAATTAATATTGCATTTATTTATCCCTATGTCATTTTCTTTCTCATCTTATTTCATCATCTAGTGTGACTTGGAATGGTGAGTTGTCACCTACTGGTAGGTGACATGAAAGGTAACAAGGATGTTTGTGTCCCCACAAAGAAAAGAAAGAATCCCACTTTATGGTAGAGAATATTATCCATATGTCAACATCTTATCATTATTGTATGATAGATTCTTATGATAGGTTATGATGCATAAGAACTATATTCTATGACAAGTTGGAAACATGTTAAAAGGAATCTTTTTTGAAATTGATAGTGAACCCCACAACTCTCAAAAATGGGTGTAGACTATTTAGATGCCATAGTTTTAAATATTTTGGTTTTGATAGTCCTTTGGTCATTATGATGTATTAGTGGAGTGTAGTAGTGACATAATGAGATGGATAGATGGTGTACATGTGATTCATGTTGCAATACTTTAGGATGTTCATGATATTCTTATAAAAATATTTTAGGTCACTTGAAATTATATCTTCAAAGAACTTGTAGATATATTTTTTGGGTCCTAGTATGTAACTACATCTAGTATCTCACCATACAATAGAGTAGTTTGGATCATATTTGAGAAAGGAGATATTAGATTTGGAATTTTATCTATTTATTCCTCTAATGAATATATGGATAGGATAGAATTGTGGAATTTTCTTTGCAATCTACATATGAATGTTCCCTAGATTATGGTTGGTGACTTCAATATGATTGAACATAATGATGACAAAAAAGGGGACATATAAATAGAATGGAAGGGAAATGAGAAGCACTTTTGGAAAAGAATGAAAACTAAAATCAACCTCTTTGACCCTCTTGAAGGGATGAAGAGAGAGAAAAACAAAATCTATTACACCTGGTGCAATGATCAAAAAGGGGGAAGGAGCATTTACTATAGATTAGAAAATTTCTATGGTAATAGAGACTACTTCAATTTTGACCTAAGTGGAGAGGGGTGTAAAGTGAGTGTATACACTTATACACTTTCTGACCATCACCCTATAAGGGATAAGATTGTGTTGGGTAGTGGTAGGGTAAAGGAGAAGAAGATGGATGGTTGATTTATCCTTAATACAAACCTCTTACATGATGAAGACTATAAGGTAGATAATATTACCCTTAAGGAAATTAACAAGTGGATACTCAGGGAGATGAATGCTATAGATAAGTGGGAGCACAATATGAATAGATGGAGAACACTATTCTAGACAATTATCAAGAAGTGAGCCATGGATAGAAGAAATGAAGAGGATAGCCTACAAGTAAGATGATTAAAAGAATAAACTTGTCTATAGAATGACCCCTTGAATGAGGATTTGTGTGAAGATCTCATCTTAGCTAAGAACTCACTAAGAAGACTGCAAGTAAATAGAATTCAAGGTTTGAAAGTAAGAGCTAAACTAAATTGGTTGAATAATGGTGAAAAAGGTGCCAATTTTTTGTTTAGGTACATTAAAGATAAAGGAATCAAGGAAGAAATTAACCTTGTAAATTTGGCATGAAGGGAGTTTTCTCACTAATCATGAAGATAGGAAAAGATATTTTGTACTATTTTATAAGAGCCTCTTTACATCTAAAGGGAACAATGCTAATAGCCATAAGGCTAGAGCATACATTAAGAAAAATAATCTAAGGAAAATATCAGAGGAAGATGTGGCTAGATTAGGTGAATCTAAATTTCCAAAGATGAAATCATAAAAGAAATTAAGACCTTGAATAATGATAAATCCTTGAAAGTGGATGGGCTACCTATAAAACGTTACAAAAAAATTATTGATTGGGTTGTGATGAATTGTTTCAAGTGTTAAAAGAGGCTCTCAATAGAAGATCCTTGGGTAAGAAAATCAACAAAGGAATTAAATTAAACTACTTCCCAAAGATGGTGACAAAATGTTAATAAAGAATCAGAGGCCAATTACCCTATTGAATGTATCATACAATATTTTAGAGAAAATAATAGCTATGAGATTGGTTAATATCCTTTCCAAATTTATCAACAACTTATTAAAAATGGTTTCATCAAAGGCATATATATCTTAGAGAACCTAATTACTAGTTGGGAGGCCATGGAATGGGCAAGACACTCTAATCAAAACTCTATTATGCTTCTCTTAGATTTCAAAAAATCTTATGGTAGGTTCCAATGGTGATTTCTAAGAATGACCCTTGAGGAATTTGGCTTCCATGGTATCTCTTGCAACATGATTAACGCTTTGTTAAGAGATGTTGTTGCTCAAGTGGAAGTGAATGGCTCCCTCTTTGAGGTATTTACATTGGAAAGATCAATCAGATAGGGCTTCTGCTTACCCCAACTCTCTTTGTAATTGCTTTTGATGTTGTGTGATACTTATTGAAAGAATCCTTTATTTCTCTAGGATTAGGGGCTTGACACTTCTTGACCAAAATGAGTTGTTGAATATTTAATTTGTTGATGACATTGCAATATTTTTAGAGCTTGAGGAAAATAATGTGGACATCTTGATGCAAAAGTTAAACTTCTTTTGCAAGGCCTCGGGTGCAAATATCCCTAATGCAAAATCCATCATGCTTGGATGGTTGAATTTCCCTCTTAATTGGCTTAAAAATTATGAGTTTCAGTGGGGGTGTCACCATAAGCATGTTAGATACTTGGGAATACCTTTTGAAAATAGCCCTAATATAAAGGACATGTGGATGTGGATCAACAATAAAATTGGTAAAAAGATTGAGGATTGGAATAAACAATACCTATCCCTAGTAGGTAGAATTCAAATTTGTTAGAGGATTCTATCTTCTTACATTTTATACCTTGAGCATCTATTTGGAGTTTTAGTAGCTATCATGTCAATGAAATTCATAAGAAAATAACAAAATTTCTTTGTTCTGATGGTAAGGGAAAGAGGAAGAAACATTATGTCAAGTGGGAGTGGTTATGTCTAAATAATATATAAATTGGGGTTAGGCCTCAAGGATATCAGGTTGTATGGAATTGCTCTTGCTATGAAATGGGACATCAAGGCTCTAGAAGGTGATGAACCATGTAAATTATTGGCAAGAAATAATATTAAGCTTGTTGTTCCCCCATAGGCTAAGACTTGGAAAATATTGTCAGTTTGCGATCTGCTCATTAGAAAGTACCCAATAACTCCTGTAGGTTCATACATGTGCTTAAAAGTCTATGGAGAGCTTGGGAAACTATTAAGAACAAAGTGAGTAATTGCCACTTCATCAAGAATAATAATAATATAATCCTTGATCATAGATTCATTTGGTGAAATTTAGAATGTAAGGGTAAACACCTTGCTCTATTGCAAGGTTTCTCTGCCAAAAGACGTTCTTAGAAAGGAATAGTGTTTCAATAATATTATGCTTAAAATGGACAACTGAAGGATTGGACCTCGTTAAGTTGTGAATATGAAATGCCTCCATCAAATTGGAGAACATACACAATTTTGAGGGAAGCCTATAAGGGGTTTCACTTCCCTATAATCTATATTCAAAATAATTTGAACAGTATAAAGAATTCAAGTGGAAAAATGGTACTCCACTAGTTGATGTCAAAAATAAGATGATTTATAAGTATCTATCTAACTATACTTCTATTACTTAATATCTTAACAAGGGCTAGACTATGAATTTATTAGATATAAAGTGGAAAAACATTTTAAAATTGATATGGTCAAGTGTGTTGGAGCCTAAAAAGGCTTGGTTCATATGGTTACTCATGTTGCAAAAGCTACCTTACAAACTAAATCATTATAATATTGAAGTTTATAATATAAGGAGAATTCCCAAATCAATTAAACATATTTTTTTATTATTTATATGCCAAGGGAATCTAGAAAAAGTTTTTTAATGGGCCAATGATTTGGGGGAACTTGGGGAAACTAACTAGAAATAAATTCTTGTTAAGATAGATAAAAAATTAGATAAAGAATATAAGTTATTTTGGATTGTCCTTTCAATTGAAATATTGTGGAATACATGGAAGGCAAGAAATGAGGATAAATTTAAAGGGTTTAAGAGGACACTTACCAAATATTCAAAAAGAGTCATGTTTCTTAATCATGTTGCTTTGCAGGTTATTATGAGTATGGAGATCTCAAGATTTAAGTTCATGAAGTTTCTAGGAGATGGAAGAGTGTGTGTCAACAAAGAAGAAATTAAGATATGGGAACATTTAGCATTAAAACTAGTTTGATAACTCATCCTTGTTGAAGAGACTTAGTGAGTTCTAGAAGATATTGAGTGAAAATGCAGTGGAAAACCAAAAGAAAAGAAAAGAAAAAAAGGATGCTAGATAATTTTAAGAAACCCCCCTCAAAAAATATATAAAATCTTGGAAAAAATTTCATTTTTTTTGGGATCTTCAAAATATTAATTTCTATTGATGAATCTTTCCTTTTTTCACAAAAATTATTAATTTTAACCGTGGGTTTTTTACATCACTAAAATATTGTAGAAAATTTTGGTGAATCTTGAAAAATAATAGGAAAATGCATTAATTATGATGGCGAATCCATCCAATCTAAAAATAATTCTCATGCAAAAGTAGGGGCCTGAGAGTGGAAATTATTGATGTGTTTAAGAGGGTCCTATAATATTTATTTGCCACCATTTCCTTAAATATTATATAATGGCCCTCATTGTATTTTTCCAGGTAAAATTTGTTGGAAATATGAAAAATAACCTAGATGAATCCATGCACACTTCAAAGGATCAACCAAGAAGAATACCATTCACATGAATAAGAAGTGTTGCAACATGAGCAAGAAGACAATATGATCAAATGATGATCTGTGATGAATTGATCTAGAATCTCTAAGATGATTTACAAATGTTGTAAGAGTTTTTCTTATTTAGGAAAGGTGAGAGGAGGTTGGATAACCACCTTAGTTACAAACATTAAATGCCTAATGCATAATTATAAATGCATGAGAGAAATATTAAATGCCTAGATAACTACATCCCTATTAATGATATATGGTCCCATTAAATACTAGTTTCTAGAATTCCACCTAGGAAACTAACTCCTAAATAAACTTATTAATGATGTGAATAGGTCCTCACTAATAACTAGTTAGGAAATATCCCCATTCACACTAACACCCCTCATAAGTGCAACTTGGGAGTGTAGTTATGATGCAAAATGATGAAATATAATGCAATGATGGGTCCTAGCTACTAGGCCATGCTAGGTACCCATGTGCAAATGAAGATGCAATCTCTTACAAATCAAGAAAAGGAGAAAACCTCATGGGATAAAACTCCTCTCCAAAAAAGAGATGTAATGAAAAATCTAATGTTAATCATGTACAAGTAATGGAAGTGATGTATGGAGATCTCAACATCAATACCCCCCTATAGCTACATCCATCACAAGAATACTAGATAATCAATAGCCCCCCATAAGAGGGAAATGGAGAGACTATGTAGCTCCCCCACAATATGTAATCACCTACAAAAATGGTAAGTTCCTGAAGAAAAACCATGATCTAATGCTGACAAAAAAACTTGTCTCCTTTTTGGAAGGAATAAACCAAGTACAAATGCAAGGATGCTTCCCATTATGGATAGGAATTGAAGGAATAAAAGATGAATGATGATGATTTATTTGAAAATTGCTCATGTGTCTCCTTGCCCAAGGAAGATGAAGATGCCACAATCAAATCAGGTACATGCTCAATCAATGATGAAGGTGACAAACTAGGACTATGCATAAACTAATGTTGAAAAAGATCTAAAGATAATACAATGATCCCTTCATTGAAGGAATAGATGGAGACTAGAGTTCCCCCCTTAAGTGAAGTGTCCTTAAAAAAATTGAAAGAAGTTTTAAGCTAAAAGATTGTAAGGAAAGCTAAGGTGCGAAAACAACTCTCCTAATCTCAAAACCTCAGGGAAGAATGCAAAGGTGCTTTTAAATTTTCAATTACAGTCCAATTAAGATACACTTGAAAGCAATAACAGAAACAAAGAAATAAGCATACACAAATGAACACCAAATTTATGTGGGAAAACCCTTACGAGAGAAAAACCCACCACACCAAGAAAAACCCCTTTGTATTATAGTAATGGAATTACATACAAAGTACAGGCTTAACTCTCTCTTTGATGTCAATTTACAGTAGCACTCACAATGATCAACCTTGTATAGAAAATTCTCATTACAATGCTCTCATAATAGAATTCACACTTATCACCCTTCGAATTGTTCATCAATCATTCATTTGTCGAACTGTAGATTGAACTGAACATCATTTGCAATTACCGAGTATATCCATGTCATCCCTGTCTATTGAACTTCCACAAGAATTGCCACAACAGACTAACTTCCAATGGTTCCCATTTAGCTTCTCTGATTGGTCATAGACTCACCACATAGGATAGTCATCACTCGGTCAAAGGCATTCAACAAGTATTCGCATGTCGGTGAGACACTAACCGTGTCTCCCCAATGCCACAAGACCCAGCAGTCAATATCGTCCAGACTAAGTACCTTCGGCAAGAGGTTACACCAAGTTCACAAGCTATCACTCAGACTTCCCCTTGTCGCCAAGACATCATACCGATATCGATCACACATAGCGTTATTGCCAAGACAATCACTATTTGCTAGGAGATCATACCAAAGTTCACAAGTCTAATAGACATTAGTATTCTCATCGACGAGACAATTGCTACTCACCAAGAGATCACACCAAGCCCTTCAAGTCATACCGAAAAGAACTACCATTGGCAAGACTTATTGCTATTCGCTAAGAGGTAATACCAAAGACTCCAAGTTACCCCAAGACCATCTTTCGCCAAGAGTCATATCGACAGCAAACTACCCCATCACTGAGACAAACATCCATTGCTAAGACTTTATACTGAAACCCTCATGTTATCCCGATGACTCCGAGTGTAGCTATTCAGTGAGACTTTCCATATTGATATGAGTCATACAGAGCATTCAAATCTCTCCCCAAAGACTTCTGTTGCCACAAATCTCCCCAAAAACCACTAGACCCCAGCTCGTCGGTAAGAGATCATCTTGGGCAGTAAGAGATAGAAACTATCATAGTGATAGTTCCATTTAGCATGACAATGACGAGGTCTTAGCGACCTGAACATTTCTCAAGATTAAACAACTACTAATCAGCCAAATAGAGTGAATGTTGCATCGACTTGGCTCTTTCAAAGGTTTCAACCTGTGAGATTGAGGCACATTATTCCAACAATCTCCCACTTGATGAAGATCACACAGGAACCTCTAGAGCACAACAAAGCTACTAAAAATCATGGGCACTGAGGCCCATCGAATTGGAACACCACCTAAACTTTTATGTGCTCACTGGATTCGTCAATGCATCTACAACATTCTCCAGAGTATCCAATTTTTCTAATGAGACCTTTCCATCCTCCATATCCCGTACAAAATGATACTGTACATCTATATGTTTCATCCTGGCATGGAAAGTAGGATTCTTTGCCAAACAAATAGCACTCTGACTATCACAGTAAATAATTATTTGCCCTACATCAAAACCAATGTTAGAACACAAATGTCTTAACTAGATTGCTTCTTTATAGGTGTGTGTTGCTGCCATGTATTCTGCCTCTGTAGTGGACAAAGCGACTATATCCTGTCGCTTACTCATCCAACTCACTGCACCACAATTCAACATGAAAATATATCCACTACTGGATCTTCTGCTGTCAGTGTCCCCTTCCCAATCAGAATCCACATAGCCCCAAATGCTGAGAGTCCTCTGTAATTCAACCAAGTTCCCATGGTAACAAAAAGCATATTCTAAAGTGCCCTTCAAATATCTGAATACTCTTTTCACAACATCCCAATGTGACCTTCCAGGATTAGCCATAAACCGACTAAGTACTCCCACTGCTTGGGAAATGTCTGGCCTTGTACAAACCATTGCATACATTAGACTGCCAACAACACTAGCATAAGGCACATTGGTCATGTCCTGCATCTCAGTAGGAGATTTTGGATAGTCTTCAACAAATAGTTTCATTCCCTATAAAACTGGAACAACTAGCTACTACAATCATTCATGCAAAATCTCTCTAGAATAGTCTTGATATACTTACTCTGACTAAGAAAAAGTTTTCTACTCTTCCTATCCCTAGTTATTTCCATTCCCAGAATATACCTTGTTCTACCAAGATCTTTCATTTCAAACTTTGCAGACAACTGAGACTTAAGATCAGAAATCATTAACTTACTATTGCCTATGAACAACATATCATCAACACAAAGAGTAATAATAAGAACTCAATCACTTTCAGCTTTTTAATAGACACAATGATCATATTTTGATCTTACAAATCCCAATGACAAAATTTTTTTGTCAAACTTCTGGTACTACATTCTAGGAGACTGCTTTAATCCATACAGAGATTTTTTTAACTTACAAGCTAATCTTTCTTTACCTTTCTCCACAAAGTGCTCAGGCTGGGACATATAAAGCTCTTCTTCAAGATCACCATGAAGAAATGTTGTCTTCACATCCATTTGTTCAATCTCGAAGTCATACGCTACTGCAAGTGACAAAGGAAATCTAATGGATGTCAGCTTAGCTACAGGAGAAAAAATTTCCCCATAGTCAATTCCCTCTACCTAGGAATAACCATTCGCAACCAACCTCACCTTATATTTTTCCACACTACCATCTAGACCTATTTTCCTTTTAAATACCCATTTGCAACCCATAACGTTTCTGCCTTTAGGCAAGGGCACCAAACTCCAAGTATCATTCTTTTCTAATGATGCCATTTCTTCATTCATGGCTTCCAACCAAGAGTTTGAATCAGACATTCTAAATACCTCTTTCACAGTCCTAAGCTCATCAGTACTAGAAATTAAAGCATTGGCACAAGTAGAATCTATCAAAGAAAACCCATACCTATCAGGTTGCTTTCTTTCATGAGTTGACCTCCTCACTTGCTAAGGCTAAGGTTGTTCTTCTTCATTAGAACTCTTAGAACTACTTGAGCTCTCCTCAGTTTTAGGTACATTTTGAATTTTGAATTCCTCTTTATCTGGTGTCAGAGGAACTTCAACTACATCCTTTTTATTTTCTGATTTTGTCTCTGACTGCAAATCCAAGGTAGAAGGCTTCAGCTCATGAAAGATAACACTTCTACTGGATAGAACCTTCTCTATATCAAGATTCCAAAGCTTGTATCCTTTTATGCCAACACTATAGCCAATAAAAATACATTTGATAGCCTTGTTTTCCAATTTAGATCTTTTCTCATTCGGTACATATGCGTATGCTTCACAGCCAAAAACACGAATATGTCTTAAAGAGGGCTTCTTACCAAACCATGCTTCCAAAGGTGTTTCCTCAACAAGAGTAGAATTAGGAGAATGGTTTATCAAGTAACATGATGTAGCAACTCCTTCAGCCCATAATTTCTCCTCCAATCTAGCACTGCTCAGCATACTTCGTGCTCTTTCCATCACTGTCCTATTGAACCTTTCTGCAACTCCATTTTTCTGCGGAGTATAAGGTGTAGTTCTATGTATTTTAATCCCATGATCTTTACAGTACCTCTCGAAATTGTTAGAACAAAACTCACCGCTATTGTCAATCCTTAAACATTTTATTTTCCTTCTAGTCCGATTTTCTACAAGGTTCTTAAATTCCTTAAACCGACTGAACACTTATGATTTACTTTTCAAAAAATAGACAAATGCTCTTCTTGAATAATCATCAATAAACGATACATAGTACCTTGACTTAGACAAAGAAGGAACATTCACTGGACTAAAAACATCAGAATGAATGTAATCAAGCAAACCAGAAGATTTGTGAGGACTGAAATAAAATGAAACACGGTGTTGTTTACCATATATACAATGTTCACAAAACTCAAATTCGAGGTTACAATCTTCAAGCCCCTCAACTAGGTTTTTATTCTTCAAGGTTTTTAAACCTTTCTCTCTAATGTGGCCTAGCCTATGATGCTAGAACATAGTCTTTTCTGCTGGAAGTTTAACTTCCATAGAGTTTACACTATCAGGAACTTTCTCCATCTTTTCTCCATGGGTAGCTTTATGTGACTTTACAGAGACACTATTGCATTGTACAGCATGTGCATCCAGCTTATACAAGGTACCAATTTGAGCACCCCTTACTAGCACCATAGAGCCTCTAGTCATCTTGCAGCCATTTCTAGAGAACGTGACTTGCACTCCAATATCATTCAGCATACTAACAAAAAGTAAGTTTCAAGCCAGACCTGGTATATGCATTACATCATTGATTCCCTTCACTCCTCCATCAGGGAATTGAATTCTGACTCTACCACGACCAACTATTTCCAAAGATGAATCACTTGCCAAATACACCTTTCCACCATCATATTTTTCATACTTCGTGAACCAGTCTCTATGAGATGTCATGTGGAAAGATGCTCCAAAATCAATCAACCATACATCATCTGATGCCTACGTAGCCAAGGCTGCAATGAAAGCATATGCATCACTCTTAGAAGAATCATTGTCAGAAGAATACTTCTTCTTTTTCTCTTCTTTACAATCCTTTCAGACATGACCAGGTTTCTCACAATTCCAACACTTCACCTTGGACTTCTTGCCAAGAGACTTTGATCACCCTTTTGATTTGGATTTGTACTTCTTGTCCTTCTTCTTGCCTTTATCTTTCAATCTGCCTCTAACAGCAAGAGCCTCCTTCACCATCTTAGAAGATTTCCTTCTCATTTCTTCTGATAACAAAGAAGCAACAACATATTCCATCTTAAAAGTGGATGTCGTACTCCCAATAGCCATCACTAGGTGATCCCAAGAATCTGGCAAAGAACATAATAATAGCATACAACGATCTTCTTCATCAATCTTCACACCCACAGATGTTAACTATGCAATCAGCATGTTGAAAGCGTTCAAATGATCAGCAATAGACCCTCCTTCCTGAATTCTCAAAGAGTACAACTTCTTCCTCAAGAAAAATTTATTCACCAAGGACTTGCCCTGATAAATAGCTATCAGTCTTTTCCACAAGGAAGATGTAGTCTTTTCTTCATGAACATTCAGAAGAATAGAGTCTGCTAAATAGAGCCTTATCAACCCCTTTTATTTTCTATCTACAAGGTCCCAATCCTCTTGCTTCATTCCTGTAGGCTTCGTTCCAGACACAACAATCCAAAGATCACAATCAACCAATAGATCTTCCATTTTAAGTTTCCACAACTCAAAATTGCTGCCATTGAATTTTTCAATTTCAATCTTTTCTGATGTTCTTGCCATCTTAACCTATAATTTGAATTACCAAACTTCTACAAGACTCCCACTGAATAGAAATTGACCCAAAACACCCAATGTACCCACAAGGATAACACAATTGGCCAGGCTCTTATACCACTTGTAAGAAAAGCTAAGGTACGGAAACAACTCTCCTAAAATCAAAACCTCAGGGAAGAATACAGAGGTGCTTTTAAATTTTCAATTACAGTCCAATTAAGATACACTTGAAAGCAATAATAGAAACAGAGAAATAAGCATACACAGATGAACACCAAATTTACTTGGGAAAACCCTTACGGGAGAAAAACCCACCACACCAAGAAAAACCCCTTTGTATTACAATAATGGAATTACATACTGAGTACAGGCTTCACTCTCTCTCTAATGTCAATTTACAGTAGCACTCACAATGATCAACCTTGTACAGAACATTCTCGTTACAATGCTCTCATAATAGAATTCACACTAATCACACTTCGAATTGTTCATCAATCATTCATTTGTCGAACTATAGATCAAACCGAACATCATCTGCAATTACCAATTATATCCATGTCGTCCCTGTCTGTTGAATTTCCACACAAAACTACCACAACAGACTAACTTCCAATGGTTCCCATTTGGCTTCTCTGATTGGTCGTAGACTCACCACGTAGGACAGTCATCACTCGGTCAAAGGCATTCAACAAGTATTCACATGTCGGTGAGACACTAACCGTGTCTCCCCGATGCCACAAGACCCAATAGTCGATATCGGCCAGACTAATTACCTTCGGCAAGAGGTTACACCAAGTTCACAAGTTGTTGCTTAGACTTCCCCTTGTTGCCAAGACATCATACCAATATCCATCGCACGTAGCATTATCGCTAAGACAATCGCTATTCGCTAGGAGATCATACCAAAGTTCACAAGTCTCATAGACATCAGTATTCTCATCGGCGAGACAATCACTACTCGCCAAGAGATCAAACCGAGCCCTTCAAGTCATACCGAAAAGAACTATTGTCGGAAAGACTTATCGCTATTTGCTAAGAGGTAATACCGAAGACTCCAAGATACCCCAAGACCACCTTTCGCTAGGAGTCATACCGATAGCAAACTACCCCATCACTGAGACAAACATCCATCGCTAAGACTTCATACTCAAACCTTCATGTTATCCCGATGACTCTGAGTGTAGCTATTCGGTGAGACTTTCCATATCGATATGAGTCATACCAAGCATTCAACTCTCTCCCTGAAGACTTCTATCATCACAAGTCTCCCTGACAACCACTAGACACCAGCTCATTAGTAAGAGATTAGCTCGGGTGGTAAGAGATAGAAACTGTCACAGCGATCAACATGTCACAGCGATAGGTCCATTCGGCATGACAGTGACGAGGTCTCAGTGACCTGAACATTTCTCAAGATTAAACAATTTCTAGTCGGTCAGATAGAGTGAATGTCACATCGACTTGGCTCTTTCAAAGGTTTTAGCCTATGAGATTGAGGCACATTATTACAACAAAGATTGTCTAGTGACAAAAAACCACATGTCTCCCTCTAGGAAGAAGAAAATCTAATGGTAGATGTTCAAGAAACTCCAACTTCATTGTGAAATGGCAGGGAAGAAGCCTCATATATGAAATATTTGAAAATTAATCAAGTGCCTCAAGGTTGAAACAATGGAATGTGGAGACTCGAGAACACCCTCCAAAGTAGAATCTGCATAGAGGAGAGATGTCCCCTCAAGAATACCCTCCAAAGTGGAATCTGCATAGAGGAGAGATATCCCCTCAACAATGTCCTAAAAACCTATAGAATTAGCTAAGTATGTAATGCCTAAAACAAATCCATCTTATGATCCCAAGTCTGGAAAATTGAATATATCCTGATGAATAGGAATGATGGAAGCCTCAATCAATGACTTTGGACAAAGAATGACTAAGGGTGAAGGTACATCAACTATCTCTAATGGAGAAGAAGCATCTGAAGAACCCTTGACATCCTCATCTAAAGATTCAAAGCATTCCAAATCTGTGAGCTCCTGCATAGTGTTATCATCATAGGGTATCTTGTCCAAAGAATGAATCTAGGCATATGACATTTTGAATCACAATCATCCGGGAATGGTGGAGTATCAAGATCTTCATATAGCTCCCAAATCTTAGTCCAAAGAATATGAGGACAATCATAATAATCAATACCTTTCAAAACATCATCATCGACATGAATTACATTAATCTCTAAGACATCATACCTTCTACAACTCCAAGCAAACTTTTGGATGCCTTTATCAGGAGGGGGAACTAAACCATACAAATGTGGCAACGATTGAAGTGATTGGAGTTGGTTTATGATGCAATCTCCCCATTGTTTAGTTTCCCCTTCCCAACATAATTAGTGAAGGATGAAATGAAAACCCCATAACAAACTATAATTGATCTCCAAAATTACAAATACATTAACCTTTGACATCAAATAGAAACTTCCAAATATGATGCATAATTGAAAATGAAGCCTCCCAATGCAAACAAACTTTCTTCAAATTGCAATATGTCCAAGTTATCAAGTAAATTCCTCAAATTGAAAAAACTCAATAGAATGTAACCAAGGATGAATCTGATAGAATGGGATGGAAAAGTGATAGAGCTCTAATTTACCTTCACAATACCATTGAAATCTCAAAAATCTAAAAAAATAGCTAAAAGGTACGAGCTCGAGAGTCCAAAAGGAAGCACTGACTTCAAGATATGATAAAATATTATAGGAATAAAATCCAATAAAAAATTTTGTACCACTGGATAGTTCTCGGAACTAGCATTCCAACGATATCTTGTTTGCAAAA
>VDFB02105785.1:537123474-537134036 GCA_007258455.2 Sequoia sempervirens | reverse complement strand
TCGATTTTGGATCAAGTTTTCTTTTATTTTTGCATGTCTCTTCGAAGAGACATGTTGATCCTTTGATACATGTGGAATTTGATATGGAAGCTTTTGACATTTGGCACCCAAATTGCTTCCAAGAGAAATGGAAGAGGTGCTTTGAGATGAATGGTATGGAGGTATTATGGATGAGTTGTTGGAGGTATAATTTTGAAAGGGTGTCAAGGATGTGTGCCTTTTTTTTTCTTGAGGAATAGCATATGGACCTAGGATAGATGGAAAGTTTGATGGACTAGAATGAGGACCTAGGATAGATGGAAGGTTTGATGGACTAGGATGAGAACCTAGGATAAATGGTAGGTTTGATGGGTTTTCTTGAGAAAAAATGGGTTCTAGGATACCTTTCTCATGAATGCCTAATCCTTTGCCTTTGTAGTTCATACTTTGACACATTCGTTTACCAATGGGATATCTATTGTTTGTAAAACAAGATGGGAGTCCATCTTGGGGAAGATAAGACATGGATGAGAGGATAGGTGTTGGAATTAAACCGGAATGGATAAAGGTGGAGGATCCTAATTTATAGTTGTGTGGTTCATGGATAGCTTGAATATGTGTGATAGGCTCTTGACATGGGGATGATGAGGTGTTTTGATCTTGACTTGGAAAGGGATCATGAAGTAGTATGAAAGGCATATCTTGATCATGAGAAGGATAAACATCTTCATGGGATGAAAGGGTATCCTTGAATGGAAGCATATCTTGATCTTGTTGAGGAACCAGGAATCATAAGATTTTATAGAAAGCGTGTCTTGATCATTAGTTGGTAAGACATCATTAGATAGGATGGAAGAACTAGCATGCTCTTGTGATGTAATAGAATCATGAGATGGTATGGATTGATTAGATATTGTGGAAGAAGAACTTGGAAGGATACTTGTCTCTTGAGATGGATGTGAATTATTTTGGATGAAAAGTGAAAGGAAGGGGTTGTCATAAGATTCTTGAGAAATGGGATCTTGATCAAAGATTGGAAGAATTTGTGGAATTTTGATATCATTGGATGGAGTGGAAAGAATATTTTGATCTTGACGTGAAGGGGAGTCTATGCTAGCATGCTTTGGATTGAGAGATTGACATGAATCATTGGATGTTGAAGATATGGTAGAAGAGGATGATTGGATGGAATTGTTAACTTGGGTGAAAGAATCTTGAGATTTATTTTGGCTTATGGTGGATGGAGATAAATGCATGACATGATAGGATTGTTCAATAGCATTTGTATTTGAGGACTTGGATTTGGGCTTGTTGAACTTTTGTAAAAATTCAAAGACATTGAACTTAGATGATGTAGTTTTTGGTGAAGAAGGTCTCATGTTCATTGTTTGGTCAAGAGGATATGGGTAGATGTTTGGTAGCAAATATCTATTTGTGGTTGTTTCCCAGATTTTTTGTTGAAGGTTCTTTAGTTGATAAGCTAAAGCATTCAATTGATCCTCATCTATTTCAGCCATGGTGGTTTGAGTTTAAATTTTTGTTTTCTAAAAGTTTCAATTGGTTTTAAGTCTTAGAGTCTAAACAAAAATTGTATGTTCAAGAATCAAACATGATTCTTCTTGATTTCCATAGGTTTTTGAAAATAATACACTTCAGACAGACTCACTCTTAAGAACAAAAGGTCAATGTTATATACTCAAATGACCCACATCTTAAAACTGTGTCAACTCACACAGTCGTGTCACCCTCTAGAGGGCACCCATGTTTTTATCTTTTCCAGGTGCATACTCAAAGTTAGGTTTCTCAATCCCTTGAGCAAACAGTCTATGGCAATTATATGGTGAGTGTCTTGGGGGCAGATTCTTCCCTCCCCTTGCACCGCTGAGTATTACAATGTTTAGGAACTGACAAGTTGGATACTACACTAAGTTCTTAGATAGGTATTTGTTTGGAGTGACATATGATAAACTCCCTCAGGAGACCTCCCAATCTTTAGAACAAAGATTTTGGGGATGGTTATCTCATGTACTTCCATTGAAAAAGGGTTTCCCTAGATTCACATAAAATTTAAAGAGGGTTGGAAAACCATGGCATTTGGTTGTCCCCACTTAGGTCATTCCCGTAGGGTGAGTACTTTTTCCCACTACGGAAATCATGTCTAAAGGATTTCACAAAAGCATAAATTGCATGAATTTAAAAGATGAGTCTAGCACTCTGAATCACCTAGTTAAGGGGAGAGCATAAGCCTATCACCGAAAAACAAAACAACCTATTTTGTTCAAAATATAACCTGCACAACAAACTAGTTCTACCCAAAAATATTTTGGTAAATTCTTAACATTAAGCATACTCCTTACCATATTTAAAAATTTTCTACTTTTTCTCTCATTACACCATTTTTCTAAGGTGTATACCTTGTTGTTAGTTGCCTTTTTATGTTATTTTCAAAACAAAAATTATGAAAATCATGAGAAATATACTCTCCACCCCTATTAGTCCTTAAAATTTTGAGAAAATAACCACTTTTCTTTTCAACTAATTCTTTAAATTCTTTGAATTTCTTGAAAGTAACTGATTTATTTTTCAAAGGATACACCCAAATTTTTCTACTATAGTCATCAATAAATGTCAAAAAATATCTCATACTAGATAATGGAGCAACCTCAATTGGACCACATAGATCTGAGTGAACTACCTCCAATGGCTCTGAAGCTCTCCAGGAATCTCTTATTGGAAAAGGTTCTTTATGGTGCTTTCCAACAATACAACCTTTACATTCTTTATCTAGTTTTTGGATAAGTGGTAAACTTGTTACTATGTCCTTTTTATAAAAAGATTTAGTCAACCAAAATTCAAATGGCCAAATCTAAGATGCCATAACCATTGTGTATCTTTTACAAGAGCACTGAAACTTAAATTCATATTATGTCTGATACTAAGAGAAAACATCCTAGTAGAAGTCATGGGTATTTTGGTTATCATCTTGTTTTTACCATCAATAATAATGTATGAACCCTTTTCAAATTTGACAGCATGGCCCTTTTGCACAAGTTTACCTACACTTAACAAATTATGCTTTAAGCCTGGTACATAAAATACATCACCAATATATTTTTTCTCACCTTGCTTTGTTGTGATTAATATCCTCCCTTTCCCCATGACTGATGCAATTGTATTATTTCCCATCTTGACTTCAAATTTGATAGACTCATCCAAATTCTAAAATATATCTTTACATCCTGTCATATGATTATTACACCCACTATCAACATACCATTTGTCATCATTTACTTCCTCCTTTGTTTTGCATGTTAGCAAGACATATCCTTCCTACCCTTCACCTTCATTTGCATATTGGGCTTCCTGTTTACTTTCATCTGCAATCTTTTTCCTACATTCAACTACAATATTTCCATACTTTTGACAGTAATAACATTGAAAAGATGATTTATTATACCTTTGAAAACCTCTACCTCTTCCTTGAGTGTAACTACAATTTTCTTCATCACTTCTATTGCTTCTTTGACCTCTGCCTCTTTGTTGAAAACATTCTCCTCTTCCTCTTTGTGTTGAAGATGATTCTAGTGCGGCTTCTTTTTCTTTCAAGGATACTTTTCTCTTTAAAGCTTTCTTAAGTGGATTCTTTGTTGATTTATTTATTCTTTGCTCATGTGTGTATAGTGAACCCATAAGCTCATGTATAGATAAAGAGGTTAGATCTTTCGATTCTTCAATAGCTATAACTACAGGATCATATTTTGTAGGAAAACTTCTTAAAATATTTTCAACAATTTTTTGATCATTAATGACCTCATCATTTATTTTCATGTGATTAACTATCCCCATTGTGCGAGTAAAGAAATCCCCTAAACTTTTACAATCTGACATTTGTAAAATTTCAAAATCTTTTCTAAGCATTTGTAAACAAATTGTTCTTATCCTTTTGTACCTTGAAATGATTTGCAAGAAGATCCCATTCTTCTTTGGCCATTGAAATAGTTGTAAATCTTGGAAGGAGAGTTTCGTCAAGACCCTGCACAATTAACAATAATGCTTTTTGATCTTTTTTCTAATTATTCTCTAGTAAATTCCTTTCATTTTGTGTGAGTGCTACTAATGTTGTTGCAGTTGTTAGTTCTAAATACCCATTCTGCACAAGATCTCATAGCTTCTGTGATCTAAACAAAATCTTCATTTGAAAACTCCAAAAATCATAGTTTTTCCCATTAAATTTAGGAATTTGCAACTGTGTACTATTAGCATTCATTGTCATTTCAAACCTGCTCTAATACCATAAGTTAGAAACAATAAAATAAAAACAACAAATGCCAGTACACAAAAATAAACTAGAAATTTAATACTCAATAATTAACTATGAATAAATTCAGAGGCAGAGAGAATATAAACTTTATATTTACTCCAAAATGTGGAGCAAATTGTCTTCACAACTTTATTGAATAAAAGGAGAAATATATACAACAAACTATGAAAAGTTTCTACAACCATGTTGGGAAAGTTTCCCAACTCAAAAAGCTAAAACAAAAAACTATGGGAAACTACCCAAATAGAAAAAAAAAGATACGATGGGAAACATTCCCAAATGACAAAGGTTTAAAAACAAATTTTACTAATTTAATAGAGTGATGAATTTGCAACTTCAGCAAATATAAAGTTTTTTGTCAAAGAACGAAACAATTGTTATAAGTGGCATAGTTTTGGCTAGGTTTTTTATATAGTTTATCATTTTGTTTTCATAGCTTTAAGAAAAATCAGTTACACTAACTACTCAACTATACAATAGTTGCATACAATATTTGCACCTAATGAAATAGAGAAAGAAGCTGATGCTTTTTTAATGTTTTTATAAACCTTCTTATTGTATAATATAACTATAGACCATGTGCCTTTTTCTGGAGACTTAAAAAAATATTATATATATATTTAAGTTTTGATATTAATTGAAAGTAAATAAATTAAGTTGTTGAAACTTATTAATAAGTGGAACGTTGCATAAATTCATACATCATTTATTTAAAAATGCAATAGAGGGCTCTTTTTAAAAATAACAGTTTAGCATGATGAAATTATGCCATGAAGGTCATGCAAAAATGTGGGCATATAATGGCACTCCACTATCAATATGGAGAAATAGGGAATTAATTGCATTGCATAGAATGGCTTTTAGAAAGAGGAGAACGTGATTTTTCAATCCCTTCGGTTACATACTTTGGAGGACAACGATGGCAGGGAAGTCGATAGAGAGAAATGGAAGAGTGTCATGGAGATCACGGCTAGGGAGAGCAGACGCCTATTCAGATACAAGGTAAAAGTAACTTCGTCGATAATCATTTTAGTGCTAAATCATAGATAACACTTTAAAACCCTTCATTAGCTTTCATCGTTTCATTATTCATTTTTTCTTCTGGATTCGATGCTGCTACTCATTTGCCTCAATCAGAATGTTCACCCTTCATAATTTGTTTGAAGACTTGATGGATCCACTCGTGTTTTATTCTGGATTATATTTCGTCAAGATTTCCTTCTATTCAATATTTTTTTCAGTTTTATATTGCTATACGATTCAGATTTATTTGTGCATGCCTTTCAAAACAAGCAAGAATGCCAAAGCAGTCTATTTAATTGTCATTCTATGGATAAGGCTTTTAGCCTCATCTAGGTAGCCAACTCGGCCAAGAAGATCTATAATACAGTTTAAGTGATCACTTATTGGCATTATATTGTGATCTCGACTCACTGAATCAAAGTAATGCCGACCCTCGTCTACCAGGCCTGCATGGCTACATGCAGAAAGAACACTAACAAATGACATGGTCAGGTTTAATTCCTCTTTGTTGCATTTATTCAAGTATAAGGCGGTCTTCCTTGCCAAGTCCATAATGAGCATATGCTGAAATCATTGCGGTCCATGAGATCACATTGCGTGATGACAGTTTGTCAAATGCTTGACTGAGTTTTCTATGCTTCCACTTTTGGCAATTATATCAGTAACAACATTTGCAACAAAAACATCTGACTACATGGACATGCACCTCCTTGTGATGCTCCAAAGATGTTATAAGATTAGCACAAGCACTAATAATTCTAACCAAGGTAAATTCGCCTAGCTTTATCCCATGCGACAACATGCTGTGAAATAGTTTTAAGGCTTCCTCACTGTGCCCAGTTTGTGCATGCATTGCTATAATAGAATTCCAGGACACTAAATCTTGATGTTGCATTTTGAAAAAGAGTATCAAAGCTTGCTCACATTACGCATGCTGAGCATAGCCTGCAATCATAACATTAACCAAAACAACATCTTGGTTGCACGTTCCTTTGAACTCTTCACTTCCATTTAGAATTTCCAAATTATTTGAAACTTGCTAGTGCATGCAAATGCAAAGCGCCTGCAAAATTAGTTTTTCTAATAGTTTTTATTCAATTTAGGGTATGTATTCTCCCATGTTGTATTCTCTTTTCAGATGACCTAATAATGACAAATCACATCTCCAATATATGTTGGCTCTATTGCTTTGGTTGTTTCAAAGATTGACCAAAAATGTAAGATGATAGAATTGTCTAAAAGATTAAATAAGTGAATTATCTTAATCAACTATCACTTCTAGTTTTAGTAATGTCTATCATGACTTTTGTAATGTTTGGATTGAAACCAAAACTATAATTATAATATTCTATTTAAGTTATGATATGATCATCTTCATCCTAGTTAATGTATGGTCTCTATATTTTTCAAGTGGTCCTTGCATAGTGATATGATTGTGAAAGCTAATCATTACTCTAATTAGTAAAAAGGAACCCTTATAGATTAGCAGTTGTTCTTCATTTTTTTATGTCACTGTGAAATTAGTCATAAGATTGAACATAGATAGAATTTTAATGTTACTAAACTAAAATTTTAAAAATTGTGCATGTTGAAATAATCATTATTTTTATGATTAAATATGCTTGATATTTAAATTAGTCAATAATACATGAAAATTAAATAGTATGTGATGACTTTATATTTTGCAAGTAGAAAATAATGCATGAAAGATTTGAATCTATGAATGACATAAATATAATCACTTGCTAGAAAAACAACTAGTGCTTATTTAATTCTAAGGTAGTTTGCCTATAACTATCTTTAAGGTTGTTTTCTTGGTGTGTTCATTATGTATGATACTATTTTTTGAGTATTTGTGGAAAGTTTACCTTTTGGGATGGGTGCTAGATGTCAGTATTAGGGAGCATAGATTCTCCTTTTCTAGATCTACTTTTATTTTGTTGTATATGGCATCATGCTTGGCCAAGCTTCTTTAGACCATTGAGATAGATGTATTATATATTTATACTGCTATCTACCATATCCTAGTATCGATCATAGCATGTTCTAGTATTATAAAATAAATTCATGTAGATATAATAAGTATGTGCTAGATTCCTTCTTGTACATCAATTTTTTTTGCTAAGCATCTCATGTAGAGTCAGTGGTTCTTCATGTAAGGAAGAACTCTATCGGGAAGCATAAGCTTCATGGTTGGATGAAATAAGCACCTATACCATGTTCTCATCTCCTAATTTGTAGATGACTAGTAGAGGTTTGATGTCGGTCAAAGATTCTATTATGTATATCTCTACATTATATTGAATTGATATTGACATATGTACATTTGTGGATGATTCTAGTGTATATGTACATTGTTGTAATTTCTTTATATTGTTATGACTTGTTGGAAATGAACTGCCTAAGTCAATCATTGTACCTTAGTGTACTATGTAATATTTTGATGTCGAGTGATGACATGGAATATAATGATGTATTTCTCTTGAATTATTGTAAATTGAGTTTATTTCTTGCCAATAATGATTTATTTTTTGTTATTTTGAATCTATAACTTACATTGTCTCTACAACTAAGATTTTTAATCATTTCAACAAACAATTGGCACCTTCTAGTTTCACTTAACTTCTAAAACTATTTTTTTTCATATTTCATTAGCCATTCTGCGAGAAGTGTGATCAGGAATTTCATTGGGAACTGACTTCAAAAGGTTTTCACCTATGTCAATTAGATAATTTATTCTTTTACAAATAATTCTAGGAGGTGTTATTATTATTGTGTGTTCTTCATTTGTATTTGATACATTTGATAGATCATTCCTTGTATTAATGGGTGTGTTGATTAACACTTATTCTTGGTTTGTATTTGGTAAATTTGATTCATCATTTCTATCCTCAATAGGTGTTTCAATATTTGATTCTACATTAATATTAGTTGGTATAGAAGGCATACCTTCTCCAAATTTTCTCATTTTTCATGGTCCTTACTTATTCCATACCATGGTTAATATAATGTGTTCCAAAATAAAAAATATATATGAATATATGTTAATAATTATTGTAATTTGAAAAAAAAATTACTTACTCAATATACTTAAACATATATGAAATTTCTTAAATAAATTACTCTTATTTGACATCTAAATGATAAATTAATTAATCAAGTTAACAAATTATCAATAAAATGTGAAATAGTTATCATAATTGATAGTAAAAAATGTTACACAAATAAAAAACATTGAACAATCAATTAATTGTCAAATTCCAATGTATTTCAATCATTTCAAATTCCAATGTATCTTAATCATTAGAAAAATGGAACTAGCTGGACAGTGGGACCTTCAACATGAATATCATGTGATTTTTAGCCGTTAGTAATCCGTTTAAACTAAGCAAAATGTATATGTGTTATGTTTCTATAACTTGTACATGTTATTGGTCCCTAAACTTAAGTGTTTGCATGTTGGTCTCCACTTAGAAATTCCTATAATGTAAAATACATGTATGTGCTAAATTAACTTATAAAACACATACATTCGTTTAACTTTACAAAATGCATACATGTTTTGAATGATGGATTCACCTTTACAAAACATGAATGTTATTTTAACTTAACAAAACACATACTTGATTTTAACTCAAAAAATAACATATGTTTTTTTCTTAGTTTTGCTGTTACAAAAAATTTAACTTACCAAAACCCTATGCACTTAACCCTAGCACTTATACAATTAACCCTGAACTCTACACCCATAAACCTAAACCCTAGATACAATATATTGTCAACCCAAAGCCTTATCCCTCAACCCTCAACCCTAAACCCTACACTTAGCCCTAGGCTATAAAGCCTATACACTCTACCCTAGACCTTATACCCTCAACCCTCAAGGTTCCTATACCTTTAAACATAAACCTTATCACTCAATATTGTACTCTCAACCCTAAACCCTATAAAGATAAGGAAGATCTACATAGGGAGGGAGCCTAGAGAGATGGATAAGGAGGGATAAGGGGAGAGGTGGGAAGGGGAGATAGATAGAAAGTTGATATAAAGATATAGAGGTAGATCTAGGGAACTAAAGCCTATACCATATACAAATAATTACCCTAAACCTTATCCATCAACCCTAGGAACTAAAGGAAATAAGTTAAACCCTTAACCATATAGTCAACCCTATACTCTACACCCTCAACCCTAAACCATATACCCTATACCCTCGACATTAAACCTTATACCCTATACCCCCAAACCAAAACCCTATTCCTCAATCCTATGCCCTAAATCCTATACTCTAAACCTTCAACCCTATACTATATACCCTCTTGACCCTACACCCTTTCCCTCAACCTTGGGCCCTAAGGCCTATGTAATAAATCTTCAGCCATATACACAACCCTAAACACTACATCATATACCCTCAACCCTAATCCATAGCACTCAAACCTAGGCCCTAAAACCTATAGGATGAACCCTCAACCTTATACACTCAATCCTAAATTCTATACCCTCAACCTTATAACCTATATCATATACCCTCAACTCTAAACCCTACACTCAGCTCTAGGTCATAAAGCTTATATACTCTAACCTAAACCTTATACCTTCAACCCTCAAGGTTCCTATAACCTCAAACGTAAACCAAGTTATAACTTAATAAATTATACTCTCAACCCTAAATCACATACCCTATATTGTCAACTGTAAACCCTACACCATATGACCTAAACCTTATATCCTATGTTGACACCAAAATTTGATGAGGTAGCAGGTGCCTTGTAGAACTCAATTTAAGGGGGACCTTTTGTGCTAAACTGAGTAACCTCTACATTTTTACAGAAGTCGACTTCTTCTATAATGGGGGGTGGAAAGGGAAAAGGAAGTAGATATAATAAAATAAAGTCTAACCTAAGGCGATTCACCAAGATTTAATGATGGGCATGATAAACCATAGATTTAAGGGCATGAATAGTGTGGTAGTGTTCTAGAACATCAGACTTGAGATTATAGTATAGAAAATTCATTCATTGACATAAAATATCATTGCATACATTCCTACTATTGAGAAGAGTCCTTAGACATGATCTAGGTAAACAAACTTGCATCCAACATATATTAAAGTTCTCAAATGAAGTGTAAGACAATAAAAAGCACAATTCACAGTTTGATCAAATAGCATGAAAAAATAGAAAGGCCGAACAATTGGCAGAGTCTGAGAGTTTTTTGCAATCAAATAAAATAGTAA
>VDFB02105785.1:537108207-537123374 GCA_007258455.2 Sequoia sempervirens | reverse complement strand
GATTTCATTTATGTTATTATTAATACTAAAACTTAATATTAATAATTATAATTATAGTAATTATTATAATAAATAAGTATTTATATAACATTATTATTTATATAAAATGTGTCGAGATTTCATCATTTTTTCTCATTGCAATAGTATTTCATCATTCGTACTATAATTATAAAGAATTTTTTTATTTTATAATATATATTTATACATTATTTTTAAATTTTTTAGGGTGAACATTTATTTATAGTAGTAACATAAATATAATTTTTATAATTATAACAAATTTCAATGTATTTATTTGTAATTTTTTTTGTTTATTTTTCAATAGTGTATTTATTTATTTTTGTTTATTTTTCAATAGTTTTTAGTTTTTTTACTTTGTTTTTAAAGTTGTTTTAAAGTTGTTTTATTCACAAATTCATGAAGACATTTATTAAAATATTTTTTTAAGTTTTTAGAGTGAACATTTATTTATAGTAGTAACACAAATATATTTTTTATAATTATAAGAAATTTTGAATGTATTTATTTGTAATTTTTTATGTTTATTTTTCAATAGTGTATTTGTTTTATTTTTATTTATTTTTCAATAGTTTTTAGTTTTTTTCTTTTGTTTTAAAATAGTTTTAAATCTATTTTATTCATAGCTTTCTTTAGATGTTCTTATCTTTGAATTCATGAAGACCTCTATTAAAAAAGGTTGTTGAATCATAACCATTTCAAAACTTTGCAATTGCAGGTTTGGCTTTATTATCCTAGAGTTGGATTTCTCGCATGTTTGGCTTTACATTTTTTGGATTCACTTGAATTTAGCTATCGCAAATCTGACTATAGTCTTGTTGAAACCAATTGCATTGTTATAATATGTTGTTGTTGTAAAACAAAAGAAAGATTCATGGAGTCGTAAGGTTTATTGTTTTTTATTTGTGGTTGTTTTATTATTGAGTGGGATGGAAAGTCTCCCAAGTTGAGTTTGTTGGACTTGTTAGGGCTCATTTGGTTTGGAACTTGGCAAGGTTACATTTTCTTAATACGCGCTAGAATCAAAACTAGTGTTTGGTTACCTTATCTTTATCTTTGTGAAGAAAATACATAAATTTAATATTTGATCTTATCTTAATTGACAATTGCATCATGTTTGTTTAAAGAAGAAATTGGACATATGTATTGAAAATAAAATTATAATCAAAATTAGTCAATTCAAATTTCATAGGGAACTCGTAAGACAACTAAGCATCTTTTTGTTTAACCTCTAATGTGCTATTGAGTCTTTTTCTAGCTTTATTTCACTATTGAGTCTTTCCACCTGATTTATTTTGCTCGTATATTATTTGATTGATTGAAATGGTGATAGCATATGGGAAGTTTACTGTTGTTTTGAATAAGTTGATGAAAATAGGCGCCTCAAGAAAAGATAACTCTTGACGTATTTTATACATGTATGCTAGTTATGTCTTTTAAATTGAATGTTATTGTAGCTTAGTCTATCATATTTAAACATTAATATTTTACTTGCAAAGTTTTTTTTTAGATAAAGGTGGCAAAGCCACAAAAAAATTATTATAATTAATGGATATTACATGGAGATTTTACTTGCAAAGTTTGAGTGACTAGGATCTTCTATTTATAGATAATCCTACATACTTAATTCAATATTTGGATAATTAAAAAATATATAGAGCAACTTGTATTATAAAGTGGTTGAGTTAGAGCATTATATATCAACAATTAACATCATAGGCATTGTATTGCATTTGATTTTGTAACATGTCTTAATTTCTTTTGCATTAGCTAAGCTACTTGAATACCCTTATAATTCCATCAAGGAGGTCCAATGTCTTCCCTCTTATTTATAAAAGGTCATACTAGACTTTTAAATATAATTCCTTGTTTACAAGTAGTACCAAAGAAAGGAATCCAACAAAAAGGCCCATATCAACAAATGAAATATCTATGATTAAAACCAAGTTGAATACAATAAAAATGTGTCAAATTGGACTATATACACAACCTAATCCTTCATCAATCTAGATATATCAAAAGTCACAAAGTGTAGGCCCAATTTCGAATTCTTAATTTTATTCATCTATCATGTAGAATAATAGAATCATCATTCATCAACATAATAAAATTGACAAGATTTAAGCCCTATTTATCCTCTTTTTGATTTATAATTGCATTTCAATCTTATATATATTATTTTAGGTTTAATTTATGTTTAATTCTACTTAACTAAACCTAGATTAAAATAATATTTTCATCAAAAGAACCCTTTTTTGCTATATTTTTTTATGGATAATGTTGGGACTCAATCTCACTATGCCACATTTTTCTTGAGTCTCAATGCCTTTGTGCACTCTTAGGTTTTATTCAACCCATCACATATAACTGGTCTAAGAAATATTTGTATGAGTCTTCATTTGCTAATTTTTCCTAAGTGTTGCCTTTCATCATCCTCCATGTGCCTACTCATGTGTTGAATGTTGCTAGGGTCTCAAAATTCCCAAGTTTAGAGATTTTGGTTCAATTTATGGCATCCTTTGTAGTCTGCGAGATTTCCCTCTCCATTCAAATGTGGAAATTGATATCCTAATCAAATATTATTCACATCTAATTGACCTTTCCATTTTTTATAAAATTTCCTTTTGGTATTTTTAATCATTATCAAGTTTGTAGGATTTTGACCCAAAATCAAATATTTTCCCATCCAATATCCATGTTCACTTCTACATTGAATCCCCATGAACTTCCTTCTCCACTATTCTTCGCCTTCTACCCTTGTAGAAATGTAAAGTGCAATAAAAAAATTCTCATTTCTATTCTAATGCTCACTTCAGTAGCTTTTCTCTACATATGTTAACACTTATGTCCTTTTTATACATGTTTCCTCTTTCCACCTATGTTGAGTTTCCATTTGTATTTGGACATGTGATCTTCACTTCCACCTTCACTTGCACATGATTTTTTTGTAAATGTTTTTCATTTCAGCCACTTTTTAGGTCTTTACATTTTGTGAGTTTCAACCATCTAAATTGATGTGAACCTTTCTCCTTCAATTGGATATTTTTATATCCAATTGAAACATCCATTGACAAACATCACTTTTTTCTAATACCTTCTTTCCTAGTTGAAAATTTCAAAGGGATAGAGGCCAAAAAAACATGATAGTCATCATTATAGTAAAATTAAACATCAAATGATAGTGGAATCGAGCATCTAAACAAATAAAAGAGGCATGTATGGAATGTATGAAAATGCTTCAAAGAAGTTACATAATAGTTGAAAAAAAAATACAGGCAACATGTACATCCTAAAAATAATATCACATGGGAAAGTTGTCCAAGAGGGCATGGGAAAGTTGATAATTGTAAGGAATGTGTTTCTTGAGATGCTAATGGATTAGAAAATGACAATTAGGTTTGAATAATTACTTGATCAATGGAACAAAAATAGTCTCCTCCAAGTTAATCACATATCTTTAAAGGCTAAAAATTCAAGCCCAAGTCACACAATCCATATTTTAGATTGGATGGTGATCACGAGGAAATTATTGTTGAAGAAGCTATTGAAGATTATCAATGAGGAGAACTCTACCAAGGATTAAACAAGGTATTAGTTCATGAAAATGGTAGTCATTTGGAAGGGGTAGAAAAGTTTGTAAACACTAAAAATATCAATATAGTCTAAAGTAAATGGAGTTACCATATGTCATAGGATATGCAAAGGACAATCATTACAAGGTAATCAAGCCATAGAAGATGCTAACAAGGTGATAATACTATGAAACCTCCAAACCTATTAAAGGAAAAATTAAATAAAATCATGCTAGACTCTTACAAGATAACAGTTGCAAGTTGAGTGTTAAGGACTATGTGGGGTTAGGAGATGGTTGAAAAGTGGAATATCAATTGCAACAATTTGAATCAAATGAGTGATTTTTTTAGGGTCAATAAAGGGGGTTTATTACTATCAAATTATCTATGAGAATATGTAGACTATATATAGATTTACATTATCATTTTAATCCATTCAAGACTAGTATGTTATTATTGCATCAAGATACAATATGCATATCTTGAAGAGACTCAAAATAGCATGCAAATAATATTACAACTAAGGAGGAAGTAGATTAGAGTGAATAACTCAAAATTCATAGAAGAAGAGCTTTATCCCATGCCTTTAAGGATTCCTACTTCATTTCAAACTGAAAAAACATGCCCTATTATCATGTAAGGTGAAGTGTGAGGATATTAAAGTTAGTTTGTGGTAATTATGGTAGACTTCCATAAATCTTGGAATCTTTGTAGGATTTGATAGAGGAAAGGAATATTGGAAAGATTAATATTATCTTCACCAACTTCTACTTCAAGATGTTCATGGAGACAAACAAGAAGAATCTTTTTTCAAGTGCTCATGTTTAAGGTTTGACTAGGAAACTTGGGGCAAATAGCTTCATATATTATTAGGAACATGTCCTATATTCTCTCATGTTGGTTAGATTTGTAAAGTGTATTCCTCCTAAAGATAACGTAGCATGATACATATAAGACACAACTTCATTGTAGCACATGATTATATCTTTAAAATAGTGTAACTCAGTTATGAGAAAGAAGCATTATGATTAAAATAAACTTGTATGCAATTTTATTTTACCTTTTGATGAATAAAGAGTCCATTTTTTTCTTGCTCAAAGCTATAGTTTCATGTAATATCTTGTGATGAAATGATTTGTCCTTGATTTATTACCTCATTCTCTTTGCCTTTATGTATTAGCACATATATTTTGCAAGTCTTAGCTTTTGTTCATCAAATTTATGTAAGTTTTAGTTGTGAGAAGCCATCCTCCAAAATTTTATGAATTTTTAAACCTTATTATGAAACACATGCAAATATGCCAAGCATGAGTTGTGCAAGTTAGTAGAATTTTTGATGTATCATCCCTATCACATTTTAGAGCTTCTTTTATGTTATTTTTAACCCTTTATCATCTTGAAATAATAATAGGATAAGTTAATTTTTTAGTGAAATACTAAGAGAAGTAGCCCTATCTTGAGATTAACTTCAATCTACAAGAAACCCACAGCCTTGGAGTGTTTCCATGGTATTAACTATAGAGAGAGTTAACCTTTTACTCTCTAAAGGGTACATTTACCCTTTGATAACACTCCCTACAAAATTCAATCTTCCATTTGAACTTCATTTTTTATCCAAGTGTAGTTGCACTTGCATTTCTTGCAACTTCCTTTTCCAAAGTTCTAAAATTATTTGAACTTTCCTACATCTATTTGGAGCCCCATTTCTTTTAACATCTTTTTTTAGAGTTCTATCTTCCATTTGGACTTTCTCACATCCAATTAGAGCTCACTTTTCCTACATCCTATTCCAAATTTTTCCCCACAAATCAACCTCATCGACATCAATCCCACCTACTAATATCATTTTGACATCACCATCCTCCAAGCAACCTCCCCTCCCATGATGATGTCACCATGATGATATGTTGATGTCATCCTTTCTTCTACTCTTTGTAAGAATTTAATGTGCAACCAAAATCTCTCCCACTTCACTTAAATTATCCACTAGCATATTATAGACACTCAAATATGTCCTGAGTCATATCATACACTCGAATCAAGTACATGCTAACATCATTTCCTCTTGAAACCCATCCTCTTTTCGCTTAATTAATTAAATTAGCCTAACTATTTAATTAATTGCACCATTTTCATCTATTAACCTAATTCATCAAATTGGCTTAATTCACCCCCTTTCCCGCTAATATTTCATCTCATTAAATTAAATAAATCAAAGTATTTAATTTAATTCCCTAAGTATTCTTGTTTAATTAAATAACCCTAAGTTATTTAATTAAATGCCATTTCACCTTTCCCCCATTCATTAAATCATTTAATTTAATGAATATCACTTAATCCTTCGGATCCCCTAATTCTATGATTAAACCTTGTTTAATTAACAATTATCTAATTAATCCAATTCCTCCCACTTGCAAGGGAATATTCCCCCCTTTGCACAATTTAAGTTAGTTTCAATTAACTAAATAACCTTTTTCCTCACCCATATGAATATTCTAAAGAATATTATTTCTCCTCCAATCACTTGAAAAAGGGAATATTCTCACTTGGCTTCTTGAGCTTGAGCTAAACTTGAAACCTCTTGAGCAAATTAACTTTTGACCTCTTGAACAGGTCAAAAGTGTGTTTGTTTGGAAGGAATGAGAACCTTTGATTAAATCTCATCTTGCATTCTCACCCATTGATGAGAATCCATGATCCATGCCTCCAATTTCCTCCATCCTTGACCATTGATTAATATTTTTACTCTCAACCCTCCATTTCTCATTTGATTTCCTATAAATAGAACACTATTTGGAGACAAATGGATCCATCTTTCAATTGCAAACTTATGTTGTAGAAATCACTCACACTCACACTCATACTTTACTCACATTTAGCATATTTTAGTTCATTTTTAGTTGCATATTAGCTTTAAGCTTCCATTAATGGCTTCCATGCATCCATCTTAGTTTTTTTATAAATTAGGGTTTGAATATTTTAGCTTATAAGCTTAGATTAGCTTAGCAATTGCATATTTAGATCAATTTTAGCATAAAATTATATTAATTTAGCTTGCATCATGTTCAATTTAGCATAAATAATGTTTTTATCCATTTATCACAATAGTTTAATTGATTCTCTTCAATAGACTCAATTGAAACAAGCTCATTGATCATGGGATTAGGAAAGGGTTGTTTTCCACATCAACATGACACCAATTCCAAAACAGGATAAGTTTCAAATGGAGTAGAATAGGCATTTCAGTGTTTTTATATTTAGAATGATTCATTTCAATAAATTTTTAGTTTATTTTTCATTTGAATGATCTTGTTTGAAGATTGAGTATTAGTGGCTATGTAATGCTTTGATTCATCATGGATCAAGCATGATCGGCCCATACTAGTATCCTGAGTCGACATTCTAGTGCTAGGAGGGAAAATCGATCAAATTTGATCAATTTCTAGCTCAATTTTTGTTCATTCCAACTCTTGCAAGAAACAATGATTCCCAAATCAATTACAATGACACACTTTTCTAGGCATCACCATATAGCGACACTATCATCATTTCAAACTATGACACCTATTAAATGCACCTACACTGATTAAATAAATGGTGAAATTAATACTTTATCAAGGTATTGAATATTTTCAAATGGTGACGCCCAACCAAATAGTGACACTATTGTGCTCTTTGTTTTGTTTGTAAAGCGATGCCCTTATTTACTAGACCAACGCTATCATGTGCAGCAATGCCCAAATTTGGTAAGAAGTTTAATGGTCATTTTTCAGCATATGTTTTAATTTTTTTTTTATTTGTCAGAGTACTAACATGCCTCTAATGTGTTCTAGTTTTTAGACTAACACAGTTTTGCAGTGTTGGATAACACAAAGCTAAAGTGAAGAAGCATTCTTCTCTTAAAATTCCATGATTGTAACAAGCGTTTGACACTTTGGGGAAATTATAACCCAAATTTTTATGCTTTCTACTTTATACTTGAGGACTTCAGTAGATTTCAATTGGGTTTAAAATGAATGCTCAAATGAGACTAAAATTGAACCCTCATCTCATCACTATTTTTTGGGTTTAAAATTGAACAAGGCAACTTAACATTTCAGTTGGTGCTTAAAATTAACTCTTCATTGCTTTTAGCTGTTAAAATTTATGAATGTTTGCTATTTTTTAATTTATTTTGTTATTGGATGCATATGAAATTCTCTCACACCACTCAGTGATCTTGAGAAATAGAAGCATTCCTTAACACTTTACAAAATCACCTACATCTTTCTTTTCAAATTAAAAATGAACCCCTTGTGAGTGTAGGGAAAAGGCATGGTGTGTGTTCTCTCCTTGTTTCATGCAAAATTGGATGATTGAACTACAATCATACTTCCTTTTTATTGTTTACCTTTAGAAGGTCCTACCTCCCAGCTTTGAAAGGAGGGAACGACCCAAGTAGTAATGGGCGAAAGTTAAGCTCTTCTAAACCACTGTATAAATGTGTGATTGCAAAGAAAATTGTGATCAATGAGAAGTGGTACGTGATAACTCTCCCCTAGTATCTTTATGATGCAAAAAAACCTTGTTCTAAGGGTTGGGGGACCTATCGAGGAAGTTTATCATAGTATTCCCTAAACCAGAAGCCCTTATTACAAACCATTGTTTAGAATCCAAAATCCTTAATGCTTGTTGTAGCAAGAATGGTCATTTTAAAGCTGCCCCTCATTTGTACTATTCAGTTGTAGAAATAGAAAAATCCTTTTGATATCCAAATTTTAAGGATTTTGAGATTTGGTGGTCCTGAGAAGTGTATGTCGTGGAGGGGAGCTAGTGTCGCCAAATCTCTAACTGTTCACATTGTCTTAGTGTTTGGAGAAATCTGAGTGGGGACTCAACAAGTATGGCCATTTCATAATAGGATTGTAAATTATTGTGAGTTAATTTAATACATTTCTTGGTTCCAAAATGTTACAAAAACATTCACCATCTTCCTCAAAATTTCAAAGACTTTGGCTTAAACATGGATACCTCTTGAATTAGCCTTGATATTATTGCTTGTCTTAAGTATTTTTATCCTTAGAGATTTCTAAATATCTTGAATTGTATCTCAATCCATATCTTCCAAAGCAAACATAGGAAAATATGGCTTCAACCTCATGATTTTCACGAAATGGACATTGTGAAAGTTATGATATTTTTGACATAAACATTTAGTTTGAGAACATAATCAAGACAAGTGTTTGTGGTAAAATCAATTTACTTAATCAAGATAAACTTGACACAATTGAACCCCACATGACTATTTGGAGACCAATTGCTCCCATTGAACAACCTGATCTTGAAGGTTCTATCATTCAACCAAACTTTGAACTCATTAATGGAGAACAAACTGACATCATTAGTAGTTTGAGAAGCTTCACTTTTGAAACAAAAGAAACACCCACTCAATGGAGAAACGCTGCAAACATCTTAGACGAAGAAGAGGAACAAGCTAATATTGAGGTTGGAAGGCCCACATTACCATCACCCATCTGGAAATTAATATCTTCCTTTCTTCCATAGACTTAGAATTTTTTGAATGATCTCACGTATCGAGGACACCCCTCTTCATCCATACCGATGAGTACCACAAGTCTTCCCACCATCACATAAAGTAGTATAGACCAAATATCTCAAAAAAACACATAAGGGCATGTTAATACCATACTGTAGAGCCAACCCTTAATGCAAATAGGGACATCTTTACCCAATCCTCAAATTGGTTCATCCATGCCATTGGTTTCACAAGGCACATCCATTATCAATCCACCTCAAAACAATTCCTTGGTCACAAATACCATCTATCAAAGTAATACCTTGTCCACATCCCTATCACAAGGAAATCCTCAAGATATAGGACAAGGAAACCTTTTTAATCAATGGATTCAAGGTCCTAATGTTCCCTTAACATCACAAAATCTAATGGCATCATCCTTATCTTTCCCTACAGTCCCCTTTATCATGCAAAATCAAATGGGACCTCAAACATCCATCCCTTAAAATCAATCCACCATCTTACAAGGGATGTTAAACCAAGAGAATCCTCAACCTTTCATCAGCAATCCACTACCCATTTATAAAATCAACACTCACAATCCATCTTAGATATCCCAAAAACCACCTGATCTTACATTAGAAGCTCATGACCTAGCTTTGCAACAAGCACAACAAGCTTATCAAAAAGCCATCCAACAACAAAAAGAAGAAGAAGAAGTATCCCTAGCAGCATAACAATAGCAACAACAACAACAAGCAGCCTTAGCCCAACAACAACATCAAGCTCATTAAACAACTTTAACATCACAACAACAAGAATAGGCCCAACAACAAGCCCTAGTAGCACAACAACAATAGTAGGCCCAACAACAAGCCCTTGCAGTGCAACAACAATAGAAGGCCCAACAAAAAGCCCTCATGGCACAACAACAACAACAAGCCTTACTAGCTTAGCAGTATGCTCAACAACAGAAACAACAACAACAAGCAAGTTCCTACTATAATCCTCAATAGAACATCATCGATACAAACGCGTTAGGAACATACACATCAATACCACAATCACCCTCATAGAATCCCACCCCACCATACACCCCATACAACACCTTATCATATCAAAATCCTACCTACAACTCATCTCTCATTCCACCATATGTTCCTCCACCAAACCCACAAGATGATCTAGTGTCACAATTTAAGGTGTTATCACAAGAAATTCAGGATCTTCGAATTGGAAAGACAAAGAATCCCCATACATAGAATCTATGTCCCTATCCATTCAATCTAAACATCACAATGGTACCTTTCCCTCCCAGCTTTGAAATACCTAAATTTGATAAATACAAAGGGAGAGGAAGTCTTGTGGACCATGTCAAATAATTTAACATCATGTGTATGGAGGTGGCTTACAATGATTCTTATTTAATGTGCCTCTTCCCTCGAGGCTTAACATGTCCTACTATGGATTGGTTTTCTCATCTACCTCTCGACATCAAAAATTTCCAAGAAATTACTAATAAATTCATTGATCACTTCTTCTTTAATCTTGACATGGATGTAAGTCTAGAAGAATTGTACACTCTTAGAAGAAAAAAAGAGAGGATAATATTTCACCAATTTCTTACAATGGTGGAGACAATGAGCTAGTAAGAGAAAGTAGCCTCTTCCTAATGAACAACAAGTGGGAATAATCACAGCAAAGCTAGACCCTAATTTATATTTCCACTTGAAAATGTAGTGCATCACATCTTATGATAAGCCTGTCCCTAGAGCCCTTAACATCGAAAGAGCTCTAATCTCACAAGGAAACACTCAAGCTTACAAAGACAATCGCCCATCAACTAGTTCAAATGACAAGCCCGGTGTCTGGGCTAAGAACAAAAATGTAACAAATGATGGTGTGGTAGATGCTAAGGTAGTCCTAAGTGCTCCTAGACCAAACAACAATCAAGTTGTTAACATTCAACCAATGATGCAGCAAACAACACCTGCTCAGAATAATCACATCAACAACACCAACATGCAACAAAGGAAAACCACCAACAAGAACAAATATCCCAAATGCAAGTACACACAGTTATCTGAACCTATTGAAACCATCATGATGAAGTTGGTAGAGTCAAATATGATAACACTTCCCAAATTTGAAAACTACCAAGAACCACAAGAGAAACCATCCTGGTACAACAAGGACGATCTTTGTGAATTTCACAAAATCAAAGGACGCAAAATGGAAAATTGCATGAGACTCAAGAATATTATCCAAGACCTCATAGAAAATGACACCATATCTATTGAAGTACTAGTTGGGAATCAGTATCTTTAGATATACAAGAACCCTATTCTAGATCATAACAAAGCAAACAATGGCAAAGCTAAGGATTACACAAATATCCATCATACCTATTCCAATGTCGTTGCTTCTTGCGATCTAGCATCATTACTAATTGTCACCATCAAAGGATCTAGTGTGGAATGTGGAGTCACTACACACCATGCAAAAATTACCATTCAAGGAGTCCCACCTCAATCTAGAGCACTGCCTACTTTACCAACATCCAATCCTAGTGTGGTCATCGAAAAGGAAACCCTTCTACCTTTTCTGACTCATTTGGACCCTCCTTGTGACTTTGGCTTAAATATTGCCTTGATCTAGTGTTGCAATTTGGATAACACATTCACATTAGGTCTTGGGCCCTTGTGAACTAATGGAATTTTAATGGTGCCTTGCAAAAGTGTTGTGAAGTGTTGTAACACTCTTTCACACTTTTCTAGGGTTTTATCAAGTAGCTAAGCATAATCAACATAATTCTTGCCTTATTTGGAGTGTTGTAAAGTGTTGTAACATACTTTCACATTTCTCTAGGCATGTCATTAACAACTGATATTTCTTATGCTTTAATTGGACCTATTTTGCATCCACAGGCCTTATTTATGTTTATTTTTTAGAATAATCCTAACAAAAGGCATTTATAACATCAAAATCCTGAGAACCCACCTGAAATTCCTAAGGTGGAACTCATTCACCATCATGGGAAAATGAGTCCCCTTAGGTGGGACCCATTCACCCAAGGTGGCAAATGATTCCCCTTTAACTCAAAATTCAAATTGTATTTAATTTTCTGGTGGATTTTTATTCTCCACTTGATCTAAGGTCATCCTTTAGTGTTTAATTTCATAAATTATTACATAATTTAGTATAAATACAAGGTTCTCTCACTCATTTTTATCCCCAAGCATTCAAGTATTCACACCTAGCATTCAAGAGTTCACAAGATAATTTGATCATTCATAAGAGAATTCTTCAAGTTCCTTTCATCATGTCAAAGATTATGTGCATCATGTTGTTTTAGAGCTAACAATTGTGGTGTAGGGTTTTTTGTTTCAAGCAAGCATTGCATTCAAGATCTATCAACATCAAGAAATATTTCAAGTCTACATCCATTAGAGCCATTACTTACATGATTACAATATCTTATTGCAAGGTTTTTGGCGAGTTACAACATTATCTTTTGTTAATTCATCATTCTCTTTCCATATGTCATTCTATTTCAGGGTTTAATTACCAACAAGGGGTTTGACCAAGGAAAACCCCTATTCACTAACCCCACAACATTTTCGCCTCTTTCTTGTGTGTGATTTAAAATGCCAGGTTGTAGAGATACCAAGAAGCAAAGGTGGAGAAAGGTTGTCAAGTTGTTAAAGTTGTCATCACACCTAGGAGAGGCTTGGAGAAGGTTTATTGGTGGAACTCTGCAGATTCAGACCCAAAAATCAGTTAAACAGAGCATAGGAAACCAAGAGGCACAAAATCCACTTCAGAATTTCCAAAAAAGTAGAAGTGGATTGATTCACCACTATTGGTGAGTGAGTCCCACTGTATAGGCCTAAAGAAGATTTTTGCAGGTTTGGATACCCTTTTGGCAAAAACCTATTCCAACACATTTTTCCTGAAACTAGAATGATTCGCCTAGACTGGTGTATGAGTCCTAGTTAGCATTATCAATGGATTTTCAAGATTATAGACCTCCATTCTACCTCCTTCAGTTTCCTTGGTGCACATTTCCAATTTCATAGTTTTCTATTGCATTTTGTTTATCTTTCTAGGTCATTTAACATTTTTTTGCATATCACATGTGTTTTCCAACATTTTCTTTTCCAAGTTTATACTTGGTGGTGAACCCTCTTTCCTAATTTCAAATCATATCCTAGGATATCTTATTGTCAGATCTTTTCCATCCTTTATTGGGTGAAGATCTCCAAGGTGTCTTTGAGTGTGGAGAATGTGAAATTGGATCTCTCTCTTTGTACCTCTTTTGTTAAAAGTGTAGTCGCATTCACATTTCCATCCACCACATTTTGGTAAACCCAACTTTAGAGCATTATAATTCTAATTTGGAGTGCATTTACTTCCTAGATTTAGCTTGCATTAACATTTCATTGTATCGCATTGGTTAATTTGCATTCTAGGGTTTCAAAATTTGCATTAGTGAAAAGATCATTTAGCTTGCATTATTGCATCTTAATTTCATTGAAAATAAGTAAATTTTTGTATTTGAATCTCAAATTTGCATCAAAAAACATAAAAAATCATAAAGCCCAAATCCAAATTTCTAAAAAATATAGTACCTAGACTCATTCGCCACTTAGGGCAATTTAGTCCCTTTGCATATTTTGCACTACATTTTCTGGAATTCATACTTCATTTTCTAAACTTCTATTTGTTGTTGTTACCTTTCTGTTTCAGTTTGCAAATTTTCTCTTTCATTAAAATCATTACATTTAGCTTAATTTCATTCATCTTGTGCATTTCTTAAAATCAAAATTGCATTTATAACATTGTTGCATAGAATCTGAAATTTGCATCATGGATATGTGATTTAACAAGCTTTGGTTGTCATTGAAGTCCTTAGTGGATGTGTCAAGTTGTGCTTTTGGAAATGACCCTAATGACATTGAACTCACTCATGCTCACTCAACTCCTAATGCATATCCTCCTCGTGATGTTGATATCATTGGAGAAGATGATGACAATATGAATAAGTTCCTAAATGATTTCCTTGACAACCTTGAAGCTAATGCATCCTTCTATCGATCCATGGACCAACCAAATCCTCCTACAATATCACCTCTTGAGATGTTTGGTTACTTACATCCTGAAACAAAAGTTGAACATAAGTTCCCTATAACAAGTGAACCTGGTTCCTCTCACTAGTATAATTTGGAAAATAAATGACTAAGTGACTAAAAATTTTAGTCATGCAACTAACACTAGTAGAATTTGGAAAATAAATGACTAATTTGGTCATCGGGTAAAATCACAACTAAATGACTAAATAAATGACTAATATCAAGCAAATAAAAATGACTAAATAAATGACTAATATCAGACAAATAAAAAAGACTAAATAAATAACTAAATAAATGTGCTCATTATTAAAATCTTGGCCATAATTTTCATTTTAATAAACATACACTAAAACCTTCGTCAAGACCTTATTTTCAATCATAGCCCGCCATAATTAATAATAAAATATTACAAATAAAATTACTAATAAATATTTTTTGTGGAATAAATATTTTGTTTTGTGGTGTCATCATAGGGTAAGTGCACCAAGATGGTTCCCAAAAAAGGGGCTTAAGTGGCCACTTTTTTTCTGAAATCAGGAAATACTGACCTTGGACGTGAAATTGAGGATAGCTACACTCAAAAAATTTTGATGGAACAAAAACAAGGACCGCAGTGCTCCGAGTCTACTTTCTAAACTACTAATTTATTTTGAAAATGGTTGAGATTAAGGGGTTCAAAAGAGGGACACACACAAATTGCTGTTGTTTCTGTCAGAAAAACATAACATAGCAACTCTTGTGTGACCCGAACACGGTGGAATTTTTTTTAGTATTTTTAAAATCACTCTAGTCATAAGTTAGATAACAGTATGTAGTAAGGACTGGATATTTTCGATAATTTTAATGAATATTTGATTTTTTATTAATTTTCTAAGTGGGCACTTCCTAAAAAGCAGACTTTGGTCGGCTCCCTCAAATTTTTTGAAACTA
>VDFB02105785.1:536931220-537106360 GCA_007258455.2 Sequoia sempervirens | reverse complement strand
GGGAGAGGGTGGGAGAGGTTTGCAGAGGGTTGGGGAGGGTTGGAGAGGGTGGAAGAGTGGGCTGGAGAGAGTGAGAGAGTGTGGGAGAGGGCTAGAGAGAGTGTTGGAGAGGGTGGGAGAGGGTAGTAGAGGATTGGAGAGAGTGGGAGAGGGTAGGGAAGGTGGGAAAGGGTGGGAGAGGGTGAGAGAGGGTTGGAGAGAGTGGGAGAGGGTGAGAGAGGGTTGGAGAGGGTGTTAGAGAGTGGGAGATAGTGGGAGAGGTTGGAAGATTGTAGGAGAAGGTGTTAGAAAGGTTAGGAGAGGGTGGGATATGGTGGAGATTGTGGGACAGAGTAGGGAAGGTTGGAGAGGGTTGCAAAGTGTAGGATAAGGTGGGAGAGAGTGTTCAATTTATAAGAGCTTAAAATATATAATTTAGACATTTCTAAAACAATTTCCAAAGGATGAACATGCAACATGGAAAGCACCAAAAACACTACAGATCTGCACAATAGTAAGTTTCCAATTGTCACCACATGCCAATTTGCACTTGCCAAAATAATTGCACCTCAAAAACTCACATTCCATGTAAAATCAACATGAAAATAGAAAAAAAAAAATTATGCACAACTCCACCTATAAAAAAAAACTTTCCAACTTGACTCCTCATCTGAATAGAAACTGCAAGTTGTAACTCACAAAGATATAGTGAGAAAATCAGCAACTTTTAATAATTAGAAAAATCAAATCTTGAAAAAAATAAAAGGTTGAGACACCTTATTTTTCCTAACACTTTGTTTTTTAATTTTATTCTAACCTTATTATGTTCATAGGAGTGACAAGTTAAATTAGACCTAGTCTAATGAATAGTGAATAGCATTTGCTTTGTATGAATGAAAAGGTCAACATGTACTTAAATACAAACCCAATGGCTAATGGCCAACTACAACCCAGTATATATAAGAGAAGGGAATTTTACTTATCATGATTCCATTTGCATTGACCAAGATCAATCACCAAATCCACACAAACAACATAAACTAAAATGTAGACAAATATGGATCAGAAAACATAAATATCTAAAGACAAAGAAATATGGAAGAACATTACTTACAGTGTCCCACAATCCCAAGTTCACCATATTACCATCAATATCTAATTTGCACTAAAATTGGCAAACACATTTGGCACATAAACTTTATTAAACCAAAGCACCCATAGCCTATTTTCATTCACCATCCCAATGACCACTAAATGATAAAATATTAGGGGGTATTATTAAATCATGCAAATTTCTATGCATTGTGCTAGTGTTTAAATAGTTATATCTCCTAGAAATACCAAACACTAAGAAATGATAAATTTAATAGACTTGAAGTATTATTTTACACAAAAGAGGCCATGAGGGGTATGGACTTGGAAATATGGGGAAAAATACTAATGCCAGGGTCAAATAAGCCTAAAAATATGATAGAGGAGATAAATGCCAAAGTAGGTTCAAAACATAATATAAATTGTAAGGGTATGCAATTTTCTATGTTACACCTTCCCCCATCAATATTTGACTTTCTTCGTAACATCCTTTATTATGGGAATTATTCATTTACCCATCACCACTTGCACTTTCCTTTACATATCCTCAATTAGTCACACAATTCCTTACCCCAAATCCTTGGTGACTACTTCACAATATCTTTCTCTTTGAATTACCTTGGTAGGTTCTAGAGCATTATTCTTTTCACTCTCTCTCCTTTATATCATATGACTATATTGAGTGAATCATTACATTCCCATGATGTTTCCCACCTATATCACCCCCTAGATTGGGGCATCACACATTTCCTTCTCACCATGTTACCTTAATATTAAACCCTTAGACCTATATAGCCACTATTTACCTATTTCCTCATCTTGACCACATGTGGGGAATGTAACTTTCTTGGGACATTATGTACATTCATGGGTGTTCTTGACCATTGAGGATAATATCAACTTTTTTATTTCTCTATTTTGGGGGTAGCGTCATTGCATAACAATATCTTTGATCCATGTGCTTACCACAATTATCATTCAATAATGTTTACATGATAATACATGATATATTTATTAGACATCGCATTCTATTATTTACATGCCTAGCCTAAATTTATATTTGAACAATTTATCCCTCTCCTCTAATTCCTTGCATCAAATGGATACAACTAATTGAATGGAACACATATATTATCACTAACATTCTTATAATTATTAATATTTTAGGAAGTGACAAGTGCTACATAGAGACTCAATAGTATGACTAGATAAATCTCATACCACATATCATGACATTGTCTAATATGCTACACCATAAAAATTCATAACACTCTCTAAACAAACACAATTCCATAACTTTCCTCACTTCAAGCTTCTTTTCTTATTTTCTAAATAGTTAAACAAGTTTATATATTGTACCAAATTTTTACTTATGAGATAAAATATATTCATTAGATATTTTCCTTTTATTTTGTAGGTTCTCATGGAGAGTGAAAACCAAAGGTGAGATGTACACAATGACATTCATAATTGTTATTACTTTGTATAGACCTTGGTGTCTTTTATTTTTCTATATTTTTACTTTATATTCAGTTTTATGAGTGCTACATACTTTTAAATGCACGAATATTCAAAATTTACATATAGTTTAAAGGTAAACATAACAATAATTTTAATATATGTGTACCATTTCCACTTTAGTTTTGTATCCATTCTAAAAATAAATGAGAATGAAAGAGAATAGTTCACTTTCCAATTTGTATTCTTCTTTTAAAAAATAGGCAAAGATTTACATTTGGGAAATGCAAGAGAATTAAGGAGGGGAGAAAATAATTATAGACCCAAAGAGAAATTTGTAAACTTAAAAAGGAAAAGAAGAGGAGGATAAAACTTGTAATAAACTATGTGCTTTAGAATTATATTTTTATAATTTTTAAATATTTTGGATAATTTATTATAAATTAATCATAATTGGTTGTTATTTTATTTGTAGTAGAGTAATACTTAAAAATAATTATAAATTTGAGAGAATTTATGAAAAAGAAAGACATATTGAAATTATTATATCTTAAGATTTCTTATCTTTTTATTTTTATAAAGTAGTAATATAGCTTTCTTGGAACTTCATATATATTTGTATTGAATTTACTATTGTTTTTATTTTCATTTTAAAATTTTGTTTCTATTTTTTAGATTTTCCTTTGTAAGGGATAGATGAGTTGTAAAAGTAATAAGAAAGAGGTACATGTTTTCATTTAATTTAAAGTATTATTTTATTTCTAATATTAGTAAACATGGGATTTAAAGGACCTAAATTCTTGTATAAGAGAACAAATAAATGATAGATAAAACAAGTATCATTGTGAGACAAATCAAACAATTCAACAAGACAAAAAATTGTGAGATGCAACTATAGCTAGGATGCTACATACAACATTACAAAAAAGTAAATAGCATGGATCCCCAAGGCCTCACTTAGACAATGATAGACTCAAACTTGTTCAACCTCACACCCTTTACTCTATTATGAGATTGAGAGAAAGATTTAGGTAGACCTTTCCTTCACCTTCTAGCAACATTCGATAAAATATTATCATCAAATCCTTTAAAACAAAGAGAAGTGGGAGGGAATCTCTCTTTAAAGGGCTCAATTATGTGCACATAATAACAATTAAGTGAAGCAACCAAATGACAAATTGCAACCACATGAGTAGTTTGAAGTAAATATGAAGCCGAAGGAAGAATAAGTTGAGTGATCAAAGTAGAAGGTGATTGAGATTCTCTAATTGGGACTTGATGGATTCGAATGGGTAGGGAATGTCAGAGCCACACCAAGTGTAAGAGTACAAAAGTACTACTTTGTTTTTTTATTAAATAAACAACATTTATAGGGTGATGTACCCTTCACATAGAAAGCCCATAGGGCCAAAAAGAAGCTAGTTCAAACTAGAACATGAACTAGGAGAAGAACAAACAAGAGCCACAAGGGCCTGAAAAAATAGGCTAAACATGCCACAAACAGAAACAACTGATAGAAAGTTGTAGAACAACAAATAAGGACTAGACAACCCCATAACCTAAGGGGACTAATGTGACTCCCTTAACCCTAGATCATGAAGAAGCGACAGATTCCCAAGGGATTCCCTTCTTCCTTTGCACAACAAACCATGAAGACTCAGAATTGAAATTCATCGAGCAAGGTGAGAGGAGCGGATCCTCAATAGCCACCCCAAGCAAGGAGCCACCACATAGTGAGAGAGCCGACAACATAAAAGAGGAGACAAGAGCTATTAAATGACCAATAGAGTCATTCAATGAGGGACGAGTAGGTTCTTCTTGAATAGCGACAACAGTTCAAGGCAACAAAGTTTCCATAGAAGGGATAGTCAGAAGAGGATCCTGGAAAGACTCATACACCATAGGAGAACCAACCAAGGGAGGGTCGCCCTCCTCAGAGGAATCATCTGAAGATGGAGAACCAATCATGAGATGGTCTAAGAGCATTCTTCCACCAATTAGTAGTGCCCTTGCAGTGAGCAAGAGGGAAACCAGAGGCCAAATGGCCAATGGAGAAAAACCTCCTGCACCAAAAGGGGAGGCCCTCATAGTCCAATAGTTGTGTCCAAGGTCTGTCCTCCACCAATAAGATCACATCACCATGGAGAAGTCTGGAGATGTCCAAATCAACTCAAATATGAGCCATCGTAGTATGCCCTAGAACTTGAGACATAGAGTCCACCTTCAGAAAGCATCCAATGGTGTTTCCAATAGCTTCATAACAAGAATCTTCCCAAAACTGGAGAGGGAGATTCGACAATCAGACCCAAACTAGTTTGGTATTCAACGACTCAATAAGAGGATTGAAAGAGTGAGACCAAGGCCTGATGGATAGTGAATGAATACCCCACATCCACCCCCTATCCAACACATAGTCCTGCTCCATAAAGGAGGCAAAGGTAGCTAAGAGGAACCGCCTAGTGCTAGGATAGAGCTCAATCTACCTAGAGACAATAGGCTTCCAAGAGATAGAAACCCAATCATGGAGATTGGGAAGGGAGGGCCATAAGTCATTAAACCTATAGACTACACCCTGTTTCAAATAGTAATCCTCATTTTTAGCAACTTCAGGTCCACACACCACAACAAGGGAAGCACAGGCATAGGGAGAAGGTCTAACCCTAACTGGAGCATGCATAGTTCGAGCACAATCCTTAGAAACTACCTCAGAAAAGGACTTTCGATGGAAACTTGAAGTGACCCTAAAGCTAGCAGTAGGGAGGCCACTAGAAGCAGGAGTAGAAGGCAACACCATAGGGAGAAAGGGAGTAGAGGGGATGGTTGCACCCAAACCAAGCTACACAACATCATCTTGTAGAACAAAATCTCGATCACACACACCATCCTACAGAGCGTTGCTCAGACTCCCACCACGCAACAACTTCTCGTTGATCTTGTCGCACAAACTCCCACTAGCCACTAGCGTAGGAAGCGAAACTACAAAAGGAGTAGAGGGAACGACCTTCACCTATAAAGCCATGCCCACCTGTGTAACATTGCCATTTTTTTCCTATTGATTAGCCAAACAACTCCAACCTAGCACCATAACGGCTCAGTAAGAGGATTGAATGAGTGAGACCAAGGCCTGATGGACAACGAATGAATACCCCACATCCATCCCCTATCCAACACATAGTTTTGATTTATAGATGAGGCAAATGTAGCTAAGAAGAATGCCCTAGCGCTGGGATAGAGCTCAATCTTTCTAGAGACAATAGGATTCCAAGACATAGAAACCCAATCATGGAGATTGGGAAAGGAGGGGCACAAGCCATTAAACCTGTAGACCACACCCTGTTTCAAATAGTAATCCTCATTTTCAACAACTTAAGGTCCACATACCACAATAGGGGAAAACGGGCACAAGGAAAAGGTCTAACCCTAGCTGGAGCAGGCATAGTTCAAGCATAATCCTTAATATAATACAGAGGATTTAAATACTATTCAAATAAATTTAATATAAATTGATAAATCTTGGTTTGTTTATTTTTAATACAAAGGATTTTGCGCTAGTTAGGATGTCATTTGTGTGGTGCTAATTACATAACCCTTATAGCCTCTAGTCACATGAATTGCTCTTACTCATGTAGCAATTGAAACCACGGATCTAAACCTATTATCAGTATTTATGTCTTTCAATGACTTAACCATCTTGTTCACACCTTGTAACCAATCTTGATTTGTTTATCAACTTTATGTCATGATCACTTTTTTCTCGTTCAAATGAAACTTGTTAATTTTATATTTAAAAAGAACAACATATGTACTAATTAGATGCTATGATTAAACAAATCATCTTTAATTTTATTATTAATTTTTTTTAAATACTTAATATCACTTCTTAATAAATTTTGATGTCAGAGCATAACAATTAATCTTTCATAATAAATAACAATCAATCTAACAACTAAATTATTACTTTCCTTTCTAAAAAGTTGAATAATTATTTACCATTCTTATAAAATGATGATAAATACCCATCTTAAAAGCAAAAAGTTGTAAGTCATAAGCTTGTCAATTCAGACAGCATAGCCACAAACATTTCCAGCTAATTTGAAAGATGCAATCTTTAATTCTTACTTTTTATTGGTGGGTCAATGTTCAACTCGGTTGAACTTGCAGAGCCTTTTTTCTCACAGTAATCATTGTTCTATAATGATATTTTTTGTCTGTCTATAAGAATTCAACATGTAAAGCTTCTTTCCAAGCGTATTATGTTCACACTGAAACCTATGTATCCATGTGAATTGATCAATATATTCATGACTTCTTAAACAATTCTTAGAAAAAAAACAACTCATTTATGAATACACGTGATTAAATGACTTATTTCCTTAGTTCAGACTCTTAAAATACATATTTTTTTAATATCAAAGTCAGAGTATTAGGTTAAAAAAAACTCCATTATGAAATGAATTTAATTTGTCACACATCACGTGCATGGTTTTTTATTCATTTTTCTCTAAAGTTGTTAAGAAAGACAACGTACGGAGTTTTAAAGCCAGGTTAATAGATCTGATGGCATACCAGTGACAAACCATGCATAAATTGTGTGCATGGATTTTTATTCATTTTTCTCTAAAGTTGTTAAGAAGGACAACGTACAGAGTTTTAAAGCCAGGTTAATAGATCTGATGGCATATCAGTGACAAACCATGCATAAATTGTGTGCATGGATTTTTATTCATTTTTCTCTAAAGTTGTTAAGAAGGACAACGTACGGAGTTTTAAAGCCAGGTTAATAGATCTGATGGCATACCAGTGACAAACCATGCATAAATTGTATGCATGAAGCCAAATGAAAAAGATAAATTATTTTTACGTGGAATTTTATTTGGATCTTTCTATATATATAATGTGAATTAAAAGATGTATAAATAATTGATATTTTTAGATATGAGTTTTTATTGAAAGATTTGACAAGATTCTGATCTCGTCTCTTTAAAACATCACCGATTTTATATTTAAAAAATAATAATTTTTATGGTTCAACGCTATTTTATTTGTAAATTCTATTTTATAAGAGAAAAAATCAATACCCACAATATATAAATAAACATAAATCAAGGGTTGGGGCCCTAGTTCAGTTGGCTAAGGGTTGGTCAAGAGGTCTAGTCTCCCCCACCCCACAGTACTAGAGGGCATGTTGTGCCAGCGCCGCCGGTCATGTTAAAAGGTTTACCAAATATACTGCAGTTTATAAGGGGTTGTGCTACCCGATTCCTGCAGTCTTTAAAAAAAAAGAAAAACAAAACAAAAAAAAAACATAAATCAACAAGAAAAAGAAAACAAGTGACTCATCCCCTTTTATATGGACTTCTCCCTGAAATTTTCTATATAAGATAGATCTCTGCCATTGTGAGTATAATTCAAGACTTAGTATACACAGTCTATCCATAGATATACTCAAGCTGCTGCTATGAAGGTTTGCAGCTTCTATCATACTGTAAAATATCATTCTATTTTATATTTATTTCTATTTTCAGCAATTTCAGGTGATAACTTATTGGAACAATGTTGTTGCAGAAAAGTACAGTGATTAGTGTGGATATTTGCTGTTGCATATGCAAACAGAAAGTTATGATGATTGCTGCAAAATTCCAAGGTATAGAACTATTATGAAATAACTTAAATAAAAACTTTTGATCTTCTGATGTAGATTTGATCTTGAGGTGTGTCTTCTTATGGGTTTGTATTTTAATATTACAGGAGTAGACTCTATTGAAGCTGATGGATCAAAGAACACTCTAACTGTGGTTGGAGAAGTGGATCCTGTCAAAATTATTAATAAAATGAGAAAGTGCAAGAAAATAGCAGCAGAAATAATAAGTGTTGGGCCTCCTAAAAGCCCAGAGAAGAAGGAGGTTAATGTGGAAAACAATCTTCCTAAATGCTGCCCAAGATGTGAAGTTTGGCATGTCTATGATACAGAAGTGATTGATTCCAATCCATGCTCTATAATGTAGAGTAATTAATGAACAGCAGTCTATGGTCAACATAATTGAAAAATAAATGTTGTTGGCATGGTATATGGATTCATGTGCAGATGATGTCATAAATTCTGATATTAAGATAGTTTTGTATTTCTATTTTAGATCTAATTTGAAAGAGAATCATTTTGAAATGACAAGTTCTCTCTGCTACTTTAAGAAAAAATTTCATGAGGAAATTTGAAGGATGTTTCCTTGGTCTCTTACATATGTAAGATATGTAATAATGGATCTGTATACTGTGCACTTAACATCTCTTCTTAAGGATTCATGGATCATGTTCTTTTTCCATGTTCTTTAAGTTTAGTTTATAACTGATCTTAAACTAGAAATGTTGCTCAAAGTAAATCTTGGTGTAAAGGACTATGTAATCAGAAAATAAATCAAGTAATTAAGCAGGACATACTGAGGAGAAATTTGGAGATGGTAGAATTGCTTAAGCAATTCACTGAACGACTTATCTTTTAGAGAATTACCAGTCTAACTTTGTGTAGAAAGATCACTCTCAAGTGATGAATATCATCTGCTAGACCGCTTTAAAGTATATCATGATTTTTTATATTTGTATTTGTAAGGATCAAAGTGCATACCTTGCACTTTTCATTTTTATTTTATATTTTTTTTTTGTTATTATTGTAAATACATTGTTACAATGCTTAACTTGTTTTGTTTGGTATATAAATTGATTTTCTTATTGTCTTGGTTATAACTAGTTCAATTTCATAATATTTATGTCTTTGATTAGTTTAGCTATGTAGTTATGCCGAGAGGTGTGTTACAATGGCATTCATCAAAAAGTAAAATTTAATGTAAGGAAAAACTCTTTAGTTTGAATTCGACGTTCAAATGACATGCCGCTAGCATAACTATATTCATTGTATGTAGACTTTTTTTCAAGTAGATTTAAAGTAGATTTAAAGCATATTAATAAATTAGTATTTATATAACATTATTATTTATATAAAATACATCGAGAGTTATCATGCTTGAGACACTTATTTTCATCATTTTTTCTCATTGCAATAGCATTTCATCATATGTACTATAATTATAAAGAATTTTTTATTTTATAATATATATTTATACATTATTTCTATTTTTTATTTTTATTTTTAAATTTTTAGGGTGAACATTTATTTATAGTAGTAACATAAATATATTTTTTATTCACAAATTCATGAAGACATCTATTAAAATAAATGTTTAAGTTTTTAGAGTGAACATTTATTTATAGTAGTAACACAAATATATTTTTTATAATTATAATAAATTTCAATGTATTTATTTGTAATTTTTTTTGTTTATATTTCAATAGTGTATTTATTTTATTTTTATTTATTTTTCAATAGTTTTTAGTTTTTTTTTTTTTTCAAAGCAATTTTAAATTTAGAGATTTTGATTCAATTTCTGGCATCCTTTATAGTCTAATAGATTTCCCTTTCCATTCAAATGTGGAAATTGATTTCCCAATCAAATATTATTCCCATCTAATTCACCTTTCCCTTTTCTATAAAATTTCCTTTTGTTATTTTTAATCATTATCAAGTTTGTAGGATTTTTAGCCAAAATCAAATATCTTCCCATCCAATATCCATGTTCACTTCTACATTGAATCCCCATGAATTTACTTCTCCACTTATTTCTCCACTACTCTTTGGCTTCTACCCTTGTAGAAATGTAAAGTGCAATAAAATAATTCTCATTTCTATTCAATTGCTCACTTCAATAGCTTTTCTCTACATATGTTCATGTTTATTTCCTTTTTATACATGTTTCCTCTTTCCACCTATGTAGAGTTTCCATTTGTATTTGGACATGTGATCTTCACTTCCACCTTCACTTGCACATGATTTTTTTGTAAATGTTTTTCATGTCAACCACTTTTCACATCTTTACATTTCCTATTGTGAATTTCAACCATCTAAATTGATGTGAACAATTCTCCTTACATTGGATATTTGTATATCCAACTAAAACATCCACTTCGACATCACTTTTTTTCAATACCTTCTTTCCTAGTTGAAAATTTTAAAGGGATAGAGGCCAAAAAAGCATGATAGTCATCATTATAGTGAAATTAAACATCAAATGATAGTGGAATCAATCATCTAAACCAATCAAAGAGGCTTATAGAATGTATGAAAATGCTTCAAAGAAGTTGCATAATAGTTTAAAAAATACAGGAAACATGTACATCCCAAAAATAATATCACATGGGAAAGTTGTCCAAGAGGGCATGGGAAAGTTGATAATTGTAAGGAATGTGTTGCAGCTTGACATGCTAATTGATTAGAAAATGGCTATTAGGTTTGAATAATTACTTGATCAATGGAACAAAAATAGTCTCCTCAAGGTTATTCACATATCTTTAAAGGCTAAAAATTCAAGCCTATGAGACACAATCCATATTTTAGATTGGATGGTGATCATGAAGTAATTATTGTTGAAGAAGCTATTGAAGATTATCAATGTGGAGAGATCTAGCAAGGATTAAACAAGGTATTAGTTCATGAAAATGGTGGTCATTTGGAAGGGGTAGACAAGTCTGTAAACACTAAAAATATCAATATAGTCTAAAGTAAATCAAGTTATCATATGTCATAGGATATGCAAAGGACAGTCATTACAAGGTAATCAAGCCATAGAAGATGCTAAAAAGGTGATAACACTATGAAACCTCCAAAACTATTAAAGGAAAAATTAAATAAAATCATGCAAGACTCTTACAAGATAACAATTGCAAGTTGAGTGTTAAGGACTATGTGGGGTTAGGAGGTGGTTGAAAAGTGGAATATCAATTGCAACAGTTTGAATCAAATGAGTTATTTTTTTAGGGTCAATAAAGGGGGTTTATGCCTATGAGAAGATGTAGACTATACATAGATTTACATTATCGTTTGACTCCATGCGAGACTAGTATGTTATTATTGCATCAAGATATAATACTATATAAAGTATGCATATCTTGAAGAGATTCAAAATAGCATGCAAATAATATTAAAACTAAGGAGGAAGTAGATTAGAGTGAATAACTCAAAATTCATAGAGGAAGAGCTTTATCCCATGCCGTTAAGGATTCCTACTTCATTTCAAACTGAAAACACATGACCTATTATCATGTAAGGTGAAGTGTGAGGATATTAAAGTTAGTTTGCGGTAATTATGGTAGACTTCCATAAATCTTGGAATATTTGTAGGATTTGATAGAGGAAAGGAATATTGGAAAGATTAATATTCTCTTCACCAACGTCTACTTCAATATTTTGGTGGAGACAAACAAGAAGAATCTTTTTTCAAGTGCTCATGTTTTATGTTTGACCAAGAAACTTGAAGCAAATAGCTTCATTTATTATCAAGAACATGTCCTAAATTCTCTTGTGTTGGTTAGATTTGTAAAGTGTATTCCTACTAAAGATAAGGTATCATGATACATATAAGAAAAAACTTCATTGTAGCACATGATTATATCTTTAAAATAGTGTAACTTAGTTATGAGAAAGAAGCATTGTGATTCAAATAAACTTGTATGTAATTCTTTTTACCTTTTGATCAATAAAGAGTCCAGTTTTTTCTTGCTCAAAGCAATAGTTTCATGTAATCTTATGGGTGTGATTGATTCTATCTTGTGATGAAATGACTTATCCTTGCTCATATATTATTTGATTGATTGAAACAATGATAACATATGGGTAGTTTACTGTTGTTTTGAATAAGTTGATGAAAATAGGCACCTCAAGAAAGGATAACTCTCGACGTATTTTATATATATTAGTATTTATATATGTATTCTAGTTATGTATTTTAAATAGAGTATTACTGTATCTTAGTCTATCATATTTAAACATTAATATTTTACTTACAAAGTTTTTTTTTAAGATAAAGGTGGCGAAGCCACTAAATTTTTATTATAATTAATGGAGATTACATGGAGATTTTACTTGCAAAGTTTGAGTGACTAGGATATGCTATTTATAGATAATCCTACATATTTAATTCAATATTTGGATAATTAAAAAATATATAGAGCAACTTACTATAAAGTGGTTGAGTTAGAGCATTATATATCAACAATTAACATCATAGGCATTGTATTGCATTTTATTTTGTAACACGTCTTAATTTTTTTTTCATTAGCTAAGCTACTTGAATACCCTTACAATTCCATCAAGGAGGTCCAATGTCTTCCCTCTTATTTATAAAAGGCAATACTAGACTTTTAAATATAATTCCTTGTTTACAACTAGTACCAAAGAAAGGAATCCAACAAAAAGGTCCATATCAACAAATGAAATATCTATGATTAAAACCAAGTTGCATGCAATAAAAATGTGTCAAATTGGACTATATACAAAACCTATTCCTTCATCAATCTAGATCTTAATCTAGATATATCAAAAGTCACAAAGTGAAGGCCCAATTTTGAATTCCTAATTTTATTCATCTATCATGTAGAATAATAGAATCATCATTCATCACCATAATAAAATTGACAAGATTTAAGCCGTATTTATCCTCTTTTTGATTTATAATTTCATTTCAATCTTATTGAACTATTAGTTTAGGTTTAATTTATGTTTAATTCTACTTAACTAAACCTAGATTAAAATAATATTTTCATCAAAAGAACTTTTTTTCACTATATTTTTTTATGGATAATGTTGGGACTCAATCTCACCATGCCACATTTTTCTTGAGTCTCAATGCCTTTGTGAAATTTTAGGTTTTATTCAACCCGTCACATATAACTGGTCTAAGAAATATTTGTACGAGTCTTCATTTTCTAATTTTTCCTAAGTGTTGCCTTTCATCATCCTCCATGTGCCTACTCATGTGTTGAATGTTGCTAGGGTCTCAAAAATCCCAAGTTTAGAGATTTTGGTTCAATTTTTGGCATCCTTTGTAGTCAGTGAGATTTCCATTTCCATTCAAATGTGGAAATTGATATCCCAATCAAATATTATTCACATCTAATTCACCTTTCCCTTTTTTATAAAATTTCCTTTTGGTATTTTTAATAATTATCAAGTTTGTAGGATTTTGACACAAAATCAAATATTTTCCCATCCAATATCCATGTTCACTTCTACACTGAATCCCTACGAACTTCCTTCTCCACCTATTTCTCCACTATTCTTTTCCTTCTACCCTTGTAGAAATGTAAAGTGCAATAAAAAAATTCTCATTTCTTTTCCAATGCTCACTTCAATAGCTTTTCTCTACATATGTTCACATTTATGTCCTTTTTATACATGTTTCATCTTTCCACCTATGTAGAATTTCCATTTGTATTTGGACATGTGATCTTCACTTCCACCTTCACTTGCACATGATTTTTTTGTAAATGTTTTTCATGTTAGCCACTTTTCACATGTTTACATTTCCTATTGTGAATTTCAACCATCTAAATTGATGTGAACCTTTCTCCTTCAATTGGATATTTGTATATCCAAGTGAAACATCCACTTCAACGTCACTTTTTTTCCAATACCTTATTTTCTAGTTGAAATTTTTAAAGGGATAGAGGCCAACAAAACATGTTAGTCATCATTACAGTGAAATTAAACATAAAATGATAGTGGAATCAAGAATCTAAACCAATCAAAGAGGCCTATGGAATTTATGAAAATGCTTCAAAGAAGTCAAATAATAGTTAAAAAAATACAGGCAACATGTACATCCCAAAAAAAATATCACATGGGAAAGTTGTCCAAGAGGGCATGGGAAAGTTGATAACTGTAAGGAATGCATTGCTTGAGATGCTAATTAATTAGAAAATAACTATTAGGTCTGAATAATTACTTAATCAATGGCACAAAAATAGTCTCCTCTAGGTTAATCACATATCTTTAAAGGCTAAAAATTCAAGCCTGTGTCACACAATCCATATTTTGGATTAGATGGTGATCATGAGGAAATTATTGTTGAAGAAGCTATTGAAGATTATCAATGTGGAGAACTCTACCAAGGATTAAACAAGGTATTAGCTCATGAAAATGGTGGTCATTTGGAAGGGGTAGACATGTTTGTAAAGACTAAAAATATCAATAAAGTCTAAAGTAAATGAAGTTACCATATGTCATAGGATATGTAAAGGACAATCATTACAAGGTAATCAAGCCATAGAAGATGTTAACAAGGTGATAATACTATGAAACCTCCAAACCTATTAAAGGAAAAATAAAGTAAAATCATGCAAGACTCTTACAAGATAACAATTGCAAGTTGAGTGTTAAGGACTATGCGGGGTTAGGAGGTGGTTGAAAAGTGGAATATCAATTACTACAGTTCAAATCAAATGAGTGATTTTTTTAGGGTCAATAAAGGGGGTTTATGCCTATCAAATTATCTATGAGAAGATGTAGACTATACATAGATTTACATTATCATTTTAATCCATGAGAGACTAGAATGCTATTATTGCATCAAGATACAATACTATATAAAGTATGCATATCTTCAAGGGATTCAAAATAGCATGCAAATATTATAAAAACTAAGGAGGAAGTAGATTAGAGTGAATAACTCAAAATTCATAGAAGAGATTTATCCCATGCCTTTAAGGATTCCTATTTCATTTCAAGTTGAAAACACATGCCCTATTATCATGTAAGGTGAAGTGTGAGGATATTAAATTTAGTTTGTGGTAATTATGGTAGACTTCCATAAATATTGAAATATTTGTAGGATTTGATAGAGGAAAGGAAAAAGATTAATATTCTCTTCACCAACGTCTTCTTCAAGATTTTCATGGAGACAAACAAGAAGAATCTTTTTTCAAGTGCTCATGTTTGAGGTTTGACCAAGAAACTTTAGGCAAATAGTTTCATTTATTACCAGGAACATGTCCTAGATTCTCTCATGTTGGTTCGATTTGTAAAGTGTATTCCTACTAAAGATAAGGTAGCATGATACATATAAGACAAAACTTCATTGTAGCACATGATTATATCTTTAAAATAGTGTAACTTAGTTATGAGAAAGAAGCATTGTGATTCAAATAAACTTGTATGCAATTTTATTTTACCTTTTGATCAATAAAGAGTCCATTTTTTTCTTGCTCAAAGCTATAGTTTCATGTAATATCTTGTGATGAAATGATTTGTCCTTGATTTATTACCTCATTCTCTTTGCCTTTATGTATTAGCACATATATTTTGCAAGTCTTAGCTTTTGTTCATCAAATTTATGTAAGTTTTAGTTGTGATAAGCCATCCTCCAAAATTTTATGAATTTTTAAACCTTGTTATGAAACACTTATGCAAATATGCCAAGCATGAGTTGTGCAAGTTAGTAGAATTTTTTATGTATCATCCCTATCAAATTTCAGAGCTTCTTTTATGCTATTTTTTACCCTTTATCATCTTGAAATAATAATAGGATAAGTTATCTTTTTGGTGAAACACTAAGAGAAGTAGCCCTATCTTGAGATTAACTTCAATCTACAAGAAACCCATAACCTTGGAGTGTTTACATGGTATCAACTATAGAGAGTTAACCTTTTACTCTCTCAAGGGTGAATTTACCCTTTGATAACACTCCCTACAAAATTCAATCTTCCATTTGAACTTCATTTTTTATCCAAGTGTAGTTGCACTTGCATTTCTTGCATCTAGTTGGAGCCCCATTTATTGCAACTTCCTTTTCAAAATTTCTAAAATTATTTTAACTTTCATAGATCTATTTGGAGCCTCGTTTCATTTAACATTATTTTTCAAAGTTCCATATTCCATTTGGACTTTCTCACATCCAATTAGAGCTCACTTTTCCTACATCCTATTCCAAATTTTTCCCCATAAATCCTCCTCATTGACATCAATCCCACCTACTAATATCATTTTGACATCACCTTCCTCCAAGCAACCTCCCCTCCCATGATGATGTCACCATGATGATATGTTGATGTCATCCTTTCTTCTACTCTTTGTAAGAATTTAATGTGTAACCAAAATCTCTCCCACTTCACTTCCATTATCCACTAGCATATCGTAGACACTCAAATATGTCTTGAGTCATATCATACACTCGAATTAGGTATGCTAACATTATTTCCTCTTGAAATCCATCCTCTTTTAGCATAATTAATTAAATTAGCCTACCTATTTAATTAATTGCACCATTTTCATCTATTAACCTAATTCATCAAATTGAGTTAATTCACCCCCTTTCCTGCTAATATTTCATCTCATTAAATTAAATAAATCAAAAAATTTAATTTAATTCCCTAAGTCTTCTTGTTTAATTAAATAACCCTAAGTTATTTAATTAAATGCCATTTCACCTTGCCCCCATTCATTAAATCATTTAATTTAATGAACATCACTTAATCCTTCTCATCCCTTAATTGTATGATTGAACATTGTTTAATTAAAAATTATCTAATTAATCCAATTCCTCCTACTTTCAAGGAATATTCACCCCTTTGCACAATTTAATTTAGTTTTAATTAACTAAATAACCTTTTTCCTCACCCATATGAATATTCTAAAGAATATTCTTTCTCCTCCAATCACTTGGAAATGGGAATATTCTCACTTGGCTTCTTGAGCAAGCTAAACTTGAAACCTCTTGAACAAATTAACTTTTGACCTCTTGAATAGGTCAAAAGTGTGTTTGTTTGGAAGGAATGAGAACCCTTGATTAAATCTGATCTTGCATTCTCACCCATTGATGTGAATCCATGATCTATGCCTCCAATTTCCTCCATCCTTTACAATTGATTAATATTTTTAATCTCAACCCTCCATTTCTAATTTGCTTTACCATAACTAGAACACTATTTGGAGACAAATGGATCCATCTTTCAATTGCAAACTTATGTTGTAGAAATCACTCACACTCACACTCATACTTTACTCACATTTAACATATTTTAGTTCATTTTTAGTTGCATATTAGCTTTAAGCTTCCATTAGTGGATTCCATGCATCCATATTAGCTTTTTTATAAATTAGGGTTTGAATATTTTAGCTTAGAGGATATTTGTAGGATCATCATGGAGAAAACAAGCCCTTAAGTGGCAAAAAATTCAAAAAAATCAGAGTTAGGCAACTTGATGTAAAAATTTGAATAAGTTATCTATATTATTTCAAAAATATGTAAGAATAGAATCTATATAAAATTGAATGTAGTTTCTAAACTACTAAGTTTTTTTTTTTTTTTAAATCTATTTGGTGAAAATTTGAAATTTCAATGTATTAGTACTTAAATTTCAGGGAAAAAATAAGTAGGTGTCTGTCTGACCACCCTAATCACAATAAAATGTTAATATTTTTTTATAAGATTTTAGATATAAGTAGAGGACTCATGTCCCGATGTGATGCATATTTTTTTGTATTTTTTTTCCAAGTAAATAATTCATTATGAATTTTTTATTATAACTTTTAAAAAATATAAAAACTTGTATGTCTGATTACCTTAACTTGGTCAAAACTTCATGAAATTTAATTTTTTTTTAATCATATATTATGTGAAGCATAGAATGTGATGCATATTTTGGATTCAAAAAATGTGATACTATTTGAAAGCTATAGATATCTTTCAATCAACCTATCAATTAGAACTTTAGTTGTCATTCAAATAGAAAATAAGTAATAATTATTTATTAAATTCAAAGTAAAGCATAATTTATATTGGTGGAAAGCTAATAATCTCCTTTAAAAACCCTTTTTGTTTCATCAAATTGGGTAAAAAAAAGTCATCAACCACATACCCTACACATACCCATCATAGCACCACTTTTTGGCCCATCATGATTATGTATATACCCTAGAATTAGCTGAGATTAGCTTAGCAATTACATATTTAGATGAATTTTAGTATAAAATCATGTTAATTTAGCTTGCATCATGTTCAATTTAGCATAAATCATGTTTTCATCCATTTATCACAATAGTTTAATCTGTTCTCTTCAATAGAATTAATTGAAACAAGCTAACTGATCATGGGATTAGGAAAGGGTCATTTTTCCACATCAACACGACACTAATTCCAAAACAAGATAAGTTTAAAATGAAGTAGAATTTAGAAATTTCAGTGTTTTTTATATTTAGAATGCTTCATTTCAATAAATTTTTATTTTATTTTTCATTTGATTGAGTATTAGTGGCAATGTTATGCTTTGATTAATCATGGATCAATCGTGATCGACCCATACTAGTATCCTTGGTTGACATTTTGGCACTAGGAGGGAAAATCGATCAAATTTAATCAATTTCTAGCTCGAATTTCGTTCATTCTAACTCTTGCAAGAAACAATGATGCCCAAATCAATTACAATGACACACTTTGCTAGGCATTGCCATATAGCGACACTATCATCATGTCAAACTGTGAAACCTATTAAATGCACCTACACTAATTAAATAGATAGTGAAATTAATACTTTATTGAGGTATCAAAGATTTTAAAATGACGATGCCCATCCAAATAGTGATGCTACCATGCTCTTTGTTTTGTTTGCAGAGCGATGCCCTTATTCACCAGAGCAACACTATCGTGTGCAGTGACACCCAAATTTGGAAAGAAGTTTAACGATCTTTTTTTATCACTTGTTTTTTTTTTTTTTTAGAGTACTAACATGCCTCTAACGTTGTTTTGGTTTTTAGACTAACATAGTTTTGTAGTGTTGAATAACACAAAGCTAAAGTGAAGAAGCATTCTTCTCTTAAAATTCCATGATTGTAACAATCATTTGACGCTTTGGGGAAATTATAACCCAAATTTTTATCCTTTCTACTTTACACTTGAGGACTTCACTAGATTTAAATTGGGTTTAAAATGAATGCTCAAATAGGACTAAAATTGAACCCTCATCTCATCACTATTTTTTGGGTTTAAAATTGAACAAGGCAACTTAACATTTCAATTGGTGCTTAAAATGAACTCATCACTGCTTTTAGGTGTTAAAATTTATGAGTGTTTGCTATTTTTTGATTTATAACACTGTTATTGGATGTGTATGCAATTCTCTTGCACCACTCAATGATCTTGATAAATAGAAACATTCCAAGTAACACTTTGCAAAATCACCTACATCTTTCTTTTCAAATTAAAAAATAAACCCCTTGCGAGTGTAGGGAAAAGGCATGGTGTGTGTTCTCTCCTTGTTTCATGTGAACTTGGATGATTGCACTACAATCATACTTCCTTGTTATTGTTTACCTTTAGAAGGGCCTACTCCCCACTTTGAAAGGAGGGAACGCCCCAAGCGGTAATGGGCTAAATCTAAGCTCTTCCAAACCACTAAATAAATGTGTGGTTGTGATGAAAAATGTGATCAACGAGAAGTGGTATGTGATAACTCTCCCCTAGTATCTTTATGATGCAAAAATCCCTTGTTTTAAGGGTTGTGAGACCTCTCAAGGAAGTTTATCATAGTATTCCCTGAACCAGAGGCCCTTATTACAAACCATTGTTTAAAATCTAAAATCCTTAATGCTTGTTGTTGCAACAATGGTCATTCTGAAGTTGCCTCTCATTTGTACTATTTAGTTGTAGAAATAGAAAAATCCTTTTGATCTCAATATTTTAAGGATTTTGATATTTGGTGGTCCCAAGAAGTGTGTGTCATGGAGGGGAGCTAGTGTTGCCAAATCTCTAACTGTTCGCATAGTCTTAGTGTTAGGAGAAATATGAGTGGGGACTCAACAAGTATGGCCATTTCATCATAGGATTGTAAATGATTGTGAGTCAGTTTAATACATTGCTTGGTTCCAAAATGTTACAAAAACAAACATTCACTATCTTCCTCAAAATTTCAAACACTTTGGCTTAAACATTGATACCTCAAGTGAATTAGCCTTGATATTACTATTTGTGCTAAGGATTTTTATCCTTAGAGATTTCTAAATATCTTGACTTATATCTCAATCCATATTTTCCAAAGAAAACATAGGCAATTATGGCTTCAACCTCATGATTTTCATGAAATGGACATTGTGAAAGTTATGATGATTTTGACATTAACATTTAGTTTGAGAGCATAATTAAGACAATTTTTTATGCTAAAATAAATTTACTTAAGAAAGATAAACTTGACACAATTGTACCCCACATGACTATTTGGAGACCAATTGCCCCTGTTGAACAACCTGATCTTGAAGGTGTTATGACTCAACCAAACCTTGAACTAATTAACAGAGAATAAACTGTCATCATTAGTAGTTTGAGAAGCTTCACTTTTGAAACAAATGAAACATGTATTCAATGGAGGAACATCACAAAAATATTAGATGAAGAAGAGAAACAAGATGATATTGAGGTTGGAAGGCCCACATTACCATCACCCACATGGAAATAAATATCTTCCTTTCTTCCATAGACTGACTTTTCTGAATGATCTCACTTATCGAGGACACCCCTCTTCATCCATACCCATGAGTAGCACAAGTCTTCCCACCATCACATAAAGCAGTATAGACCAAATATCTCAAAACAAGACACAAGGGCATGTGTCAATACCATACTGTAGAGTCAACCCTTAATGAAAATAGGGACACTTTTACCCAATCCTCCAATTGGTTCATCCATGCCATTAGTTTCACAAGGCACATCCATTATCAATCCACCTCAAAACAATTCCTTAGTCACAAATACCATCAATCAAAATAATACCTTGTCCGCATCCCTATCACAAGGCAACCCTCAAGACATAGGACAAGGAAACTTTTTTAATCAATGGACTCAAGGTCCTAATGTTCCCTTAGCATCACAAAATCCAATGGAATCATCCTCGTATTTCCCTTCAGTCCCCTTTACCATGAAAAATCAAATGGGACCTCAAACATACATCCCTCCAAATCAATCCACCATCTTACAAGGGATGTTAAACCAAGGGAATCCTCCACCTTTCATTAGCAATCCACTACCCATTCAGAAAATAAACACTCACAATCCATCTCAGATTCCCAAAAACCACTTGATCCTACATTGGAAGTGCATGCCCTAGCTTTACAACAAGCACAACAAGCTTATCAACAAGCCACCCAACAACAACAACAACAAAGAGCAACCCTAGTAGCACAACAATAGCAACAACAAAAACAACTAGCCTTAGCCTAACAACAACATCAAGTTCATCAAACAACTTTAGCTTCACAACAAAAACAACAACAAGCCCAACAACATGCCGAACAACAAGCCCTTGCAGTGCAACAACAACAACAGGCCCAACAGCAAGCCCTCATGGCAAAAGAACAACAACAAGCCTTACTAGATTAGTAGTATGCTTAATAGTAGCAACAACAAAAACCAAGTTCCTACTATAATCCTCAATAGAACATCATCAATACAAATGTGTTAGGAACATATACATCAACACTACAATCACCCTCACAGAATCTCACCCCACCATACACCCCATACAACACCTTATCATATCAAAATCCTACCTACAACTCATTTGTCATCCCACCATATGTTCCTCCACCAAACTGACAAGATGATCTAGCATCACAATTTAAGGCGCTAGCACAAGAAATGCAGGATCTTCGAATGGGAAACACAAAGAATCCCCATACATAGAATCTATGTCCCTATCCATTTGATCTAAACATTGCAATGGTATCTTCCCTCCCAGCTTTGAAATCCCTAAACTTGATAAATACAAAGGGAGAGGAAGTCTTGTGGACCATGTCAAAAAATTTACAGTCATTTGTATGGAGGTGGCTTACAATGATTCTTATTCAATGTGCCTCTTCCCTCAAAGCTTAACAGGCCCTGCTATGGATTGGTTTTCTCATCTACTTCCCGACATAAAAAATTTCCAAGAAATTATTAATAAATTCATCGATCACTTCTCCTTTAATCTTTACATGGATGTAAGTCTAGAAGAATTGTACACTCTTATAAAAAACAAAGTAGAATATTTCACCAATTTCTTACAATAGTGGAGACAACGAGCTAGTAAGAGAAAGTAGCCTATTCCCGATGAACAAAAAGTGGGAATAATCATAGAAAATATAGACCCTAATTTATATTTCTACTTGAAAATGCAGTGAATCACATCTTATGACAAGCTTGTCCCTAGAGCCCTTAACATCGAAAGAGCTCTAATCTTATAGGGAAACACTTAAGCTTACAAAGACCAAACCCCATCAACTAGTTCAAATGACAAGCCTTTTGTCTAGGCTAAGAAAAAAAATGTAACAAATGATGTTGTAGTAGATGCTAAGGTAGTCACAAGTGCTCCTAGACCAAACAAAAATCAAGTTGCTAACATTCAACCAATGATTCAACAAACAACACCTCCTTAGAACAATCACATCAACAACACCAACATGCAACAAAAGAAAACCACCAACAAGAACAAATATCCCAAATGCAAGTACACATAGTTATCTGAACCTATCGAAACCATCATGACGAAGTTGGTAGAGTCAAATATGATACAACTTCCCAACTTTGAAAACTACCAAGAACCACAAGAGAAACCATCTTGGTACAATGAGCATGATCTTTGTGACTTTCACAAAATCAAAGGACACAAAATGGACAACTACATAAGACTCAAGAATATTATCCAAGACCTCATAGAGAATGACACCATATCTATTGAAGTACTGGATAGGAATCAAGATCTTTAGATATACAAGAACCCTATTCCAAATCATAACAAAGAAAACAACAAAAAAGCTAAGGATTACACAAATATCCATCATACCTATTCCAATGTTGTCACATCTTACAATAGCGTCATTACTATTGTAACCATCAAAGGATCTAGTGCGGAATGTGGAGTCACCACACACCGTGGGAAAATTACCATTCAAGGAGTCCCACCTCAATCTAGAGCACTGCCTACTTTACCAACATCCAATCCTAGTGTGGTCACCGAAAAAAGTAACCCTTGTACTTTTTCTAACTCATTTGGGCCCTCCTTGTGACTTTGGCTTAAATATTGACTTGATCTAGTGTTGTAATTTGGATAACACATTCACATTAGGTCTTTGGCCCTTGTGAACTAATGGAATTTTAATGGTGCCTTGCAAAATTATTGTGAAGTGTTGTAACACTTTCACACTTTTCTAGGGTTTTATCGAGTAGCTAAGCATAATCAACACAATTATTTACTTGTTTGGAGTGTTGTAAAGTGTTGTAACACACTTTCACATTTCTCTAGGCTTGTCATTAACAATTGGGATTTCTTATGCTTTAATTGGCCCTATTTTGCATCCACAGGCCTTATTTATGTTTATTTTTTAGAATAATCCTAATAAAAGGAATTTAAAACATCAAAATCCAAAGACCCCACCTCAAATTCCTAAGGTGGGACTCATTCACCATTATGGGAAAATCAATCCCCTTAGGTGGGACCCATTCACCCAAGGTGCCAAATGAGTCCCCTTTAACTCAAATTTCAAATTGTATTTAATTTTTTGGTAGGTTTTTTATTCTCCAAGATCTAAGGTCTACATGTAGTGTTTAATTTTAGGAATTATTGCATAATTAAGTATAAATACAAGGTTCTTTCACTCATTTTCATCCCAAGAATTCAAGTATTCATACCTAGCATTCAAGAGTTCAAAAGAGCATTCAAGAGAATTCTTCAAGTTTCTTTCATTATGTCAAATATTATGTGCATCATGTTTTTTTAGAGCTCTAACAATGATCTATATAAGGATCTAGGACTTATTGCTTACAGAATGCTTAACATAAAAGATCGATTATTACAACATTTAATTTAAATGATTACAAATTAAATGCTCAAATGAAATAATGAACATAAAATAATTAAATAAATGTCAAGATAAACTGAGAAAGAAAAGAGAGAAGAATAGAGAGACGAAACCAAAGTTGATAACGGAGCTCATCCCTAAGGACTACGTCTCCGGGTCCCTCTCCAATGGAGGACCGATCCGATTAGCTCCAAATTCAATTACAATGGCTTCAAGACTGTCTCCTTCAAGCATTCAGCAGCATGACAGTACTCTGATATGCAGAAACGTCTTCAAGAACTCTCAAGCATTCTCTCGCTATCTCCACCTGGACTTGGAAAATCAAAGGCCTATACCCCCTTTTTATACAAAAAACTTGCCTAATTAGGCTTAACCACTCCATTAAATGCACATCTTCCTCCATCATGTCATATCAGGTCTGGTTTATCCTCTGACATCTTTTGGATATAGGTTGTTTTGGTGGTTTTGATTGTTTTGGCTTATTTAGCCATTTTGACAAAGGCTCGGCTAATAGAATTACAAGAAAACCAACCGCGCCCATATTCATAAATAGAGTCTCGCGTGGTGCAACGGTGGATGGTTATTTTGGTTGGATGGAGGTCAGCGGTTCCAAACCGCCGGCCTCCGTTTTGTTTGTATCACCACAGACTTTAAACAATAAAACAAACCGGTAACCTTAATTTGCTGAGGGAGCCTTGTGGGCGCAACGGTAGACCACGCGGTCGTTTCGCTGGTGGTTACGGGTTCAAACCCGTTCAACACTTTTTAGCAAACTGTTAAAACAATTCCGAAGCCGAGGGTGGACACGTGTCCTCATTCCATTCGCTGACAGAGCCGACGGGTACGCTGACGAGGATGACACGTGTCAGGTCCTGATTCACCAAATCTGATGACTCATCCGATGACGTGTCGCTGACTGGGTGCCACGTGTCGTGCTCTAACTCATCAAAATCTGCCACGTATGCTGCCACATCGGAGTATCATATGCCACGTGCCTCACTGGAATTCAACTCTGTGGAATCCGTACAGTACGGACAATCTGCTGACGTCATCCTCTGTACCCTCAAGTTGACTGAAGTTTGACTGCTTGTAACTGGAGCATACGAAGTCGGATTTTGACGAAACAAACACCGTCGGAAATGTCTCGACGAGCTCTTCGCGATGATGCCTATTTCTTTGACTTCTGAGATGATTATTTTTTTCACCTTCTGAATGCCCCTGAAGCCAGTTTGACTGGAAGTTTGACTGGTCGTAACTTGCACAAACGGAGTCCTTTTCGACCCGTTCAAGTTGCGTTGGAATCAGGACGTCGTTCTCTTTCTAATGAAGCTGAAATATGGAGTATTGGGAACACTTCAATTTCACTAAAAAATTGTCCCCCGGATCAGGCCTCCCCACTGGAGAGCTTTAGGACCTCCGAAAGCTTGATTACTTGGAAAGTAAGTGAGGGTAAAGTTCCCTCACTTTACCAATCTTCTCAAGGATCTTAAAAGGACCATACCTAATTGGCTTAAGCTTTTTACCTTCACCTTGCATCCTTTCCTTGCTGATGTGTAACCAAACTCTGTCTCCAACCTGAAAATGATGATCAGTGCGATGCTTGTCATGGCGAACCTTGTATTTTGCTTGGCTCTGTTCCAATCGTGTTTCCACTGCTTAATGAATTGCTTGGACTTTCTGGATGAACTTCAAAGCCTTCTCTGAATCATGGCGTCCATCTTCAACATCATCTTTCCCTAAAGCAAAATCCATCGGTGTCTTGGGCACATAACCAAAGCATGTCTCAAAAGGAGACCTTTTAGTAGAAGAGTGTGCTGCATGGTTGTAGGCATGCTGCACATAATGAAGACTCTCATCCCACAACTTAGGATGCTTACTGCAATACCCTCTGAGTAGATGCACAACTGTCCTATTTACAACCTCGTCTTCCCCGGTCTGGATGGAAGGTACTCTTCTTCAGTTTGGTGTCCATGAGTCCCCACAAAGTGACCAAAATTCCCCCAAGAATCGAGAATCTCGATCCGATACAATAGAAGTAGGTAACCCAAAATGAACCCATACAAATTGAAAGTACATATGAGCTGTCAGTTCAGTAGTGACTTGCTTTTTACATGGCATTAAAATACACATTTTGCTGAACCGATCAACTACTACATACAAATAATCATGTCCCTTCCTAGACATAGGTAACCCCCCTACAAAGTCCATTGACACACTTTCCCATGGACGAGAAGGTACAGGTAGAGGTGTGTACAAGCCCAATTTCCTGTTACTAGGCTTACTAGTTGCACACATAACACAACCTCTAATATACTTAGTTACAGTTTCTTGCATACGAAGGCCAATAACAATATTTCTGCAGCTGAATCAATGTTTTGTTTACCCCAAAGTGTCCTACAATCAATGAGGTATGTGCTTCTCTAATCACCTGTGCTTGTTCATCTTTTGGAACACATAATTTACCCAAGTGATATAACAGTTTATCTTGCACATAATAATCTTTCTCTTCTACATGTTTACCATTCATTAAAGCAGCATAGATATCCTTAAAGTTCTCATCATTAGCATATTGTTCCTGAAAACTTTCATGAACCATAGAACTATTCTGAAGGATTATCAAAGCATTCATCATAGGAGGTCTAGAGAGCATGTCTGCTACTTTGTTATGGGTACCTTTCTTATACTTAATAACCAAATGAAACTGTTGTAGAAAACCCATCCACTGAAAGTGCCTACTTTGTTGCAGTTTAGTTTGTGAGTGCAAATATTGTAGTGGTTGGTGATCAGTGTGGATTACAGTTTCTTTCCCCATTATGTAATGTTTCCATTTTTTAACACTCTGAACTAAAGCATAAAGTTCTTTATCATATGTGGGATAGTTACTTACTGCTCCTGAAAAAGTTTCAGAGTGGTAGCAAACTGGTTTACCTCCTTGCATGAGTACTGCTCCCATGGACACTTGCATATGTCTCGATCTCAAATGGTTGATGTAGATCTGGTAAGGCCAAAACTGGTGCGGTGCTCAACTTTCCCTTCAAAGTGTCGAAAGCCTTCTGTTGTGGACCTCCCCACTGAAAAGTTGCTTTTGTACTGGTTAATGCATGTAATGGCGATGCTATAAAAGAGAAGTTTGCAATAAACTTTCTCCAGTACTGAATTGTACCTAGGAAACTTCTGACCTCTATGACTGTACTTGGCTTAGGCCATTTTACAATAACTTTGACCTTCGCAGGGTCTACTTTCAATTGACCACCCCCTACGACATAGCCTAAGTACACTAAGGATGTCTTAGCAAATTCACATTTGGACATCTTTACATACAATTTTTCTTTTCTCAATACATCAAAGACTTTCTTTACATGACTTACATGATCTTTCAAAGTTCGACTGAATACCTCAGATTTATCATCTTCTTTGGCTTTTACAAGCATCAATACAAAGTTTTTACTTGAGTTGACCAACCTCTTCATTTGACCAGCATTAACTAGTGTAAGATTAGTCTTCACCTTATGTGCCTGTACAATGTATTCTACCCCATCTTTAAAAAGATGATACTTATTCTCCCCCCTATAAAAGATTGCTTTTCTGTCATAAAGATCAGGACCCCCTAACACAATCCCACAAATATCCAAAGGGACCACATCGACTTCTACCTCATCTACAAAGTTTGCAGTCATAGCAAATCTCAATTTACATTGTTTAGTTACTTGTAGTTGAGCATCATCGCAAACCCATCCGAGTGGATATGGTTTTGGATGAGGTGTTGTGGCCAAATTAAGTTTCTTTACAACTTCCTTAGATATTAAGTTGACTTGTGAACCCGTATCAAACAGAGTATCAATCTTAGTATGTTTTCTTACAACACGAATGTGAAACAATTCATTTCTTTTCTTATCAACCTTAGGAGAAGATTCTTTACTTGTACTTGCACTGGCATTAGAAAAACTTGCATCAGATGAGAGAGATATACCTTTCCCTTTACCTTGGATTCTGGTAGCAACAATCTTTGTCTCATCTCCGGAGTCTGAACCAAGATCCTGTTGAATCATTGCAGTAGTCTTTTGCTTGCGTTTATCACCTCCATATCTTTTTGGCCTCAATTCAGGACGAAGCTTCCAACATCTTGAATCATCATGCCCCTCTTTCTTGCAATGGGAGCATGTGGGTTTCTCACCCTCTTTCTTAGTTGTAGTTGTCTTCTTCCCTTTGCCTTTGTCTTTGTCTTTGTCTTTCCCTTTAGACTTACCCTCGAACTTAGATGGCTTCTTGGAAAAGTTATCACTAAAAGTATTCTTACCCCTAGACTCTAAATGAGTAGCTTGAACAGACACCTCATCTAGATTGTTGGGACTCAACATCAAAATAGTGTGCCTAAGGTAAGAATGCAAACCACCAATATACTTAAGTAATGTGTCTTGGGTATACAAGGGAACATTAAGAGCAATGGCCCGTTTCCTAAACTCATGAGTATACTCCTGGACAGACTGCCCCTTACCTTGCCTAAAGGTTTGCCAATTCATGGTTAACTGTTGCATGTAACCTAAAGGGTAGAATTGTTTCCTAAGGGCAGCAACAAACTCCATCCAAGACATATTAACTTGACCATGGCGAGCAATTTCTTCCCGAGTTTTACTCTCCCACCAGGTGAGAGCTGTACCTCCCAACCGGAGAGTTGCTAATTGAATCCTAGAAGCATCTTCTACTAGGCCTTGAATCATACAGTATACTTCTACTTGTTGGACCCAATCGTCTAACTTCTCAGCATTTAACTCCCCACAGTATTTAGGTAACTCAAATTTTACATCAAGCTTAATTATAGGCTTAGATTTTCTCTTAAATGGATTTACATTAGAAGAAGGAGAAGGAGGAGGAGAAGGAGGAGAAGAAGGAGGAGAAGAAGGAGGAGAAGAAGAAGAGGGAGAAGATGGAGGAGAAGGAGTTTTTGGAGCTTTCTCCTCTGTGTCTTTCTGATCTTCCTGCTTCTTGTGCTTTGAAGAACCTCCCTTTTCACGCTTCTTCTTTTCAGCATAAAGTTCCTCCACCATTGCCTTCATGTCAAGGAATAGCTTCTAAAAATCCTTGTCACTGAGCTCTGAACTTTGTCCACCTTCTTTCGCTTCCATCTGTGACGGCTGATTAGCTCTTCGTCTTCCGATTTCAGGATTATACTCTTCGAGTTCTCCTTCGCCTCGTTGCAACCTGGATCTCGTTAGCATTCAAATTGCAATACAAGCCACATACAAAGCTCTGATACCAACTTGATCTATATAAGGATCTAGGACTTATTGCTTACAGAATGCTTAACGTAAAAGATCGATTATTACAACATTTAATTTAAATGATTACAAATTAAATGCTCAAATGAAATAATGAACATAAAATAATTAAATAAATGTCAAGATAAACTGAGAAAGAAAAGAGAGAAGAATAGAGAGACGAAACCAAAGTTGATAATGGAGTTCATCCCTAAGGACTACGTCTCCGGGTCCCTCTCCAATGGAGGACCGATCCGATTAGCTCCAAATTCAATTACAATGGCTTCAAGACTGTCTCCTTCAAGCATTCAGCAGCATGACAGTACTCTGATATGTAGAAACATCTTCAAGAACTCTCGAGCATTCTCTCGCTATCTCCACCTGGACTTGGAAAATCAAAGGCCTATACCCCCTTTTTATACAAAAAACTTGCCTAATTAGGCTTAACCACTCCATTAAATGCACATCTTCCTCCATCATGTCGTATCAGGTCTGGTTTATCCTCTGACATCTTTTGGATATAGGTTGTTTTGGTGGTTTTTATTGTTTTGGCTTATTTAGCCATTTTGACAAAGGCTCGGCTAATAGAATTACAAGAAAACCAACCGCGCCCATATTCATAAATAGAGTCTCGCGTGGTGCAACGATGGATGGTTATTTTGGTTGGATGGAGGTCGGCGGTTCTAAACCGCCGGCCTCCGTTTTGTTTGTATCACCACAGACTTTAAACAATAAAACAAACCGGTAACCTTAATTTGCTGAGGGAGCCTTGCGGGTGCAACGGTAGACCACGCGGCCATTTCGCCGGTGGTTACGGGTTCAAACCCGTTCAACACTTTTTAGCAAACTGTTAAAACAATTCCGAAGCCGAGGGTGGACACGTGTCCTCATTCCATTCGCTGACAGAGCTGACAAGTACGCTGACGAGGATGACACGTGTTGGGTCCTGATTCGCCAAATTTGATGACTCATCCGATGACGTGTCGCTGACTGGGTGCCACGTGTCATGCTCTAACTCATCGGAATCCGCCACGTATGCTGCCACATCGGAGTACGGAGAGACACGTCACCTGTACGGACGGACACATGTCAGCCAATGATTGGTCCGTACAGATGAATCATATGCCACGTGCCTCGCTGGAATTCGACTCTATGGAATCCGTACAGTACGGACAATCTGCTGACGTCATCCTCTGTACCCTCAAGTTGACTGAAGTTTGACTGCTTGTAACTGGAGCATACGACGTCAGATTTCGACGAAACGAACGCCGTCAGAAACATCTCGACGAGCTCTTCGCGATGATGCCGATTCCGTTGACTTCTGAGATGATTATTTTTTCACCTTTTGAACGCCCCTGAAGCTAGTTTGACTGGAAGTTTGACTGGCCGTAACTTGCACAAACGGAGTCCTTTTCAACCCGTTCAAGTTGCGTTGGAATCAGGACGTCGTTCTCTTTCTGATGAAGCTAAAATCTGGAGTATTGGGAACACTTCAATTTCACTAAAAAATTGTCCCCCGGATCAAACAATTATGGTGTAGGGTTTTGTGTTTCAAGCAAGCATTGCATTGAAGATCTATCAATATCAAGCAAGATTCCAAGTCTACATCCATTGTGTTAGGAAAGCTTAGGTGAGGAACAAACTCTCCTAATGCCAAAACCCAAGGAAGAATGCAGAGGTGACTTCAAAATTTTCAATTACAGTCCAATTAAGATACTCATGAAAAGAATAACAACAAAGATAAATGAACACATACACAATTGAACACAAGATTTATGTGGGAAAACCCTTACAGGAGAAAAACCCACCACACCTAGAAAAGTCTCTTTGTATTACAGTAAACAAAATTACATACAAAGATAGAACTTCACTTTCTAATGTCAAATTAATAGCAACAACATTCACTAATAAATCTTGTACAAAAATGCTCTCTGAAAACATACAATGTATTCACTCTGATCGATCCATGTTCAATTGAGCAATTCTCTCATTACTCGAACAAATCATCATCATCTGTTACATAGAATAATCCCTTATCTTCATGGTTTGTTGATCTTCCACACAGGAACGGTTGCAATAGTTCAACTACCAACGGTTCTCCTTCCACTTCTCCAATTGGTCCAAAATAGACCATGTAGGATAGTCATTTGGTCAAAACATTCAATTTGAATCGCATGTCGGTGAGACACTAGATCATGTCTCCATGATGCCAAAATTCCTGATCTCATAACCATCGGCATGACCATCACTATCGACAACATCCTGAGAAGTCATGGAGAATGTTCAAGTCACCCTAATGTCACAAAGAAACCAACTGTCCTTATCAACAAGATTCCCACCAAATGCAAACCCATCGGCCAAACACACTCGATCGCTAAGACTTCACACCGATTTTTATCTCATGCAGTTCTATCGGCAAGACCATTGCTATTGACAAGAGCTCATATCAAACACAAATCCATCAGCAAGACATGCACTATCGCTAAGTCTCTTAAAGAACCTTTATGTCACACCAATGATCATTATGTGTAGAGCTATCAACGAGATGAGAGCTATCAGAAAGAGTTCACACCGAATGTAGCTACCTGTCGGTGAGAGAAACACTTATCAGCAAGAGTTCATACCAAACATAGACCCGTCAACGAGAGGAAAACCATTGGCAGGAGATCATACTGAATACAAACCTAGTGACAAGACCAATGATATCAGCAAGAGTTCTCGCCAAAGTTGCATACCCATTGGCGAGACCACAACCTTCGATGGGTGATCATACTGAATGCATACCCAACAATTCATATTACTTCAATATGTTCATCAACCAAAGTCTCTTTGACATTCACTAAAAACCAACCTATTGGCACATCAGAATGAGTTAAGAATCTCTCACCGAAAACCTATGTCTTGCTGATGACTACCATCAACAAGATAGATCCAATGTCTCAGCGACTTTGATCTTTTGAACATATTTGCTTGTCGGCAAGACATTTTGAGGGTCTCACCGATTTTTCTCTTCCAAGAGTTTCATGTTAGTAATTTTGAGGCACATTTTTCAACAATCTCCCACTTGATGAAGATCTTACTAACACCTCCAGAGCACAACAAAACTATTAAAATTCATGGGAATCAAGACCCATCAAACTGGCACACCACCTGTACTTTTCTATGCTCACTAGTTTCGTCAATGCATCTGCAACATTTTCCAGAGTATCCACTCTAAAGAGACCTTTCCATCCTCCACCATATCTCGTACAAAATGATACTGTACATCAATATGTTCCGTCTTGGCATGGAAAGTAGGATTTTTGGCCAAACAAATAGCACTCTGACTGTCACAATAAATTGTAATTTTCCCTGTATCAAACCCAATGTTAGAACACAAACGTTTTAACAAGATTGCTTCTTTGCAGGCATGTGTAGCTGCCATTTATTTTGCCTCTATAGTGGACAAAGCAACTACAGCCTATCGCTTACTCATCCAACTAACTACAACACCATTCATCATGAAAATATATCCACTAGTGGATCTTCTGCTATCAATGTCTCCTACCCAATTAGAATCCACATATCCTCAAATGTTGATAGTCCTCTGTGATTCAACCAAATTCCCATGGTAACAAAAAACATATTCTAAAGTGCTCTGCAGCTATCTAAACACTCTTTTCACAACATCGCAATGTGTCCCAGGATTTTCTGTAAAATGACTAAGTACTCCCACTACTTGGGTAATGTCCAGCCTTGTACAGACCATTGCATACATTAAACTACCAACTGCACTAGCATAAGGCACTCTGGTCATGTCCTCCATCTCAATAGAATATTTTGGACAATCTTCAATAGATAGCTTTGTTCCCTGCAAAACTAGATCAACTAGCTGCTTGCAATCAGTCATACAAAATCTCTTTAGAATAGTACTAATATACTTACTCTAGCTGAGCCAAAGTTTTCTACTCTTTTTGTCCTTGGTTATTTCTATTCCCATAATATACCCGGCTGCACCAAGATCTTTCATTTTGAACTTTGCAGACAATTGAGATTTTAGATCAGAAATCATTAACTTACTATTGCCTATGAACAACATATCATCAACATAGAGAGCAATAATAAAAACATGATCATTTTTAGATTTGAAGTACACACAATGATCAAATTTTGATCTTATAAATCCCAATGACAAAACAAATGTGTCAAACTTCTGGTACCACATTCTATGAGATTATTTTAATCCATACAGAGATTTTTTCAACTTGCAAACTAGATTTTCTTTACCTTTTTCCACAAAGTGTTCAAGCTGCGACACATAAATTTCTTCTTCAAGATCACCATGAAGAAATGTTGTCTTCACATCCATCTATTCAATCTCTAAGTCGTACGTTGTTGCAAGTGACAAAAGAAATATGATAGATGCTAGTTTAGCTATAGGAGAAAATATTTCTCCATAATCAATTCCCTCTACTTGGGAATACCCCTTCACAACCAACCTAGCCTTATACTTTTCCACACTGCCATCCAGACCTATTTTCTTTTTAAATATCCATTTATAGCCAACAGCTTTTCTGCCTTCAGGCAAGGGCACCAAACTCCAAGTGTCATTCTTTTCTAATGACACCATTTCTTTATTCATGGCTTCCAACCAAGAGTTTGAATCAGACATTCTAATTGCCTCTTTGATAGTCCTAGGCTCATCAGTGCTAGAAATTAAAGCATGGGCACAAGTAGAATATAACATAGAAAACCCATACCTATCAAGTTGCTTTCTTTCACGTGTTGACCTCCTCACGGGCTGAGGCTAAGGTTGTTGTTCTTCTTCAAAACTCTTAGAACTAATTGAACTCTCCTCAGTTTTAGGTACATTTTGAATTTTAAATTCCTCTTTATCCATTGTTGGAGGAATTTCAACTACATCTATTTTATTTTCTAATTTTTTCTCTAACTACAAGTCCCACATAGAATGCTTTAGCTCATGAAAAATAACACTTCTTTTGTACAAAACCTTCTCCGTATCAAGATTCCAAAGCTTGTATCCTTTTATGTCAGCACTATAACCAATAAAAATACATTTAACAGCCTTGTTTTCCAATTTAGACCTTTTTTCATTTGGAACATATGCATATGCCTCATAGTCAAAGACACAAATGTGTCTTAGAGAGGGCTTCTTTCCAGACCATGCTTCCAAAGGTGTTTCCTCAACAAGAGTAGAATTAGGAGAACAATTTATTAAATAACATGTTGTTGCAATTTCCTTAACCCAGAACTTCTCCTCCAAGTCAACACTACTCAACATACTTGGTGCTCTTTCCATCACTATCCTGTTGAACTTTTCAACAACTCCATTTTTTTGTGGAGTGTAGGGTTTAGTTTTATTTCTTTTGATTCCATGATCTTTACAGTACCTTTCAAACTCATCAGAACAAAACTCACCACCATTGTCAATCCTTAAACATTTTATTTTTCTTCCATTATAATTTTCCACAAAGCTTTTAAATTCCTTAAAATGACTAAATACTTCTGATTTACTTTTCAAGAAATAAAAAAATTCCCTTCTCAAATTATCATCAATGAACGACACATAATATCTTGATTTAAACATAGAAGGAACATTTACTGGACCAAAAACATTAGAATGGATGTAGTCAAGTAAACCAAAAGATTTATGAGGACTGGAGTAAAAAGAAATACGATGTTGTTGACCATATATAGAATGTTCACAAAATTCAAATTCAAGGTTATAGTCATCAAGCCCCTCAACGAAGTTTTTAGTTTTCAAATTTTTTAAACCTTTTTCTCTAATGTGGCCAAGCCTATGAAGCCAGAGCATAGCCTTTTTTGTAGGAAGCTTAACTTCCATAGATTTTTCACTATTAGGAACTTTTTCCTCCTTTTCTCCATGAGTAGCCTTTTGTAACTTTGTAGAGACACTATTGCATTGTATAGCAAGTGCATCCATCTTATACAAAGTACCAATACGAGCAGCCCTAGCTAGCACCATTGAGCCTCTAGTCATTTTGTAGCCATTTCCAAAGAACATGACTTGCACTCCAACATCATTCGGCTTACTAATAGATAGTAAATTTTGAGCCAAACCTAGTATATGCATTACATCATTGATTCCCTTCACTCTTCCTTCAGGGAACTGAATTTTGACTCTTCCCCGGCCAACTATTTCTAGAGATGAATCGCTTGCCAAATACACCCTTCCACCTATTGGAGTGAACAACCCAAGATCTTCAATCCGCAACACCAAAGAACCTCCACAAGAGATAGAGAGAAGCAACAATGGAAGATGCTATTCCACCAAACAAGGATTGCAGTATGATACAATATGATCAATGCAATAGAATACAATGCTATGCAACACAATAATATGCTAGAGATGCCTTGTTTATAAAGGCAAGGATGAGAGATAGGATAAGAAAAGATCATGAAAAGTGTCTTAATCCTATCACATGAGACAACTAACTCGTAACTACCTAGGAAAGTGGAAATTCTAGATAAGACAACTAATACTTATCTAGATATGACAACTAATATCCTAAGTAAACTTAACATGTGAATTAAGTCCCCTAAGTCCCTAGTAACAGAATGAACTAGGTACAAGACTTATTCACACCAACACCCCCCCCTTAAGTGCAACTTAGGGAGGTACAAACCAATTCATACATGCAAAAGATGGGTCTCGGAAACTAGGCCTGATGAGGTACCCATGTACAAAACAAAAAAAACTCTCACAAGCAGAGAAAAGGAGAAAAACCCTATGGGAGAAAACTCCTCTCTAAAAGAGAGAAAAAGATAAAAAGAAAAAACTAATGAAGGAGGACTCCTCAAGACCCCCCAAGGACAACTTCCTTCACCACAAGCATCGATCGCAACTGAAGATAACGAGGTGATGCCAAAGGCTTATTGAAGATGTTTGCAACCTGTTGATCTGTAGACAAATACTCCAAGCTGAGAACACCATCCTGGATGAGCTGCCTGATGAAGTGCATTTGGATCTCAATATGCTTAGTCCATTGATGCTCCACTGGGTTGTGAGAGATATGAATGGCACTCTAATTGTCACACCAAAGAGTAGTGGGCTGAGTGGAAGGGAATCCAAACTCAGTCATCAACTAATGAAGCCACAAAACCTCCTGACTAGCCAACACGACACCTCGATACTCAACCTCTATCGATGATAATGCAATAGCAGTCTGCTTCTTGTATGACCATGCAATTGGACTAAAACCAAGGCAAAAGACAAAGCCAAAAGTAGACTTCCAATCATTGACATCACCAGCCCAATCTGAGTCAATGAAGCCCACAATCTAAGATGCACCTGAAGTGTATTGAATGCCAAAATGAGTAGTGCCCTGAATGTATCTCAAGATACACTTGGCGGCCTTCCAATGACTCTCATGAGGCTCCTATGAGAAGCGAGAGACAAGTCCAACCACAAAGGAAATATCAGGACAACTATGTGTCAAGTACAAAAGACTACCAACCAACTGCTGATACAAGGTAGGATCAACTGTAGGAGTAGTGCAATTGGAAGATAGTGCAACACCTAACTGGAATGGAGTAGGGGTAGGCTTGCAATCAGCCATGCCAAATCTCTGAAGCAAATCAAGAGCATACTTCTACTGGAAAATGAAGATCCCCTTAGGAGTCTGATGAACTTGAAGACCAAGGAAGTAATGCAAAAGACCAAGATCAGTCATATCAAATCACTCCATTAATGCTTACTAGGTACTCTGAATCATGGAAGTAGAACTCCCTATGAGAATCAAATCATCCACATAGAGCACAAGTATAAGTAGATCCTCTCCATGTCTCTATGTATAAACTGTGGGATCAGAATGGCAATAAGTGTAGCTGGAAGCAACCAAGAAACTATCCATCTTCTCATACCAAGCCTGAGGGGCCTATTTGAGACCATACAATGAGCGTCAAAGCCTGCAAACAAGTGAAGAGTCCTGCACAAAACCTGGCGGATGCTCCATATAGATCTCCTCATGAAGATCCCCATGCAAGAAAGCACTCTTCACATACATCTGAAATACTGACCATCCCTATGATGTAGCTATAGCAAGGACAAGGTGAATAGAATCCATCTTGGCAATAGGAGCAAAGGTCTCAGAATAGTCAATTCCTTCAACCTGAGAAAACCCCTTTGCAACAAGACGAGCCTTGTACTTGTCAATGGAACCATCTGCTGCATACTTGGTACGATACACCCACTTGCATCGAACCAACTTTCTTCCCTTAGGAAGAGGCACAAGATCCCAAGTATGATTCTTCATCAAGGAAGAATACTCATCATCCATAGCACTATCCCACTCTGGAATACCCGAAGCATCTAAAAACTTTTGAGGATCATCTAAAACTGCATGACTCAAAAGAATAATTCCAGAAATCTGAGAATGAGTGCGGTGAGTGTCTGTGGGATCACCAACAAGAGAACCAACCTCCTCAAGTGTAACTCGAGCCCATCATGGCCTAGTGGGTGAATGAGGAGGAGGTTCATCAAGACCATCATCAAAATCTTCCTCAAGTAGCAAAGTATCATGAATTGAAGAAGACTGAGTAGGTTGTGATGAAGAAGAAGTTGAAGGAGGATCTGGCTGGGTGAAGGTCTCAGAAAACTGAACATCATGTCAGAAATGTACCTCTCATGTGTTAGGATCAAATAATCTATATTCCTTCACATCCTCACAATAGCCAACAAAGATGTACCGCTGACTCTTCTTCTCCATGTATTTACGCTGACCATTCGGAATGAATGCCCAAGCCTCACTACCGAATACTCTAAAGAAGGATACATTAGGCTTGCGATGAGACCAAGCCTCCTCAGGGGTCATATTTCACATTGCCTTGTGGGGCATACAATTCTGAATATAGTTGGCATAATTGACAGCTTCGGCCCAAAAGGCAGGAGCCATGGACCTAGACTGAATCATACAATTGGCCATTTCCCTAAGAGTCTTGTTCTTTCTCTCCGCCACACCATTCTGCTGAGGAGTGTAAGGAACTATGTGCTGATGAAGAATACCATGCTCACTACAAAAATATTGAAATGCCTGATTGACATACCCCCCCATTATCTGTGCATATCTGTCGAAGAGAAAAACCTGACTACTTCTCCACAAATGTTTTGAAGTTCTTGAAGTTGGTGAGGACTTCACTCTTGAGCTTCAGAAAATAGACCCATGTCCGATGGGAAAAATCATTAATGAAGTGAGCACATACTTAGCCCCTGAAAAAGAAGGAGTTGGGAAAGACATGAGATCACTATGGACCAACTCAAGGGGAGATGTTGCATGCGTAGCTTGACCCTTAGGAAAAGGATCTTGATTTTGGTTTCCAAGAACACAACCTTGACAAACACCATCTGTGCAAGTGATCTTTGGAAGACCAACCACTAAGTTATGTGCTTGCATTTGCTGAAGATATTTGTAGTTCAAGTGCCCAAATATATATCATGCCAAAGCTTGCTCATTGAATCAACATGAGCAACAAAACATGAACCCGATGAAGACTCAAATCCATCAAATTGATACAAATGATTCTCATGAACAACTATCCCTGTAGCAACAACCTTCTTAGGATCCTGTAACTGTCTAATAGTCACATTCTATGGAGTAAACTCAACTGACTTCCCATCTCCAGAATGACAAATCTGATATATGGAAAGTAGATTTGTTGAAATATCAGGAACAAGAAGAACATCCTCAATGCACCCATCTAGCATCTGAACGGAGCCTATCCCCAAAACTGGAATCTATGAAGAGTTCCCAACTACAATATGAGAAGTAGAAGTATGAACTATGGAATCAAGAAGATCACATGAATTGGTCATGTGATGTGAAGCACCTGAATCAAGAATCCAATAGTCTGAAGATGAATGAATAGCTTGTGCTGAAAGAGCTTGCCCTTTGCTCATGGAAGAAGGCTTAGCCATTGAAATATTGTGCTTCTTCATAGCTTCCTCCAAGGCCTCTAATCTCTTAAATCAATGAGATGCATCATGCCCAGTTTTGCCACAAAATGAACAAGTATCTCCTTTCTTTTTCTTGGACTTGGAAGAAGAACCTCCAGAGGTAGAAGAAGGAGATTGAGTGGACTTCTGATTGTTCTTCAGCTTCAGTTTGGAGGGATTCTCACTACCAGAAGATGATTCTGCTTTGGGCTTCTTCTTATTCTTTCCTTTACCCTTGGATGATTGAACCATTAGAGCATGATTCTTAGAATTAGGTAAGGCATCCAACTGAATTAACTTGGCCTCCTCCCTAGTAAGACGCTCACAAAACAACTCAAATGTAGGCATTTTATAATCTTTCTCCATTGCTTCCATAGTTGAATAGAAAGTAGAATAAAACACTTGATAAGGGCCCTTTAACTTAGACAGAATAAAAAAGATACATTCATCACTAGATACATCATGTCCACATCCTTTCAACTGTGACAAAATCATCTTGAATTGTGCAAGGAAATCCTGAATTGAAGGAAATGCATCTGGAGAGAGGGATTGTAGTTCTGCTTGAAGTTGCAAGGCTCTGAAATGATTTCTTTTACCATACAATTCTTCAAGTTTATCCCAAACATTCTTAGGTGTTTTGCACTCTAAAATATGAAACAACAAATTATCAGATACATGTAAGCCAATGAGCCCTTTTGCTTCATCCATTTTACATCTATGGACAAACTTTTCATAATCCCTTGTAAATTCAGGTTGTTCTGCATCTAACATTGGCCATAGACCCTTATATTGTAACAATTGAGTCATTTTTTGCTTCCATGTATGATAATGGTGTGGAGTGAGTGGTTCAATTTTTCTTAGATCCTCCATGAACACCAAAAGAAAGAAGAAAATGTGGCACTTAAATTGTGCCTTTCACCCCCCCAGAATGTATTAAAACTCAATTTGCAACCCCCCCAACAAATTACAATGAACAAATTTTGCAATTTTTACAAGTGACAAGCTCAAATCAACCGTTTATAACACACAGTGAATTTTACAATTTTCAACAAAAACTGCTTGCAAAAACTAAAAAATGAGGTTACAAATAGATTCCTTGCAATTTTCTGATTAATTTCAAAAAAAAGTTTGCCAAATTTTGACTTCGTTTGCAAAAGTTACACCAAGAACAAGCAATAAATGCACTTGTACCTTCAAGCTGAAAAAATTGGTAAAATATGTCAAAATCTAGAAAAATCACCTGCACCACTAGGAATTTCATCGAACCAGCTTTCTGATGATATCTCATTTGTGAAAATCCGACTCCGTGGCGAAAAGTTATGCAAAATTGAAAAAAAGGCCTATTTTAGGCACTTTTAAGACTAAACAGGAGCAAAAATTATGACTAAATAGGCACAAAATATAAGCCCCTGGCGGCTAGCCCTTGGTTCTCCACATGACCGCAACTGCAAGCTAAGAAAAAAACTCTGGCGGTTAACAAAACGCTAGTGGCTTCGGCGAGATCTAGTCACATGAAACAATGTTCCTAGCGGTTAAGACTAGCAGTTTCCTAACGGTCGATGACTGCTGGCGGTTAACGGTTTATAGACCGCCCGCTGGCGGTTTTCACTTGACAACCCACCGGCGGTCTGTTTGCAGGATGCCCACCTGGTGGTTCCTGCAACAGCTAGCGGTGGTGGCAGTGTACAAACCGCACGGCTGTGGTTAACAATCTGTAGACTTTAAATGTTCTGCAGGTGGCTCCCAAGCCGCGGGCCCCATAGAACTATGAGGGCAGCACTTTAAGCACTTGAAACAAAAAAAAAAATTGAAATTTTTCAAAAAACTAAAATACCGATAGAAAAAAGCCAACAAATATATATATATATATATATATTTAAATTTCTGACGATACATGTACCTACGCGGGGGGCCGTACGACTCCTCAGCTAAAAAAAATTTGCCCTAAAAACAACTTTTTCCGAATATAGGTAAATTTTATATCAAAAAACTTGGAAATGGCCACCCGTACGCAATGGCAGGCTTATTTTTTGCCAAAAGTGCTCCTGTAAAAATTTGTTCACCAGATCTGAGCTCAAAACCCTTCTTTGCCAAAGTTGCAAATGGTGACGAAATTGAGTGAAACAAAAGCCAAATCTGACTTTTTCGAGCCTCCTGGACGCAATGGGACAGCCTAAAATACTGCCACTATAGCCAAAAGTGCTGCAATCACCAGATCTCACCAAAATGCAAGCATGCAATATAGGATACAAGAAACTCAAAAATCACAATAGAAATTGATGGAAACTCTCTAATAAAGAATTGGAAGGGGCTTGCCAGATTCAAAGCTCTGATACCATGTTGGAGTGAACAACCCAAGATCTTCAATCCGCAACACCAAAGAACCTCCACAAGAGATAGAGAGAAGCAACAATGGAAGATGTTATTCCACCAAACAAGGATTGCAGTATGATACAATATGATCAATGCAATACAATACAATGCTATGCAACACAATAATATGTTAGAGATGCCTTGCTTATAAAGGCAAGGATGAGAGATAGGATAAGACAAGATCATGACAAGTGTCTTAATCCTAGGTATCACATGAGACAACTAACTCATAACTACCTAGGAAAATGGAAATTCTAGATAAGACAACTAATACTTATCTAGATATGACAACTAATATCCTAAGTAAACTTACATGTGAATTAAGTCCCCTAAGTCCCTAGTAAAGGAATGAACTAGGTACAAGACTTATTCACACCAACACCACCATCCTATTTTTCATACTTAGTGAACCAATCTCTATGAGATGTCATGTGGAAATATGCTTTAGAATCAATCAACTAGACATCATATGATGCTTGAGTAGCCAAGGTTGTAATGAAATCATCTGCATCACTCTGAGAAGAACCATTGTCGGAAGAATTCCTCTTCTTCTTTTTCTCCTCTTTCCAATCCTTTCGGAAATGACCAAGCTACCCATAATTCCAACACTTCACCTTGGACTTCTTACTAGGAGACTTTGATCTCCCTTTTGATTTTGATTTGGACTTCTTGTCCTTCTTCTTTCCTTTTTCTTTTGATCTACCTCGAACAAAAAGAGATTCCTTCATCATCTCAAAAGATTTTCTTCTCATCTCTTTTGATATCAAAGAAGCAACAAAATCTTCCATCTTAAAAGAGGATGTTGTACTCCCAATAGCCATCACCAAGTGATCACAAGAATCTAGAAAAGAACATAACAATAGCATAGAATGATCTTCTTCATCAATCTTCACACCCACAGATGCTAACTAAGCAATCAACATGTTGAAAGCATTCAAATGATCAACAACAGATGCTCCTTCCTGCATTTTCAAAGAGTACATCTTCTTCCTCAAGAACAACTTATTCACCAAAGACTTTCCTTGATAAACAGCTCCCAGTATTTTCCACAAAGAAGATGTTGTCTCTTCTTCATGAATGTTTAGAAGAACAGAGTCTACTAGACAAAGCCTTATCAACCCCTTTGATTTTTGATCTACGAGGTCTCTATCCTCTTTCTTCATGTCTATAGGTTTCATTCCAGACACGGCAAGCCAAAGATCATGATCAACCAATAGATCTTCCATTTTAAGTTTCAATAACTCAAAATTATTGCCATTGAATTTCTCAATTTCAATCTTTCCTGATGTGCTTGCCATCTTAATCTGTAATTCAAATTACCAGACTTCTACAAGACTCCCACTGAATAGAATTGACATAAAAAAATACAACCTACCCACAAGGATAACACAACTAGCCAGGCTCTAATACCACTTGTAAGGAAATATTAGGTGTGGAAGAAACTCTCCTAACACCAAAACCTAGGGAAGAATGTAGAGGTGACTTCAAAATTTTCAATTATAGTCCAATTAAGATACTCATGAAAAGAATAATAGAAAAAGAGAAATGAACACATACACAATTGAACAATAGATTTACGTGGGAAAAACCTTATGGGAGAAAAACCCACCACACCAAGAAAAGTCTCTTTGTATTAGAGTAAAAAAAATTACATATAGAGATAGAACTTCACTTTTTGATGTCAAATTAATAGCAGCAACATTCACTGATCAATCTTGTATAGAAATTCTCTCTGAAAACATACAATGTATTCACTCTAATCGATCTATGTTCAATTGAGCAACTCTCTCATTACCCAAATAGATCATCATCATCCATTATAGAGAATAATCCCTTCTCTTCAAGGTCTATTGATCTTCCACATAGAAACGGTCACAACAGTTCAACTGCCAACAGTTCTCCTTCCACTTCTCTGATTGGTCCAAAAAAAACCACGTAGGATAGTCATTTGGTCAAAACATTCAATCTGAATCACATGTTGTTGAGACACCAGACTGTCTCCCTGATGCCAAAATTCCCGATCTCAGAACCATCAGCATGACCATCATTATCAGCAACATCTTGAGAAGTCATGCAAATTGTTCAAGTCTCCCTAATGTCACAAAGAAACCAAATATCCTTATTGGCAAGAGTCCCACCGAATGCAAACTCATCAGCCAGACATGCTTTGTCGCTAAGACTTCACACCGATGTTTATCTCGTGAATTTTTATTAGCAAGACCATCACTATTGGGAAGCACTCATATCGAACACAAATCCATTAGTGAGACATGCACTATCACTAAGTCTCTTCTAGAACCTTTATGTCACACTAATGATCATTACTTGCAAAGCTATCAGTGAGACGAGCGCTATCAAAAAGAGTTCACACCAAATGCAGCTACCCGTCGGTGAGAGAAACACTTATCGGCAAGAGTTCATACCAAACATAGACCCGTCGGCAAGAGGAAAACCATCGGCAAGAGATCATACCGAATGCAAACCTATCTATGACACCAATAGTATCGGCAAGAGTTCTCAAAAAAGTTGCATACCCATTGGCGAGACCACAACCTTCGATGGGAGATCATAGTGAATGCATACCTGACATTTCATATTACTCTGATATGTTCATCGGCCAGAGTCTCTTCGACATTCACTGAAAACCAACCTGTCGACACATCAAAATGAGTTAAGAATCTCTCACCCAAACCCATGTCTTGTTGATGACTACCGTCAAAAAGAAAGATCCAATGTCTCAACAACTTTGATCTTTTGAACATAGTTGCTTGTCGGCAAGACATTCTGAGGGTCTCACTAATTTTTCTCTTCTAAGATTTTCATGTTAGTAAGTTTGAGGCACATTTTCCAACACATTGGAACCATTACTTAGATGATTGCAACATCTTATTGCAAGGGTTTGGTGAGTTTCAACATTGTCTTTTGTTCGTTCATCATTATCTTTCCATATTTCATTTTATTTCAAGGTTTAGTTACCAACAAGTGGTTTAACCAAGGCAAACCCCTATTCACTAACCCCACAAAATTTTCCCTCTTCTTGTGTGTGATTTGCAGGGCTAGGTTGTAGAGCTACCAAGAAGCAAAGGTGGAGAAAGGTTGTCAAGTTTTTAAATTTGTCATCACACCTAGGAGAGGCTTGGAGAAGGTTTATAGGTGGAACTCTATAGATTCAGACCCAAAAATCAGTCAAATAGAGTAGAGCAAACCAAGAGGCATAGAATCCACTTTTGAATTTCCAGAAAAGCAGAAGTGGACTGATTCACCACTATTGGTGAATGAGTCCCACTATATAGGCCTAAAGAATTTTTTTGCAGATCTAGATACCCTTTTGGCAAAAACCTATTCCAACACATTTTTCCTGAGACTGGAATGATTCGCCTAGACTAGTGTATGAGTCCCAGTCAACATTAACAATAGATTTTTCAAGATTCTAGACCTCCATTTTTCCTCCTTTAGTTTCCCAGGAACACATTTCCAATTTCATAGTTTTCTATTGCATTTTTTTTATCTTTCTAGGTCATTTAGCATTTGTTTGCATATCACATTATGTTTTCCAACATTTTCTATTACATGTTTATACTTGGTGGTGAACCCTCTTTCCTAATTTCAAATCATATCCTAGGATATCTTATTGTCAGATATTTTCCATACTTTATTGGGTGAAGATCTCTAAGGTGTCTTTCAGTGTGGAGAATGTGAAATTGGATCTCTCTCTTTGTACCTCTTTTCGTCAAAGTGTACTCGCATACACATTTCCATCCACCACATTTTGGTAAACTTGACATTAGAGCATTATAATTCTTATTTGCAGTGCATTTGCATCCTAGATTTAGCTTTCATTAACATTCCATTGTATTGTATTGGTTAATTTGCATTCTAGGGTTTCAAATTTTGCATTAGTGAAAATATCATTTAGCTTGCATTATTGCATCTTAATTTCATTGAAAATTAGTAATTTTTTTAATTTAAATCTCAGATTTGCATCAGAAAACATAAAAAATCATAAAATTCAAATCAAAATTTCTAAAAATTTCCAAAAAAATTAGCACCTAGACTCATTCGCCACTTAGGGAAATTCAGTCCCTTTGCATATTTTGTACTACATTTTCTAGTATTCATGCTTCATTTTCTGAGTTTCTATTTTGTTGTTGTTACCTTTCTGTTTTAGTTTGCATATTTTTTGTTTCATTTAAATCATTACATGTAGCTTAATTTCATTCATCTTGTGCATTTCTTAAAATCAAAAATGCATTTACAACATTGTTGTATAGTTTAAATTTGAAATTTGCTTCATGGATATGTGCTTTAACAAGCTTTGGATGTCATTGAAGTCCTTAGTGGATGTGTCAAGTTGTGCTTTTGGAAATGACCCTAATGACATTGAACTCACTCATGCTCACTCAACTCCTAATGCATGTCCTCCTTGTGATGTTGACATCATTGGAGAAGATGATGACAACATGAATAAGTTCCTAAATGATTTCCTTGACAACCTTGAAGCTAATGCATCCTTCTATCCATACATGAACCAACCAAATCCTCCTACAATACCATCTCTTGAGATGTTTGGTTACTTACATCCTGAAACAAAAGTTGAACATAAGTTCCCTATAACGAGTGAACCTAGTTCCTCTCACTAGTAGAATTTGGAAAATAAATGACTATGTGACTAAAAATTTTAGTCGCGCGACTAACATAGTACAATTAGGCAAATAAATGACTAATTTGGTCATTTATAAGTGACTAATTTGGTCATTGGGTAAAATCACAACTAAATGACTAAATAAATGACTAATATCAAAAAAATAAAATGACTAAATAAATGATTAATATTAGACAAATAAAAATGACTAAATAAAGAACTAAATAAATGTTCTCATTATTAAAATCTTGGCCATAATTTTCATTTTAATAAACATACTCTAAAACCTTTGTCAAAACCATATTTTCAATCGTAGCCTACCATAATTAATAATAAAATATTACTAATAAATATTTTTTGTGGAAATTTTTTTTTTTTGTGGTGTCATCATATGAACACCAAAGTTTCTTCTAAATTGAATTCCCAACTCCTCAAAGGGCCCAACTATGTAGTGTGGAAGATAAATATGCATACAATTCTCAAATATATACTAAGCTACTTATAAGTTTACATACTCTACATTTACTAGAGGAAAATAGTGATATTACAAATAGTTTACAAGTGTGATTATATAAATTAGTTAAACTATAATAGAAGTGATAAAGATGGAGATAAAAAATGAAAAGATAGAGACAAAGAAATATAGAGGTAGAGAGATAAAGCGGAATAGAGATATAGATGGAGAGAAAGATTGAAAGAGAAAGGAATAGAAAAAAGAGAGACAATACAAGAGAGATAGAAATATAAGAGATAGAAAGGGAAAGAGAGAGAAAATAAAAAATAACTTTTGATTACTTGTTTCATGCCAAAAATCCAAGAATGGTATGTGTCCTTGGGGAGTTATGCTCAAGGTAGCATGACATTTGATATTGTCATGCCCAAAAATTTCATCTAGAAAAACCCAAATTTTTTATTTTTTATTTTTAAAAAACACATTAGTTAGGGTAACTATTACATTGGCTAAGTGTCATGCCCACATTTAACATTGAGTCTAAATACAAATGTCACAACCTGTATGCCATCACACACACTTAAAATGCCTACATTTAGTCATTACCAACAATATTGTAATAGCATATTTGGATCAATTGGGATTTTAATGGAAAAGGGTTATATTGTTAATTTTCTACCAAATTATCCTCTTTTTAAATGGCCTTCAAATTAAATAATATCATTATTAAATCATGCTAAAACATTATTACCAAAGTTTACATTAGGCCTAATAAGAATACCGATGTGAACTCTCCAATTGTTATATTAATATTATTTCTTTTATTAAGTCATCATAATAATATTATCTCAATTTAGCATTAATAACATTGCCCTTATTTAACCATAATAGCAATAATATCCAATTTCAATATTAATTTTATTACTATTTAATCAAACTAACAATAATGTTATTTATTTATAAAATAATATTATTAAAATAATGCTTTCATTAAATTTTAACCTAATGCAATATTACCCTTTAATATCAATAATTTACTAATTTTATCTCTAATTTTATTTTATTTAAATCAAAATGTTTCTTAATATCAATATTAACTTTAATACCTCTTTTAATAATACCCTTATTAACAATAGTTTAAATTGATATCACCATCAATTCACTTTTTACCATATTATACCAATATTACTACATTTTCATTTTAAACTATTATTATCCAAAATATTGATACCAATATTGCACGTAAAATCTAAATTTAATTTTGTTATGATCTCTACTCATTTCAACTTCTTGTTCGATTAAAAAAAATTGCACATCATTTTACTCTAATAAATCTATGTGCATATTATTAATAAAAGAGTAAAGAAGACTAAACTTGAGTAAATCTTTTAAATTACTTTTTTTTTTTTGATTTTAACCTGATAAAAAAATTTAAAAGATAAAATGATATATATTTTTATTTTTATTTTTTTACAACAATATTAAAGTCAACAGTTTAAATCAATGATATATCAATGTTATTATTATTTTTTTAATTTTGATATTGTTTTCATTGAGCATCAATTATTTTAAACACTTTAACTCTCTATTCTCCAAAAATAACTACCTTTAATGTAGTTATTTTCTCTTTAGTATTCTTTATAACTACTAATTATTTTAAATAGTGCTTTTAACTAGCAATCACACTTTAGTGTGCAATGGGTACGCCGAAGATGTGTGGAAGGTCAATTAATAAAAAAAGTTTGTATATATTATGTCCACTATTTATTTATTATGAAAATCTTTTAGAAATATTACTTTTTGAAAACTATTGTTATCCTTAATATTATATTATAAATAATAAAATATTATTAATAGTAAATTATTATTTAATTTATTATTATTGTAAAATATTATTAATTAATTAATTATTATTTTAGAAAATCAACAATTATGCAATGTATAACAAAATAAATGCAATTTGTCAAAGAATTTATAGAAATGGATTTGTTAATTAATTAATTTTTATTTATAGTATAATTAGTTGAAGAGAAAGCCTAATGTTTAAAACTTAAAACTACGATAACAGTTAGTTTAGTTTTATAAACTACAAACTGCCAACAATAAAAGTTAACACCCTCCCAAGGAGAACAAAAACTTGCCATACTTTTTCCTTGATGGAAAGAAGAATCCAAAAGAAAAATAGGAGGGAAGCTCTGCAATTCATATTACTTTTTCCTTGATGTGAACAGAGGAATGCGTGAATATTACATTTATATACACAGTGCAAAAATAAGTACAAAACTGAGAACAAATTAACCAATCCCCATTGTATGTATTCAACTCCAAATATCCAAAGTCTGAGTAATTGGACTAGAGCATTCGTTCGTCTAATCATTTCCTTGGTTGGATGAAAAATATGGAGGATGCATTTTCAAATTGTGAGAAACTATATTTTGTAAGGGAGTAGATTGTTTGAGAAAGAGCTATCAAAACTAATAAAATTGAAAACAATCATTTGAGTTCTAACTTAATCCATAAAAATGTAAAAGAACATAGTAAAAGCTGCTTGTGAGTCAGCTTAAGTCACAATTGCAATAAACAAACATTTGCAAATTTCTTTTCATATATAGCATCATGTTGACTATTGAAGAAATTTGCAAAATAAAACCAGAGAAAAAGATTAGTTATAAAAACATAATGCATGACTAGTCTTCAAACTTATGTTCCCTAGTTCTTCCCTTCATTTAAACATTATCCTTATTTTTCTTTGGTCCTAAATGCATCTTCCGACAGTGCCTCCCAATGATCTTCGAAATACAACTATTTTTGATGTATCAATACGAGTCCTCCGGAGTAGGTGTTCCAGTGCTGCCTGATCAGAATAACCACATCAGTAACATGGTCTATTTGTTGTATTACACCTTTTAGTGTAATTTGCTAAATTAAGCATTTTATGTTAGAGAAAATATTTGAATGTCTAGAAAGATTCACTTGTGCATCAAGCTCTGCATGATCCAACTCCTCGTTGAGCATTTTGTAATTGGAGGAAAAAAAATAACCATCTACATACCACCAACAGAAAATGTGTACAATTTTCCAACACAGTGATAAACACAAAGCATCAAAATTTACATAGTCTAAAGATTGAGATAAACCCTCTGTAAGAGAGCATGAAAACATTGCATTTCAATTTGTATAACAAAGTTCAAACAAACTCAAGCCGGTGATATTGACTGCTAAATAGACACACAAATTTCAAGTTGACATTACATAACAATCTTGATTATTTTTCACATTTTCAAAAGCTACCATTAAGGTTACTGATCTATTGAATAATCTGTCTAGATTGAAAAATGTTCAAAACAACTACATACAGATAAATATAAACAGGTAGTTCACCAAAGACTACGCTAATAACCCTGGATAATGAAAACCATGAAATTCATCAAATGATAACAAATTTGGAAAAAATTAACACATGCACTTGAAATGACATTAGATAATGTTACATTAAACTAAGAATGGACATTCAGGAAACATTTAATAGTGGCTGACAAGCTACATGAAAAGACCTGTGAGGTGAAAATTATAGAAAAGATGAAACAAAAACAATGTGAAATCCCACATGCAGATTCCTGAAATGCCTTAAACAAACAGAGCAATAAGTGGGTAAGTAATTACCCAAATTGAGAAACCCACAAACATAACCTGCAGGATGTTTTTTGGATATCCATGGTACATGAATAGCCAATTGAATTAATGCACAAATATAGGTTAGTCAAATTGTTTTATGCACAATGTCATAAGTTACTCTATTGTTCGAAGGTTTAGCGAACCCATTTGTGCACAATGCTTCTCTCGTATTGCATCATCAAGACAAATGATTGTGTGCTATGAATGTGCTGGGAAATAGTTGAAAGTTTTCATTTAATGAACATTAGCAATAATGTTATGTTCACTTAATGAACAGTATCAACAGATTTATCTGTTGTATTTTCACCTATATGCAGCTACATAAGTGCTTGATGAGTATGTTATTCTCTGTTTTCTGAACTTTCTACCATAGTTTCCTTTCCGTGTTGTTGTTTTTCTTTCCCAATTACTGATATCATTAACTTTATGTCATGTTTCCAAATTAAGAATATAAGGAGCATTTGTCATTATTCCAGATACCTTGCCTGAAAATCCAGTATGATCATTACAAAATTTTAACCTCAAAAAGTAAATGACACTGTTAATAGGCTATTTGAGACAAAGCACAGATGCGGAAAACATCCCAAATTTAGAATAAAGGGTTAGACAGTAGAAATATTTTTTGATATGCGGTGATTCCTTTTAGGGTATCAATCTTGAAGTAGTCCATTTTCCTTCCATCTTTTAGGAAAGTCCCCCTTTGGATGGGAAAGAAATTATAAGTGAGTGCATTCTTCCTTAGTTACCTTGCATATGAATGAGAGACTCATGAGCTCTATCTCCTTGGATGAACTTGAAAACCATTGCTACTAAATTGAGGCTGAAGGATCTCATGAGCAGTTCCAATTGATGTGGCTTTATTCTATTGAAGAAACCCCCTAGATTGGATTTTCAAGCCTAGCATGTTTGTGGTGTTATCGAGTTGATCATCAGACCTAAGAGCTTGGAATTTGTTGCTGTTATGCTGTTTTTCATTTGAAAATGCAAATTCCTGTTTAGAATTTTCAATTTATTCTTTTCTTTTTTTTGGTTGCTTTGGGGCAGGTAAGGATTGGTAATGGCTTGCAACGCACTTCAGGATTGGACCATTTCATCACTAATTGCCATATTTTTCAAATTTCTCATAATGTCTGTGTGCAGAGAGTGTTCATTGAATGGCCTTTTAGAATGATTTCCTCCACAGAATATCATATTCTTAGTAAGTTTCCTTTTAAGTGGAGTTGCATCATTGAAAGAAGTGGTTCGTCCTCTGAAAGGAATGAAAATTTAATAGATGTGCAACCTATGGATGGGTCATGTGATAAATTACTACCTACTCCACAGATGCTAAATGGTGGCCCTTCCTACTACAATTCACTTGCTCCACAAGAATCCCAAATGACGGATCCTGCAGCTCATTCCGAAATTCAAGATATGCAAACTGAAATCAGTGCAACCAAGAGTGGTTTTGGCACTCATGCACCTGATGAAAGTGAGGTATGTCGCAGCAAGGAAGATTAATTGAATGGATAACAATCAAAACTATGTTAGATAGTCTTCCTGTTATGTACCTATGTCCATGATATTATGATATACTTGTAGACACCTAAAAATGGTCTGTAGAATCTAATTAATTGAATACGACTTATTTGATTAATTAATCTTAAATTCTTCTACTTAGTAAATAAATAAAAATATTTATTTATATTAAGTTCATTTATAATTCTTCTATTTTCCTCTCCTAATTAAATAAACAAAATTAAAAACTTTGTTTTATTTAATTATTATCATTTTCATCATATTATTTCTCTCTTAATTAAATAAACAAAATTAAAAACTTTGTTTTATTTAATTAGTATCATTATTTCTTCTATCTTAAAATTAATACACAATTTAAATAAATTGTGTTATTTAAAATCACATTTCTTCTTAATTAAATAAAGATTGCTAAAAATCTTTTATTTAATTATCATTCCCCTTTTAATTTAATAAAACAAACCCTATAGTTTGATTTATTAAATTATTTATTCTTCCTTTTGCTAAATTTAAATAAATTAAAAATATTTAAATTTATGCATAAAATTTGCACTATTCACTCACCAATAAATATTTATTTCTCACCAATCAAATTAATGGCACTGCCATTCACGGGAAAGCTTCAGGAAAAATTTGCAGGAAGTTCTCTCAACAACCTTCCACCCACCTTCCCTCTTATCTTGCCTGGTGTTTTCATGGGGAGAAACCATTCTCCATGATCAGCTCCTTCTTCTCATCCCAAGCCTTTAGATTCTCCTGAAGAAATCACAGCCCCTCATCCCGGTTTCTTGTGCAATTGTGCTGCCGTGAAAGCTATAAATACAGCTCTTGGGCTACACAAAAATGATCCTAACTTATGCAATTTTACTCTGCAGGTTTCCAAACATTCAAGCATTCCAGCAATCAAGTTTTAGGATCAATCCATCAAGCTTTCTTCAGCACTTCATAGTTTTTCAATCATGGCTGTTTACAGTAGTTTATTTCTCATGAATTTTACTATAGAATCATCTTAGTTGCATTATAGAATCATAATAGATTAATTCTCATTCTCTAAGTGTCACGTAATAGTTTAATTAGCTTACAAATATAAGAGCTAAGTAAATTAGAGAAGTCTTTAGAGTTAGAGAGCAATAGGATAAATTTCTATAGATTTTGTAGTTTAATTTAGTTTAAAATTCTTAATCTTAGATGCAATATCTTATTTAGAAGTGTAGATGCATTGTTTGTCTCATTTTTCCCCTTCTACAGCTTACAATACCTATGTACCTATGTCTATATTAGGGTTGTGCATACTAGAAACAGAAAGTTGACTAGAGGTCATCGCAGGACACCAATGCTGCTCCATTAGGATTGCATGGTGATGAAAATATCACTATTGTTGGAGAATGTAATAGCAGTTTGTTAGCTACATCAATTGGATATAATTTGTTGGAAATTGAGCTTCCAGGTTAGTAATAGTCTGAAGGAGCCTTGCCGCCTCTAAAACTTTGAAGAGCATAGACAAGACTTGTTGATATTTCATATCTAAACCAAATGTTACAGAAATGTTATAAACATGCTGAGGAGTTTAAGGTACATTAATAAGTTAAATGAAGCAAAGTCAAACTCATAATAATTTGTAAAGTTCAGGTTAGATTTTGAGAGTGTGTTGTATAACTGCAGATAAGTTAAAACTAATAAAATAGAAAATAATAACCCTAAGTATTTCTATTCCAGGTGTATTTGATTTGTTTGTTGAAGACACTATAAATAAGAGAATAAAAAATCTACCCTAATAAGAGGCTCAATCTCTATAGAGGAAAGAGGAATCTTAGCTGTAATGTGACTCTCAATGATGATTGACAAGCTGAACAAAGTGAGAAAGAGTATTTTGTAGTCAAATTTGGGCTCTATTGTGTTACTTGAGTCATTTATACATGTTTTGAAAGGTGACCCATTCCTCTATTTCGAATATCCATCCAAACTTGACTTAGACCATGATTTTTGGAAGCATTTTCTCCATGAATTGAGGCCAAAGTGTGGTGTCTACTATGGGTGACACAAAGGGGTAACAAACACATAATTTCCACAAAAATACAAGCATAGCACAATCCTCCTTCATAGTAATTGTGCCGCATAGTTCCAATACATTTTATATGCGGATAAATAAGGGGGATATTGCCAAATGTTGTATTTCCAACTGCCCTGCTAGACATGTATCCAAAATTAGGAAGTATAGAAAAGGCACAGCTGTCAAGCCAACTCCAGAATAATCCCTGGGAGTAATCCCTGTTGTCTCCTCTGATGTTATGGACTAATAATATTTTACAAACTGAAGAGGGAGGCTAACATCTGATTCTGGGATCTAACTTCTAGCACTTATGTCCTCTTAAGGTATAGAAATATGGTGAAGGGATCTTAGGGAAAAATATAATCCAAAATTTTAGATGTGTCTGAATATTTTAAATGAATGGTGATTTATGTCAAATGGAATTTCAATTTCCCCGGTAGACATATGCATAATGTGGAAGAATACACAAGGCATGTGAGAAATTTGGAAAAATTTCTAGAATTATAAGAATATATATATAACCAGCGTAGTAAGGATTAAAATCATGACCATAGTTTGTCATTCGGTAAAAGAGTGAAATTGTGAAGTTGCAGCTAAATCTATGCCAAGATACGCATTACATAATACCTATCAATGGCTGAATGATAACAATACAAACTCAACTCAGCCTGCAAAGAGGGGTGGTGACCATTACAATTAAAGCCCTAGCATACATTAGTTTTTAAATTTGAGTGATGTCTCACTTACAATACATCACATTTAAGAATTGAGTGGAGGTATGGTAAGAAACCCAAAAAATATGAAATATAAAACATGAAAACTAGGGCAATTGACTTACCTCAAGATTCTGCACAAATTTTGTCTTAATGTCAACGATGCTGACAAAGGAAATATACGGATTGTAACATGCATACAATAACAAAACAATTGCTATAGAATAAATTATAGCTTAACAAAAAATGAGGTGCGCATGTACAGGTTGCTAAAAATCAGTAATCAAACTAGGGCAACTGACTCACCTCAAAATTCTACAGAAATGGTGTGTCAAGGATGTGGATGATGAAAATGAGCAAAACTTTCTAGAAGAATATTACACTACAACTATGAACAAGTCGATAAAAATATGAAAACAAAAATCAATCTAAGGATAAATTAATATGCAACTAAGAGGTTGTTCGAGGGTCGTATTTCAGGGTTACTCCACTATTTTCCATGCTTTGTTGGACAAAATAACCCCCACATTCTTCTGAAGGAGAGGTTGTCGAGAGCTGGAGATAACGCGCCATAGTGGACAAGTGTTAAAAGGGTCGTATTTCAGGGAAACTCCATTGCGTGGCATGTTTTGTTCCACTGAATAATTCGCTCATTCTTTGGTAGTAGAACTTCCTAACTGCTGGAGAAAATGCGCGCGTTAAACATTTGCAAGTGGGAGAAAAAATGACATTTATTAAAAAAAACACTTAAAAATATTGTATGGACGAGATTAAATCAACCGTATTGCATTGTTTCTAATGAATTTTTGACCGTTGATTTCATAATTAACTTTGCAATTCTCAAATAGGACACGCCTTCAACGTAATTATCTTTTACGATTTTCGTTAGCCAAGAGTTAAAGTTCAAAGGAGACAATAAATATGAAGGACAATATACATTTCATTTAATTAAATTCAAGTCCGCCACTATGAAGGGACATCTATTCTAACCCTAATTGTTGCATTTGATTTAATTAAATTCAAGTCCGCCACTATGAGAGGACATCTATTCTAACCCTAATTGTTGCATATGTTTCTCTTAAATTTTGTTTTAGTCACGGCATAAGGTCATGGCGGCGTGGCAGAGGGCAACGCAGGTTCCTTCAAACTTCGTATATGCTTTCAACCTATCTTATATGCATTATATCTTTATTTTATTTGGAACAAATATTTGTTGGGTTTTAATCTATTTGTTTACTATATAAATTTTGAGTCTCGCATACATGGATTTATATTTTTAGTATTAATTTTATTTTTCACTGCAAAGGAGGCGAGTGGCAGTGGCGGCTAGAGCTAGAGGGTGCCGACTGAGAGTCAGATCTGGTTTCCTCACCGTTGTTCCTTGAGGCTTCATTATTTTTTTTCATTTCATATTAAGGTTTTTGCTTCATTTCCAATTATATATATATATATAGATATAGATATATATATATATATATATATAATTTTATTATTATATATGCATACCACTTATTTATTTTCCTGCATTTTACAAGGATCTAAAAAATTGCACAGATCTGGGAGTATTATACAGCAAGGATTACTTATTGCTTTTGTTTGGTTTTAAATTTAAAACCCTAAGTAATTTATTTATTTATTTTCCTCCACTTTAATGTGTAAGTAGAGATCTGAAATCTTATTTGTTTTGGTGGCAGAATAAATATGCAATGAACAGAGGGTAGATTTATATAAACCTGTTATGTTTTGTTTCAAAAAACAAATCCATACATTTAAGTTTTTTTTTTAACTTTTTGTTATTTTGTTTACTAACGACTTTCTACAACCTAATATCTTATATATGTATATTTTGTGACTACTTTGTTCTACAACAAAATTTTTTATTCTTATTCTACTAAAATGATAGTAAAAAATATATATAGCTGCAGTTGTTATGCAGCAAGAGCAATATGTTTAGAGGGAGTGTGACTGTGCAGCTGCCACTCTATTCTTCTATTTTTTCCAATTAATGTTTAAACTAACCATATATAAGAATATATGAAATATATATATTTATATAAAATATATTATTAACAACATTTATAAAATGTTTTTTTTTTTAATGAATCTATTTAGCAAAACATTAATTTAGTTAGTCTTATACACATATCACTTGCGAAAATGACTATTTAAAAGCAAGTAGAAATTTTGGTAAGTTTTAGAGAAAATATTACCACTTCTATTCTACCTAGATTTATATTATTTCTTTTATTATTTTTTGCCATTGCTATTTAGTAGAAAAGAAAATTAATACCTTTTTAAGTATTCAAGATCTATAATTTATGAAACAAAATTAAACCTACTTTCTTTTTTTTTTGTTTATTTCTAAACAAAGGAAAATACAATTACATAAACAAAACTTTCATGATATTTACAATAAGATTTATGGCAGAAATATTTTGCTACATTTTAAGGTATTGTATCTTGGATGAACACCTTTAGAACTTTAGCAAAATGAGGTAAACACTTTCATTTAAAACTTTAAACATCATTTTCAAATGCTCACTTTTGTTAACATAGCCTCTTTATACCTTTCCATTAAGAACACAATACACCGTTTTCTTTTACAATATGAGTCCAAAATCTAGCATTTTCACTATGAGAAAACACCAAACTCTCTCATTTAATAAACAAGGGTTTCAAGTAGAGGCATCAAGAGATAAAATCAACATTTTTTTTATCAAACTTTTATAAAGAATACATGCTAATGAATAATGCTTGCTCTAATACATATTTCACTCCTAAATAAAATACTATATTTCCATATTACAACAATATTTGATATTACAATGAATACACACAAATGAATAAGGTTTGCTCTCTTCTTCTTCTTCTTCTTCTTTTCTCTTATGTTACAACAATCACTAGCTTTCTATATTACAACTAATTTTGAGAAATACAATAAACACCATACAATGGAATAAGGCTTGCTCTCCACCCTACCGTAATGGCGTCATGGAGCCTCGTGGACTCTAGCCATACCCCCGAGCAAGAAAATATCTACCAAATGGCTTTGGTATGAAAACTAAACAAAATACTACCCATTTCACCCAACTTACTCTCAATCCACATACTCACAAATTTGAACTTATCTTTTCAAACAATTTAACCAAATAACAGAGCAAATCTTCTAATTAAACTAGCTTGATAACACTAAGGAAAGAATGGCTTATCTTCACAACCATGCTCTTTGAACACCTCCATCATATGTGAAAGCTCATTTCCTCTCACCATCCTGTGAAAGCTCATTTCCTCTCACCATCCTTCTCTTTTTATTTTGCACTCCATACACACAAGGGTTCTCCAAAAGGAGAAGTGGGTAACACCTTTTTCTCTCTTCACTAAGAAGATATATAAGAGATTCAACTTGAATCTCTTTGAATGAGGGAGTGACACTTGTCACTCTCTCATTCAAGCTTTAAGCACGGTCTCCCACAAGTGCTCACACATGTGTGAGAAAATTTGGGGAGATGGGAAGAGAAGGAGTGTGCTCCACTCCATCTCAAAAGTCTCCATCTTGATTAAGAGGGGGATGGAGTACTTGGTTTCTCCCTCTCTCATGTCACATCTCATACTTGGTTTTTTTGAGACTAAGACCTTTCCCTTTTTCCCAAATCCGCCACTTTTCAAAAAGAGCAATAAATGAGGGTCATATCTTGGATATGGTCCAAGATATGGCTATAATTAAGCCCCCAACCCTTAGCTACCTATCTTAGGACCTTAAAAAATATGTGACTACTTAAAAATATTCTTTTTAACTCCTTTTAAAACCATCATAAAGAATGCATCCGAGTTTTAACTCCAATTGAGTGTTTGCAACCCTTAATTTCTTACTCACCCTCTCAAGACATTTTAATACATAACCCCAACCATTAAACCCTAAAACACAATCACTCCAACATTAAATACTAACAATTTTTTTGTTTTTTGATTACAAGGGTTCTTTACTTAGGTCTTTATGGCCCTCCTTTTATCCTTGACATAATTCTTATACCTACACATTAGCTCACACTATTTATATCCAACTAAAAATCTATCTTAAATCAGTAAATACTAAAATTAGAAAGAATCATTCATCTCTCCACTTAATTTAATTTTATCTAATTTATTCATAATTGTTGATTATAACTCAATTAAATATAGAATTTGTTTTACTCACCTCTACCACATGCTCATGGTCTTACCCTACTTGATTGATGTTTCATCCATGCATATCGGGTTGTAGTCAACCAACCTTTGCGTTCCATCATATGCAAGCCATAAATCTTCTGGTCACACTCACTATCAATATCCACCTTAGGAGACATAAAACTCATTAGTATTTGTCAAGTAAGATCTAACTCCAATATCCCTCCTAGCTTCGTATTAAATCAACTAGTTCATTGAAATTTAATTTGTAAATCATAATCATCTCCACCATAAAAAATTAGCCCTAGTTAGACTGGATGTTCATTTTTTTTAATTTACATATCATTAAATAAATCATCATAACTCTATAAGATGAAAATTTAAGAAGCTAGAGATTCAAAGTATAATCATTTAACCTAGATAGCAATCCTTACTTATTAAAAAAAACAATATATGATACAATGGTTAATTATTCCCCTTATTGAACCAATTCAAAATCCAAAAATTCTATTTTGTTATATAAACATGTTCTCATTTTAATGTATTAGAGAGCCCAAATAGGTTTGTTAATATAGTACATTAATAATAGTACACTTCATTCATCATCTCTGATGTGATTCACTAGTAATCAATATAATACACATAGTATGTCAGGGTTGTATTAGTTGCATATAAGGTGAGGCCTTACAGATATAGACAGGAAAACTTATAGAGAGAGAAAGACATAAAAGAGAGAGGGAGATAGAGATAAGATATAGAGAGAGAAAGACATAAAATGGAGAGGGAGATATAGATAAGATATAGAGAGGTGGATAGAGAAAAAATAAAGTGAACTCCTATAATAAATTTACTATTACAAATATATAATTTTGTCTAATGAAAAATTATATTTAAAATATATATTTATTGAGTGAATGCTAATTGAGATCTTTGTTACATAAATGACATCATTTGCTAAATGACCTACCAATTGACCTCATGTACTACACATATGTCTAAGAAAATACACCAAAATTTTCTCTAATTGAACTTCCATACCTCTTCAGCATACCTATTGCAAACCAAGGTGGAATTGCTAGTAATAATTTTATATATGTATTTAACATGTCAAAATTTGTTCATTATGAAAATCTTGGCCATAATTTTCATTTTAATAATCATACTCTAAAACCTTCATCAAGACCTTATTTTCAATCGTAGCCCACCAAAATGGGGAAGTGAGTTGAAACCTTATTTTCAAGCATAGCCCACTAAAATGGAGAAGTGAAAGTCAAAACCTTATTTTCAAGGTAGCCCGCCAAAATGGAGAAGTGAAAATGTGATGCCTAATTTAGGGTTGAAACCTCTGCCCATTTTTCTGCATCGGACATGATTTGTGTAGAATCTTGCGGTAAGTCACTTTCCATGGTTTTAGTTAATTTTACTTTTCAAATTTATACATGGTTAGGCCATTTTTTATTGTGTTAAGAATGATTGCTCATTGCATAGGTGAATTTACTATATTGTTCAAGCTTAATTTGAAACCAAGGATTCATAACAAGGCTTGTCTGTGTTAAACTTAATCTTGAAAGTAGGTGATATTGAATAGGAGCAATGCAAAGATTACAAGAACAATACATTTCACCGTTGGATTTTCCATGCCCATGGAACCCATCGTGAGTATTCCCTACTCATTCAATAGCCACAAAAAACATCCATGTAAATGAGATAGAAAAAAGGGGTCACAAAAATTTTATATGAATTTTTAATTTCTTTACCTATATCACATACATTTGCCTCCAAGGAAACATAGCTGCAATTGATTTTAAGTCTAGAGTTAAAAATGAGATAGACACATAGGGTCACTAAAATTTGATCTTACAATGGGTCACAAAAATTTGATATTATAATCCTTCAACACTTGGGTCTTCTAATCTGAATGCTTGGGGATTGTGTGTGATGATTTGCATAACATTGGAAGGTCCCTTCATCTAGATATTGTCTCCTCAATTGTGTTAGCAATCTATAGTTTGACCTTCCCATGATTTAAGTATCAATTACCTTAAGGTCCTTTGGTTTGGCCTAAAATAGTCATTTACAATATAATATTCTCTAAATAGGAAAGATGTAGAAGACCATTCTAGATCAAACACAATATTAGATGACAGTCCACAAAATGGTTTGGACTATAAAAATTGGCTATTTGTAGAAGGGGGTTAGAATGAGTTTATATGAGGAGCTATACATGCATCATATAAAGAAGTGGAGAGCCTTAATAGCTTTGAGGTGTCATCAGATGTTGAAGCATGAGCTAAAGATAACACCAATGTAGAAGATAGAAGTAGAGTAATGTGGACTACCATGCTACCTAATACATGAAGTATACAACATTCACAATATCAAAAAAAGTACAAAAAGGAAGAGATTAGCTTTATAGATACTTACCTTGGATTAATTCATCAATGTATTAATCTCCCCCTTGGCTTGCACCACTTTGTGAGAGATGGTTGTAGGTGAAGTCAAGATAGATAGAATAGGACCTAAGTAGACCAAAATTGTGGATTTCAAAGAATTGGTATACTTCATTGGCACAACTACCATTCATTAAACCTCAAAAGATTTTATACTAACTTTTTCCCCTTGGTGTAAGGTATTCTTAGCCCCAAATCCTCTTATTCTCTCTAAGGAAGATGTATATGCATGAGAAGAGTGAATGAAGCATCTTCTTCTTTTAGAAATGTGAAAGGTTAGAAATTTCCTACTTGGAAAATTTTGCATATATTTTTGTACTCATTTTGGTTTCCATTTGCTAGACATGTTTTAGTTCCATTTGAATTGTTTTTCTAATTTTCCCTAATTATAGATGGATAATGTATGGAGATCCAGATCGAGGAATACTTATGGGGTTGAGTGCTAATGTTTGGACAATTGTGCTAGAAGGGTGTTAGTGTGCATGTTCAATTTTGAAAAAGTCACCACTTGTTCATTCCCTAATCATTACTTTGTTTCCAATGACCTTTTATCTTGAAACTCTATAAATCTAGCTTTAGCCTCCATTTTTTGGGTTACACAAGAAGAAAATAGAAAATATAGCAAGAATTTATAGTCTCTCTTCAACATGCCCAATTGATCAACATGACTCCATTACATAGTAGGGCAAAAAGCAAGAGATTTGAGGACTAAAGTTTTTTGAAGCCCCTAGAGCCATAATAGCCATGAACTCTTAGTAATATCCTAATCTCATATATTCTCTTATCCAATCTCTCATTCACTCCATTGGAAGCCATAGATTTCCATTTCCTCTTCCCCTCTTAAAGCCATAGCCAAAAATCCTTGCCATAGCCTTCCCTATTTGGATATAATACATTTTTGAATTTTTCTTATCCCTACATTCTCCATTTCTTTCTTTTTGTGATCATCATCGCTATATTTTCCCTCCATGATTAACATATCACTATTACATAGTTTTTCTTCAAGGGTTTACATTTTTTATCACTAAATCTTTGCAAAAAATACATCCACCATAACTAGGTCAGCAAACACTCAACTTTTTCTATTATGCTACTATTTAGGTTGAAATACACCATCTAGGGGACTGAGTGACACAATTTATTTAATAGCTACACATCCTTTTACCCCTTATTTCCAACCTCAGCCTAGGATATCTCAAATTTGATATATGATGTTCACATTCTATAATCGGGAGGAAGATCAAATAATTTTGGTTGGTAGATCTTGAAAGTTTTAGAGGCATTGGACACCTTGACAATATTGTCTTGGCTTGACTTGTAGAAGTGCACAATTTGATTTGTAGAAGCGCTCAATTTCTTTTGTAGTAGCACACACATTTGAAAGTTCTCCATTTGGTTTGAGAATTACCCAGTATCACTCTCTGGGTATGTGCAGGATCATCATGGAAAAAATAGGCCCTTAAGTGGCAAAAAATTTAGAAGAATCAGAGTTAGCCAACTTGATGTAAAATTTTGAATAAGTTATCTATATTATTTCAAAAATATGTAAGAATAGAATCTGTAGAAAATTGAATGTATTTTCTAAACTACTAGGCTTTTTTTAAAAAAAAAAAATCTATTTGGTGAAAATTTGAAATTTCAATGCAGGTACTTAAATTTCAGGGAAAAAATAAGTAGGTTTTTCTATCCACCTTAACCACAATAAAATGATAATATTCTTTTATAATATTTTATACATAAGTAGAGGACTCATGTCTAGATGTGATGCATATTTTTTTATAATTTTTTTCCAAGTAAATAATTAATTATGAATTTTTATTACAACTTTTAAAAAAAAAAAACTCATATCTCGACCACCTTAACTTGGTCAAAACTTCATGAAATTAAATTTTTTTTTAATCCTATAGTATGCGAAACATAGAATGTGATGCATATTTTGGATTCAAAAATGTGATATCATTTGAAAGCTATAGATGTTTTTCAATCAACCTATCAATCGGGACTTTAGTCGTAATTCTAATAGAAAATGAATAATAATAATTTATTAAATTCAAACTAAAGAATAATTTATATTGGTGGAAATCTGAGAATCTCCTTTAAAAACCCTTTTCATTTCATTAATTTTGGGTTAAAAAAAAGCCGTCAGCAACATACCCTACAAATACCCATCATATCGCCACTTTTTGGCCCATCACGATCCTGCACATACCCCTCTTAGTCTCCTACATCTGTTTCTAGCATCAAAAAAGTCAATTGTAGGTGTATCTACCCCATTTTCCCTTTTCATTGTTGTAGCTTAACAAATTTACACTTATCATTTCCCAACTCTTATATTTTATGTTATAGATCAGATTTAAAGATGAATTTCTATTTTTTAATTTTTCTGTTATAATTTGATTTATTAATAAGTACGAAAGGAAAGAAATAACTATGTCTTATGGAAACCACTTTAGGAGTTATATGTTTTGTATTTTCTTGTTATAATTTGATTTATTAATGAGTACAAAAATAAATAAATAACTATCTCTTAATTAAACCACTTTAGGAGTTAAATTTCAATCTTCCAAAATGACAAAGGGAAACCTATAAATACATATTAGAACATATTATGTTGTAGGAGTAGAGCACTTGTTAAGGGATGTCAAGGACACTACTATCAACACACTTGCAACAGAGGTCTTATCATGTCCTTAAGTAGCCTTAATTTTTCAATCACAATGTTAAGTTTTTCTATAAATCTCTTGACATCCCTAAAAAATAAATGCAGCAATATATAGAAAAGGCATAGCTAGCAGGGATATCTTAGTCTCTAGTTGACCTCCACCCTCATTATCTTATTTCAATTCAGTTTCTTCCCAACCCTGCAAATCACAAACTAATAAATGGAAAGCCTTGAAATCATGGAACAAAAAACTACAAGAGATAGAGCAAGCATACAACATTAAAATGTTACTTGCATTAGTAAAAGAAAAGAAGAAATCGGTAGTTTGATATGCAATCAAAAAAGGGAATTTTATGAGGCTACCTTAAGGAAGCAAATTAAAAATTAAATAAAATCATGCTTCAAATTTCATTTAAATGTTCAGTTGTACAGTAGATATCATCCTACTTTGCTTGAGAACTCTTACTCAATTCCCAAAAATAGGAGTTCCCAAATGATGCCAATAGATATTATAAATAGAAAACAAATATCAATATTTTCATATAAAAACAACTAGAACTAATTCATAGGCCCTATGAAAATCTCTAACTTTTTGGCTCCCCTTTGATACTTTTTTGCATATTTATAGATTACATCTCCATGATTAATATGGACTAGAAGGGTTGAAAGGGAACATGTTAGTCTTTTCTATTTAATGGGCAATAAAGAGTCTAAAGTGACTGAAAGAATCAAATGTAGCTATTTACTCTAGATGCTTTATTTTCATTTGGTTATTAATATATCCAAATATAAACCATGATGACTTAAATCAAAACTAGAAGAAATCTCATGAAAACTAGAAGAAGAGATCAGTGATTAGATGAATCATGGAAATGAAACCAACTCCATAATCCACAACAAACAAAATATGCAATGAAAATGAGAATACAGACCTTAAAAGGAGTTTTCATGGATAAAGAATCATCCTCCCTTAGATCTTGTGAGAATTCCTAAAATCTCTTCAGTTATCCACAATATCCACATGCCATGAGCTTTGATACAAATATTGTGCATAGTTCTTCTCAGTTTATTCAATTTGGTGCTATTATTTTTATCCTATGATTTAGGCTTCAAGTTGATCCCTCTCATTAGTATTTGTCTTCTAGAACTATCTAGAAGAGGGTAATCAAAATCAGTACTAGAATATTTGAAATTCAAAGATCCTTTCCCTGAAACTGAAGCTTTTTTCTTGACAAACCAGAGCTGAGATGAGCCAAGAACTATTGGAAGGGAAGTTGAATGAAAAATGAGAGCAACTAAAATCCTTCCTAAGAAAAGTGCCCTTTCCACTATAACTATCAATTCTAGTGTCTCATTGTTCATTTTTTTCTGGTATCTCCTCATTTTTTATTTCTTGATAGAGAGCTTTTGAAAGATGTGCAAGATGTTCTTCAACCTCAACAATCAATGTTGAGATAAAATGGAAGCATTTCTCTTGCAAATAAGGTGCTAAATCATTTATCCTTGAAGGAGATTTATGTGCATGAAGATAACTTAGGAGGTCTTCCAGAATACTCTTGGACCCCTCATCTTTTGTATCTTTTATTTGACTAACCTCATTTCCAAAATAATTGTTAAGGCAACCAAACCAGTCTTCATCATTTGTCATCATAAATCTAAAACTCAACCTAGGTAAATTGACCATTTATAGGTCCCCTCTCTAGACAAGCTAACCCTCACTAGTAGTTAATTTGTGCAAATGGGTTTCAACATCTTTGTAACTTTCTATAGATATAACTATGGCTTCAAGGAATTTACCAACCTTAACTCTCTCACGCAGATCTATAAATCCATCAACTATTATTTTTTTCATCCTACTAACAAATAGGCTTTCAAAAATTCCATCCCATAGACTCTTTGAGTGCTTCAAAACAATTTCACACATGCATTGCCATGGAAACTCAACATTTGAACCAAAAAGCATTTTTAGCCACTCCAAGCTCCCTTCAAATGCATCCAAACTATCCAATGTTTCTCTGATCAATGTCTCATTCTCTACAAGTTCCTTGCCAATTTTCACAAGATCAAGCAAATACTTTCCCCCAAGCTTATCTACAAAGAGAATATCATTTGTGCATATCTCAAGCAACCCTAAGCTTGATACTTTGATATAAATTCACTCAACAACATCATCATAGTAGCTTGTATCTTCTCTCTACGATATTTCAACAACTACACCTCACTGTCTAGGTTTGTAATACCACCAAACAACTGTGATCTAGGTGGCACTACCAACACAGTGTTATAAAAAAGAGGAAAATCATTTAGAACCTCCAAGAAGAGTTCCCCAGCCTAACATAGCATTACCTGTATGACTCTTACCACATTACATAAAATGGAACTGATTGCCACCACCTTATTGGTCTATCAGTGGAGCTATGAGGGGAGTTCCCTCAATGTAGTAATGTTAGGCCGATAGTGTTAATTATAATTCAGCTCAGTTATTTCATATGCAAAGTCTTCACTCATAATACCAATGATTTTATTTGTGAGATAATTTTTAGCCTGTTCTCTAGCAACCTCAACAAAACTATTGACCCGTTGATTGACATTGTAATTATAGAAAACAAGATCATCCTAGTTTACAACTTATGTTGCTACAATAAAAATTAAATCTAGTAAGGAACTTAGTGATTTAGAAATATTCAAGAGGATACCTGTAGAGATGAGACTGTATTCTGGTGTAGGAGCATCTTGCTATGTATGCAAATTTTGGTCTTAGGATATAGGATGCAAGGTTTTTAAGTCTTTTTTCATGCAAATAAGGCCATAGTAGACCACTTATGATGTAAATTGAGTCTTGGGTTCATTTTGTAAAAGTTGCATAGACTATTAAAAGTGTCAAATGTTGCAAAATTGAAAAATTAGAAAAATTGCAACAATAAGAATATGAAGGGTCAAGAGTCATGTAGAAGTTGTTGAGTTAGTTGTAGATCTAGTTGAAACAAGTTGGAAAAGGCATAAATAGCCTCAATGCATCATTGTAACGAGGTGATGGAAGAAAAATTTAAAGTTTGAATTGAAGAAACCCTTATTTTCTTTATTGTCCACACCTTCATCCCTGTTCTGATGTTTTGTATAGAAGATATGGCCTGGATCATGGTCTAAGACTGATTGGATGTGTTAGTAGTTTAATTCTTCTTCTTTTTTTCAACAATTTTCATTCTTTTTTATTGAGTAATGTAAGAGATATTGTGGTTTTTTTAAAAGATGTATGAAACACTACATTAGGGTTAATAGTGAACAAATTTAATTGTGTTTCTATGATTTTAGCTAGTGGAAATTGTTGAGAATAATTGAAATGGTTCTTCAATTGGTATACTTACATGTCCTAAGTTTGTAGGTTGTGGAGTTATAGTTTTCTATTGAAATCATGATGCCCTAGTTCTATATTCTTAGGTGCAACAGACTGGTAAAGATAGATTTAATGGTTTTACTATGCTTTTCTAGTGAATCAAAGGATCATTATAGGTAGTTAAAATTTTGGAATGGTTTTAGATGTGATTTTGTCCCTCTTAAATTTGGGGTTTGTTGAAATCAAAATAAATTGAGTGTTTATAATCACCTTACTATCATGACAGATTGTGACTGTCACAGTCAAGGTTGGGGTAGAGTGTATTATTGATTTCCTATGGCTAATGATTATAAAATCCTTAAAGAAACATTTTTTGAAGTGTATTCCATTCTATTGAAACTATGGGGAAGGACAAAGAGTCCCTTTTATTTTTGGGTGCCAATGTTGACAAGTTTGATCAATCTTAAAAAGTCTAAACAGGCCTAAATTGTAGAACACTAATCCATTTTTATGAGTCTTGTTACAAAACAAAGTTATCCTATCTTTTGATATGTGTTTAAAAATCTTAGGGGGCATATGAATATATGTGTGGAATTTAGTTTGATGATTTGGTTCAAGATATATGGTCTAACATACCTTATTGCAGGGCTACTAGCCTAAGAGAGTCAACAAGGGAAAAATTTATTGATGAAGGATCTGAGTTGCTAGTGGGGTTTTGTGAGTTTTAATAGGTTGGTATCAACTTGTGAAGGGTCCATCAAGAGCCAGTTTAAGTATTATATTGTTTGATTCCTCAATTGTACTATTTCCAAGAATTCTCTGAATGAGCCAAGAAAGGATGAATCATATGAACACTGCCTGGTTGAGTTGAGCATTATGTGTTTATCCTCCTTGTACTGCATCATATTCTTAGCTAGATCATTTCCATTTCCCAATAGTTTTGTTGAGTCTTAGCATTCAGCCTTTCAAAAAAGTAATGCCTACCAAAGAACAATGAAAAAAATCTAACTTTGGCACATTGAAGCTCTATGTGTTACATGTGCATCATAGTTGTTTGAATTATCATTGTCACCATAGAGAGAAGCTACCTCATGTTTTGAATTCAATTTTCCTATCAACTATAAGTAGAAGCAGCAGAATCAAGGATGTAATAAGTTGTTGTCATTTGAGAATTTCAGAGACCGTGACTTTCACTAGTTGATTTTCAAAGAAGAGAGCTCATAGCAGGGGAGGAGCCAGTGCACCTTAAAGATCCCTATGGGGATTATTAGGATATATTTCATTAATGGAGGGGGCAAGCCTATCTCAGTTCTTGGCATGATCACAAGAGATAACATAGTCATCCTCAAGGGGATTTTAAAACACTAAATTTTGGAAGGTGGTTTACTGATGTTTTCCCTTACCTATAACAATATTGGAAGGTTATATTTTGATATCTTGGATAATAAGAAAGGCCTTTTTAATAATTCTCCATGATTTCTAGCTTGAAATATCTTTATATCACATTGCAAGGATAATGAAAAAGGATTCCCTTTCCACTTCAAGAACATTATGATTTTTATTTAATGCTAGCTTCAGGAAATTTGCAAGAACTATAGCTTTAGCCTTTTTATTTGTGGTCCAAGGCAGGTGAACAACAAAGGCTCTAAATAGTTTTCCTTCTTGATCTGTGAGGAGATTTCTTGCCAAAATATACATAATTCCACAATCATAATTCCTGCCAATCAATTGCGCACATATTAAGTGAATGGAGGTTTTGGAGAAACAATGGAACTTTCTTGAGCTTATAAAAAAAAAACATAAACATATTTGAGTGAAATGGTCATAACAAGATTCATAGGAAAAGATGTGTGAAGATTATCAAATCTTAGGAAGGGAATCTTATTTGTCAAATTGGGCATTCAATTCATTTGTTTAGAAATATTGTAGTCAATAACATTTTTGTTGTGATTGGCATTAACATTTGCTTAAATTGAATAGCTAGCTTATCTAGATTCATTAGGAAGTCTTCTGACATGTTGATTTACCATAGAACAATGAAAAGTAGCCATTTTTGTTCTTCATATATGATGCAATTTTTTGGTATACATGTAAAAGTCTAGGATAATGTGTTTATTTAAATTGGTCATATTTGATGCCTGGTTATATATTTTTACAACTCTCACTATGCAATTTAATTTTGAAACTATACCTTCAACAAAACATACATCTTAGTTATGTAAAATTTATGTTATGATATGAATGATTTATTAAGCTACCAAAGGTGCATCTTTATTAGCAGTTGCCTTGACTTAGCTTTAAACTATTTTTGGGAGCATGGGTAATAACACTTTGCTTCAAATGACTCCTTTCAATTTTAACATAGTTGTGTTATTTTTATCTATAAATTTCTTCCTTCCAGCTGGCTAGCTATTTGGCATTCTTTTTTATTCTTATGTTTACCTATAGGAAGATTTAATGATGATAAACAAGGGAATATGAACATTTAATTTCACAAATAGTACTTGAAATTATGCATTTTTTATAACTTAAAGATGGGAAATCTGTTGGAACATTTTGATAACAAAATGGCAACTAAATTTGTAGGTGTACATTATGTTCCTATCAAAATACAGCTTCCTTCTAGGTCATTGGTTCAAATTTCAATAGGTGTAAAACTTGGGATTACCGTATATGGTGAACAGGTTTGTATTCCTAGCCTAAAAATATTTCAACATCTTAATAAATGCATACATTCACGGAAAGAACATGTACAATATTCAGAAGGGATAGCATCAAAACATATCCAAAGATTGAACTATGTCTTCATAGGTAAGCATTCTTTTTATGTACAACTATACAAAAAACATACAAAAATCACAAATATACACATATTTGTAGCCAAAAAATAGGGAAAAAGTTCAGAATGCCACATAACATGCATTTAGTAAACAAAAGTACCATAAAAATTAAAAATAATACTTCATGTCAATTTATCAAACTTGAACGTCAGCATCATATGGGTCTTCATAAAGAGCATTATCATCACCATTGACATTAGATGATGTAGGAAGATTAATTATAAGAAATGTAAGAGGTTCCATTGACACTTGCACTAAAAATATGTTGGCTTTTTTACTCCTCAAAAAATGAAGATTGTAAATTGAAAATGCTACATATTAAGTAGAGCCAAAGGCTCAAATAGACTAATCAATTGGTCATCTTCTACAATAATACATTGATATGAGTCACATATATATAGTATTTCTCTTATAACTACTTTCATGGGTTGGAGGTGACACAACGTCTTAGACAAATAACCCCATCAAATTTGGGTGGAAAGGAAATGTATTCACACAATATTGAGAACAAGCTTGATCAATGGAAAATTTATGCCATGTTTGCATGTTCCCGCCCACCAAACGATAGTGAGGATGGTGTCTTTGCAATTGATTTTTCCATCACTAAGAGCTAGTTCTAAAGGGAAAATAGTAAGTAGAAACAAAGTCTTTAGTTGTATTATTGATTCAATGCATATTACCCTTCATCCATGCATATGCATCCATTTGGTTGTTTCTACTTATAGTTGTACCAGGATCCATGTTTACCAAACCAAAGGAAATTGCTAACTTTTCACTATGGTGGTAGATAAATGATTCTTTATATACCCTGTTTCCTGCATTTGCCAAGCCAATTTCTCCTACTTTACATAGCTCTGCCATGTTTGTGGATGTGATTTGTCTCCTACACAAGAAACATGTACTAGTTTATGGCCTTCAATCCAACTACATCCAGGTATCTTTTTAATTCCTCTATCTTTCATCAATCTCTTTACTATTTGAACCTCGTACAAATGTTTTAGAGAAGAACATAAGTTGCAGCATTTTTAGGATCCAACTAAAAAAGTAGTGTTGTTGGAAATACTCAGCCTATATTCATATATGATCCACACGTACCACATATTTAACTAGCATCTTAGCATTTGAGAATTTATTACAACAATCAAATTCATGGATGCCATAAGAGAGACTTGATATTAGTAGCTATATGATGACCTAAGGCAGTGAAAATTATGAGCACAACACACTCCATAAAAGATGAACAAGAATATTAATGAGCAACTCAAACCAAGTGCCTCCATACTCCACATATTTAATAAAACTTGAGTTTCTGATCTTGCTTTAGTTTGATTATTCTATAAAATTGGTTCCATAAACCACTACAACTATCAAAGCAAAGACAAGCACTAACAAGTGGGTTTCCTAAATATTTTATGGATGAATTGTGTGAGCACTTTAGAAGCTTTTGCCCTATGTCTAAGTGAGCTATCTCACACATCATCACAAAAAAGAAGTTTTGTAATAATAATAGACCGCTATAAGGTTTTAGAAGAATAAAAATAAATAAGTTTGTTAAGAGGTTTATGGAGTATTAAAAGTAAAGTGAGATTATTAATTGAGAAGCTCACATATAAGGCTAATTAATTTGTTACAAGCATTAAATTGTATAGAAATTTACAAAAAGGGAGGGTACTGAGATGACTTATTTTTTAAACATATGTCAACAAACTAATCCGTTCAATTTTCATCTTCAATGGTCAAAATTAAAACCATCAGATAAAAATCCAAACATTGAGTAAAACATTCTATTAATGATCAAATAAGTGATGAATATTACATCAAACCTATTACTATTAAAATTGTCTAGTTTGTAAGTTTTCCTTTATATATTTCTATTTTGTGGTACAATCATCTCCTTCGTTGTCTACTTTTCCCTAGGATTTAAAGGCCCAAATTCTATACATCCACTTTCTTGCTCTCTCTGAAATGAGACTTAATGGAAATAAAATTTTGCTAAATCCCTACAGATATCTATTTACTAATTTTTCTTTCCTACCCATTGGAGGGAAATAACTTGTACTTTAGAGTCAAGAAGGTAAGTATACCAAGTTCAATTAGTTCTTTCTAGAAGTTGCTGAAAAAATTTAAATCTTGGTCTCTCACCTATATATAGCTGGCATATATTGCATGGTGAATTTGGAGTAATCTATGAAACCTATAGAATTTTTTTAAAAACATACCTATTCATCCTATCAACCACAAAATACATGAGATCCACCATTTTTTAGAAATTGATTTTCGAAGTCTAAGGCTTTTCTAGTTTTTCCAGAGTGCTTCATTAATTCAAATATTTTGAGAAGTTCCTTGAAAAATCCATTTTTTGCACATTCTGCAATGAATCATTTCATTCCATGAGATGACATCTCTTTGAGGAATTATGTCAAACAATTTAGGTGTTTTTTCTACGATTCCACATCTTGCATATATGTCTACCGAAGCATATCCAACTATAACATCTGAAAAAAAATCCCCTACCATTAAGCTTTGGTGCATGTTCATAGCCCATACCAAAGCTCCCATTTTGGAATAGGCAGGGAGGACTATGACAAAAAAAATGGCTTTATACCTGCCAGTTGCATTCATTTGAAAGTTTCAAAATCCTTTTCAACAAACAATGTTCTACAAAATCATTGCATTCCATGAGATGACATCTCTTTGAGGGATTTTGTCAAACAGTTCACGTGCTTGCATGTGCTTCCATATTTTGCATGCATATCTACCAAAGGATTTCCAATCATAATATCTAACAGAAATCCACCTTTTGTTATGCTTTGATGGATGTACATACCCTATCCAAAGCTCCCATTTTATTACAAGTAGGGAGTATATTGGAAAAGGTTTTGGAATCTAGCTTCTTTGGAATTGATGTCAAAGGTGGAGAAGAGTAATGTGAAAAACTAGTGACTATCTGGGGAAGAGAGCCTTGTGGGGAGAAGAGTTGAGGAAAGAAGAGTCAAAACCTAAGGAGGAGTAAGTGTTGTTATGTTGATTGTATTTTTCACATCATGTGTTGTCATCAATGCCAAAGGGGAAGAATGTTGGATGTCGTGGCATGTTTCTGATATGTGGTTGTCATTGATGTCAACACTATTACCATTGTTGCATTATAAGCTGTATATGTCAAGGATATTGAGAAAATTGTAATAAGAAGTGTTGCAGGTTGTCAACGTGAAGTGAATTTATTTTTTTGGTGTGTTCAGTATGTTGTTGTTCTAAGGTTGTAGACTAATGCGTTTCTTGTTGAGTATATCTAGTTTATCCACATCAATTTTTAGAGATCTGTGTGAAGATTTGATCAAGTTATGAAGATTTGTATTCTAACAGTTTTTCTACTACTTCAGTTTGTGTTCATGAATGAAGATCATGTGATTTTAGTTTGTTTAGTTGTTGTGGATGCCTCTCTGTTGTTTCATGATGTTTGTGGATATTTCTATTTTGTGCTATATCTGTGTTGCACATCCGCTTTGATCGTTGTCCTCATGATCCAAGATTTTCTCTTGCGTGTTCATGTTTTTCATGTTCTTGGCTAACAAGGTGTTGAAGCGTGTTGTGGATCTTTGAGGATTAATTAAATGAAGTGGTTCATGTTTGAGAATGTTGCTTTCCATCTTTACTATGTTGTGGCTAACCTTGGTTGATTCGTATGAATAATTTATATTGATCTGAGTCGACTATTTATATTCTTTCTTGCTATTTTGTTGAAGCTGACATATTGCAATGTAATCTCTTGTTGTGGATATATAAGAATGATTTTTTTATCATTTGGAAGTTTGGATTAGTGTGAGGATGTGAATTTTATAAGTCATGTGTGAATATTATTTAGATCATTTGAAGGAAAAGAAGAATAGTGGAGAAGAGTGAAGATGAGTAAAGAAGTGTTCATGAGCTTAACCAGAACTATAGCTAGGCATTAGCAGATGCTATTTTCTCAGTTCAAAGTCTAATGGATTTAATCAAAACCTTTCTATAAGATAGTGTTTCTTCCTTTGTAATTGAGCAGTGAGCTCTAGGAAGAGTGCCTAGATGCATGTGCATTCCCCATTCATATTTTCTTATTATTTTAATAGGGTATAATCTTGTGGGCTGACCTCCACCGTGGTTTTTCCCCTAACAATGTTTCCACATAAAAATATTGGTGTTATGTGTGCATCTAATGTGTTGTTCATTTATGCTTTCATGATTTATGATCAAATCTAAAAATAAGGTTAATAAGTTGAATAAGTTTGAAATTCGGTGACAAATGATTCACCCCCCTCTCAGTTGTTTGCCCTTGAGTTTCCAACACCACCTCACTTTTCATCAAAATAGAAGAAATGACTCGTTAGAGAGAGTGCCCCTTTCAAATGGGTTAATGGAATCTTGTTTCAATGTGGACCCGATATGGTTTTACGACAGTGTGTTAGGGTAGATGAGACCTATAGTATCCTTAGAGCCTATGATGATGACCCTTCTAGAGGGAATTATTCAGCTAAATGGACAACTCACAAGCTTCTGGGAGTAGGATACTACTGGCCTTCAATGCATAAGGACATCAAGAAGTATGTTTGCAAATGTGACGAATGCCAAAGGGTAGGAAGAACAACTGCATCTAATGAAATTCCCCTGCAGCCTCAAGTAGTCCTTGAACCATTTGAAAAATGGGGATTGGATTTTATCAGCCCTGTAGACCCTCCTTCACAAGGAAAAGAGTACATTCTGGTCTATACTGACTATATGACTAAGTGGGAAAAAGTGCAAGCACTACGCGTTGCTAGGGAAGAATAGGTAGCTGATTTTCTTTACAACAAAATCTTCCTCATATTCAAGGCTCCAAGGACAATTGTCACAAACCAAAGCCCCCAATTTATTTCTAAGGTTTTGTTGGCATTCACAGATCATTTCCAAGTACGTCACAAGAAATCCTCACCCTACCACCCATAGGAAAATAGACAAGTTGAGGTCACTAATAGGGAGTTGGAGAACATTTTAACAAAAATGGTTTCTTCGATAAGGAAAGAATGGGATAGGAAACTACTAGAAGCTTTATGGGCCTACAACACCATGTGGAAATCAACTACTAGCTATAGTCCCTACAAGTTAGTCTTTGGGAAGAAGCCCCTCTTACCCATTGAATTTGAACTCCAAACTCTGATAATAGCCATGGAGTTGGGCATGGAGCTTAAACAAGCCCAAATTGAGAGAGTTTTATAGCTTAGCGAGCTGGACAAACTTCATTTGGATGGTGTCCATCAAACTGAACTAGTCCAACAACGACACAAGGTCTAGCATGATAAGTATATCAAAGAGAAAGAATTCCATATTGGGGATTGGAAATTATTGTTGGATTCCATATACAAGGATTATCAAGGGAAACTTAGAACACACTGGCTTGGACCATACAAATTTTTTGAAGTCTTTTCCAATGGTTCGGTCCAGTTGAAACCTATTGATGGTGATGCCTGAACCCTTCTAGTTAATGGGAATTGATTACACATCTATCATAAACCTATCAATAAAGAAGATTTTGAAAAAATGGTAGAAATTTAGGGAGAAATCTAGTGCATCAGTTCTTTTGAGGTAGGTCAATATAGTTTTGTCAAATAAATAAATGAACTAAAAATAAAATAATTTATTTTTTTTCATTTCTGAATGTTTCTTCAATTTCTTCATCAACTTCACCATTTGGACTTGACTAAATTTTTTCTATATTTTGTAGGACTTCATCTTTTTGGAAAAACATGATTCCAGCGCACCCTGCTATGATGCTCTAGAACTTGTTAGCATAGTTGTTCCGATGCTCCGAAACTTGTTGCTACAATGCTCTAGAACTTGTACAACAGACTTGTCCTGCCCCTCTTCCCAATCCTACATTTTGATGAATCACTCAATGATGCTTCGAGAAGCCAAGGCCAAAATGTCACATCTTTCTTCGTTTCGACGACATCTTTTTAGCAATGCTCCAAAATTCTTTTATTTCTTCCTTCCAGTGGCATTTTTCTAGCGATGCTCCAGAATTTGCTCGGGTGCTCTGAAATTTTTTTTGGATGCTCTAGTAGTTTTGGTTGTTGCTCTGGATGCATCTTTTGATGATGCTCTAGCAATTTTTGTTGCTACTCTGGCTGCATCTTTCAACGTTGCTATGAAAATTTTGGTTGTTGCTCCGATTGCATCTTTCAATGATGCTTCAAAAATTTTAGTTGTTGCTCTAGTTGCATCTTTTGACGATGCTCTGGAAACTTTGGTTGTTGTCCTGGCCGCGTCTTTCCAGAAATGCTCCAGTATCTTCAATCCTTTTTCCATGTTCTAATGACATCTCTTTATGATGTTCCATAACTCTCTTTTCCTCTACTTCGTTTGCATTTTTTTTGATAATGCTCCAGATTTTTGTAAAAAAATTCTTTCATCTTTTGAATTTTCCTAAGTTCTGCGCATGCCCATCATTTGATTTTATGTTGCTTTGAGATCTTCTCCCTAATAATCATTCTACCACATCATACTAAATCTTTCCATAATAAATAAAATTATTCTAACACCTTTTCATAATAATTTTCATTGCCATTTCAACCATTCCATCCATGCCATTATTATCCACCACCACCCTTGCCAAATCACATGACTATCCAATTACGTCAACATAGGTAAGTGACGTTTGATCTAATGACAAGACCTAAGGTGCATCTGAATTTATTTACTTAAAAGGTTAGTACTTATTTTGAATAAAGACTAATTAATTGGCATAACTCATTCCTTCTTGCAATTTTGAAATTTGTTCCTTCACACAATTGTTGAAAGTACAAAAGTAGTTGTGAAATTCCCCATGAAAACTCATCATAATTACTCAGTAAGGTGACAAGAAAGGTGATGATTAATTTCTCCTCCATTGGGTATATGGACATAGAATTCATTTTCCATCTGTAATTCAATAAGGAAAGAATTACAAAGTTCTATAGAATTTCGCCGACTAGCAAAGAAACAAAGAGAATGGGAGGAGCCAAGAAGAAGTCTGAGCTAAATTTTGTAGCTCCATTGTTGGCATTGGGAAATATTGCAGCCTTATTTTAGAAAGTCAGGTGGCTAGAATTCATCAAGCAATTTGAATGATATACAAAGCAGTTCATGAAATAATTCATCAAGAATTTCGCAGATGGGCAAACCTTGGTGCATGGCAAGCGATTCCAGGTAAGCATTAAAAGCATTGCTCATCTTTCCAGTCTCAAAAATAAGGGAATTAATTTGAATGAAAATGCCAATGTTCCCTATCAAAACCTGATAGAACTATTTCATAGGGAAGGGTAATCCCAAACCATAATGACTATAAGCACCAGGGGACAAAATAAAGGAATCCATAGAATGTCTCTTCTAGAACCTTGGAGGACTATTGTAGCCTAGATAATTAAGTATTTCACTTGTTAGGGATAGATAATTTTAGTAGTGGGACCCCCTTTTTGTTTGCTAACTCATTTAAGCCATGGCATTGAGGACCCATCTCTTAGGGTAAATTTACTAGCCTTCCTATGTCACTTAGTCACCTCTATGATGGAAAAGTACAAAGTTGGGATAGGGCCCCTCAAACATCACGGCCCCTTATAGTTAATATGAAAATATCATTTTCATAAAAAGCCAAAAAGAAGTGGAAAAAGTTCCTATAGAAATTTGAAAAAGTAGAACCTGGAAGATCATTTGAGGAAGGAGAATCTTCTAGGAAAAAATAACATTTTTTAGAAGGACCCTCCTCAGAGGCATTGGATGCTCCTGAATCCCAACAGACCTTAACGACTCCCAATGGCGATGTGCCAAAAACTTTTTCATATGAGATAGAAACCCCAATATAGGAAGGGGAGGTGGAAATTGTGCACTTCGGAGATGAAGAGGAACCTCATCGCAAGAGAGAGAAATGAAGCAAAGTTACCTTTCAAATGACTCCTTTAAGAAGAAGTAACAGGTTGTCTTCAAAGGCTAATGAAACTGAACCCTAGGACATAGGCAATACTTCCAAAAGGAAGAAAGCTAGGACTCTAGTAAAGGTGGTAGAAATTGATAGTCCACCTGATGGTGAGGAAATAAATGAAATAGAAAAGCAAGGTGATCAATTTCCTAGGGAAGAGGAAAAGAAAACCCCATCACCCAAAGAATAGGAGGGGGAGGAAACATAGTCACCACATTCAAAGCAGATTGAAGATGCACTTGTGGGGGGATTTTCTCCCTTTCTTGACAAAGTGGGAAGCATACCTGAAATTGAGGAAAATGTGCCTCATGAAATTCTCCATTCATCATTCTTTGTGGATATTGGGGAAGAAAATGTGCCTCATATTGATATAGAAATTCCTCATTCATCCTTCTCTATGGGGACAGGGGATACAAAATCTAGCCAGAGAGATGAAGAATTAGAAAAATTAAAAGTAGAAATTGAGGAATTAAGAACCAAGCAATAGGATGGTGAAGCACAGATTAACTGGCAGAAAGAAGAAAATGAGATGCAAGCTACCATTGTAAATAAAAAAGACTAGGAAATTGCAAGATTGACAGTACAGATGGAGGAAAAAGATAAACTGATTGAATAGCTACAGTACTAGATTCAGCAATGGAATCAACAAGATAAGTAGTAGAAGGTTGCTTTGTCTGAGAAGGAGAAACATATTCAAGCTTTGAAAAATAATTTTATGCAACTATGTAGTGCTTTTGAGGAAGAAATAAATAGACAAGAAACTAAATTGAATGCTTCTATGAGTAATATTATGGAATTAGGGCAAGAATTGTAGGAGAGTGACACTAAACCAATTATAGAGTCAAAAGAGATGCAAACTGAACCCATTGTCATAGAATGGTTCCAAGTGCGCATCCCTCCAATAATAATGAAATGGATAGAGGAATACTATCTTTTAAGGGATGTGTTATTTGAGAATAATAGGATGAAGAGGGAATTGGTAATGTTAAAACAATTATTTCATAAAGCATATAGGGGTAAACAGGATGCTTGTGAAATTGGTGAACTACTATTAGCCTATACAAGACCATCTAGGTTGTACTCTATGTTTCTTAATGAACAGCTTTTAAGAAGGAAATTACAAAGAATTCACCAAAATCAGCCACATGATCCTAATGACAAGGAATTTGTAAAGATATTTGTTGAGTCACTCCCTAAACAACAATATTTTTTATGTGAGTTATTTGTTCATAATTTTCTCCTGGAAGAATATACATATTTCTTTGTTAATTTCTTTATGGGAGAAGTACTATTGAGATCATTCTTGTCTACAATGAGAAATCAACTTCACTGGCAAGATAGATCAAGAGAAAATGCACATGCAAAAAGGACTATGGGATTGCAAATGAGATATCTACATAGGAATCCTTTATTTTTCAAGGCACAATTTCTATGCATCTGACTTAAAAAGGAAGTATAGGGAAAGTACAATAACAACCTCTAACTATGCTATGATCACTTTCAGGAACAAGGGCCAAAATTGATAGGAAAAGCTTGGTATGCATGTGAAGAGCAGTATACCCCTCTTCCTATGTATCTCAAGAGAAGGGAAATAATTTCACCCCTTAATATTAGATGGTCCTATAGAAGATTAGTATCTTTGGCCAAAATCCTTGAAGGATTGAAGGTTAATTGGATTGGTATGAGGTACAGACCTCCTCTCCTTCTTTCACCACCTCCTTCAAAACATACCAATCTAGACAAAAGTGATGATAGTTTTTCAACATGGGTACAAAGAGTCACTTTTCATCAGGGATTATTGAGGGAGCCAGAGTAGCTAGATACAAAAGTAGACAACTTGTATGATGTTAGTGCCAAGTATGAGGAGATGAATAAGGGAAATCAAGGACAAGGAACATACTAGAGAGTAGGAGAACCTTCTTGGGATTAGGAAGGGGAGGAAATGATGAGGTAAAAATAACCTCATCAATATAATGGACTCAATATGCAAACCTATACCTTTCATCCCAATTTACCCTACCAATTAATTACCTTTAGGATAAATAATTGCTCTCTTTTTATGAATAAACGTGCAAAATTTACTTCTTAGAATTAGTCAAAATAAGCTAACTTATGTTGATTTAATGGTTTAGAGATTGAGAATTTCACAAGTCAACTTCCACCCCTCGGTTACCATTCTAGTCAAAAGAGAAATGAATGCAGGTCTCAACACCGTTGAAGACAAGCGAGTGGGCACCGAAATTTCAAGAGCATATGTTATGGGCTAAGTCTTTATAGTTTTGTTATTTTTAGTTTCAAAAGCTTTATGGCTCGTGTCAAGCCTCTTTAATATTTGATGTCATGGGCTTTAAAGTCCATTATTTTTTGACAATCTGTTGAAGACTTTATTAACTGGAAAGTAGGATTTTGTTAACTACTTTCATATAAATATTTAATTGTTGAAAATGATGAATATAGAAGAATATCATTATGTTGCCAATATGTTTTTTTGAGTAAAAACTACTATATGAATAAAAATGAGTTTTCTCGCCACTCTTTGAATTACTGATCAATGTGAATGGAGTCCTTTGAATGAAGTAACTTGGAGATTACCAGTGCATGTGATCTGAGATAGCTATAGAAACACCCGAGAGCTTGCCACTTGAGGGTTATATATAGATAAGTATTTTAATTCTTATTCTTTATTTTCTTTAGTAGCTAATAATTAAAATTGGAATTCATTTTCATGTGTGTGTGGCATGCTTTCAGTGTCAATCCTGTAGGTTATAGTTAAGTCTGTAGTCTTTGAATCTAGTATTTGAAGTTTCAGAACATCTCCTTTTAGTCATTGCAGATTGTTAAGGCATTCTATGCTAGTTCTTTTAGATTGTTATCTTTTGATTAGCCCAATGTTTCATAGCTTCTTTACTAGTTTTACTTCTTCAACAATTTATACATTTCTCATTTTAATCATTTTCATGTTTTCTAGTTTAGTGGTTACACTTTTTAGATTTGTAGTTTTCTGCTTCCTAGTATAATTATTTCAAGCTTTCTAGATAGATGATTTCCTGCTTTCTAAGTTTAGAGGCTCTTTTGTTTAGAGTTTTATTTAGCTATTTGGTAATTAGAGAACCTGAGAGAGATAGTCAAGATGACTTCTATTGCATATAGCCTTTGGACACTACCCGGTTGATATATTGATGTGTTTATCAATTAAAGTGTTAGGACCTGATGACTGCCTATCACCCTATGTAGATCCAACGGATTACTCAAGCCTTGGCTCACTAGATGCCAATGCTAAATCTATTCCCTTAGTTTCCAATAGTGCCACATCTAGGGAAGCCACTGAATCAAGTGCCTCATTACTTGTAGCCTCCACAATAGCAAACTTACGCTCAATGGCCCCAAGTGCCTACATACTTGCAAATTCAAAATTCTCACCTACCCAACAAAACCAACCTGCGACATAGCCGGTCTTCCTTCAAAACTCAATACCACAACAAAATAAAATAAACAAGGATCATATCGATGAATTGACTGAAATGGTAAAAAATGTGTCCATGGAGATGACACACCTAAGGAACTAGAACAACCAATTGCAAGCTCTCAAAGGAACATCCAAGCCAACCTTAATCAAGACAACCATGACTTAGGTTCATCTGCTGGAAAAAATTATGAAAGAGGTATGAACTTAGGGCAGGGCTTTGAAAGAAGACCTTCACAAAGGTAAAATAGAACTTGGAACATAATGCCAAACAATGGAGGTGTTCCCAAACCTCTTGATCAACCAGGAAATACTGACAAGTCCACAAGTGGGTTTATTGGGTAGAGGCTACCTTGTTCAGATGGTGTTGAATCCACAAAACAAATAGGCATTCCAAGTTGGATTGTCTGAAATTTCAAAATACAGCAAAAATTTTTTAAGTAGAAGTCCAAAATGTGATTGACAACTCAGGCTACAAAGATAGTGTCCCTTTGGAGCCATACAATTCCTCAGTGCTAGTGGTCAACTAGGCTCCTTTCCCAAAAAGTGAAAGCAACACACCCAAGAAGGAGGCTACGCACAAAGACAAAGAAGTGAAAGGGGTAAGTAATGAGGGATCCTTATCCCAAATTTTTGATTCAGTAGATAATAGTCCCATAGATCATAAATAACCTCATGAGGTTGAATTCCATATGTTCCACCAAAGGGAAACTCCCTATAACCTAAGGAATAGACAAGTTGGTGGCCCTTTCACGACTTCTACTCCTCCCAACAACTTTAGTACCCTACCTGATCCTAATGCCAGCAACAATCCTACCTACCCCCATGTCCCTACCCAGTACTTCAATAGGAATAGGAAAACAAATCAAACTCAAGATCAACCTACTAGTTTTTCCCAAGAAAAATCTTTTGAAGCAAACGTTAAACAAATGGGGGAATATGTAGTTGAAGAATTCAAGAAGGTTATGTTGAGTCTTTCATCTTTTGAATTACTCATATTCCCAATGGTTAGAAATTATTTTTTTAGGATGCTTAATGGGACTGCTCCATCCAAGTCAACCCAAGAATCGCCTGCCAAGGTGGTTTCATTTGATACCTCCCAAAGTGATGTTGTAATTAGGGAAATCTTAGGAAAGAAACTCGATCAAGCCCCAGACCACCAAGTCAATAAAATTCAATTAGTAGAAAAAACTCCCCTAAGGACTCGAATCAAGTGCAAGAAAAGGATAAATCCAATGATAAAGACAAAGCTCAAGTCGCTCATGCTAATGTTTTAGTGGGGTTGTTCCAAGGGAAATTGGAAACCCCTCCTTTCTTGACAACAATCAGAATATTTGGCAAGAATATACACAAATATTTTTCGAATTTAGTAGCCTCTTCCATTGTTATGCCATTGGTAGTGTGCAAATCCCTAGGAATAACTCCCACCCCCTCCCAATAAAACATAACTTAGCTAGATAAGACAAAAGTGAATATAGTTGGGGAAAAGAATAGAATACCCATGCAGATTGTGGTAGATCCAAGACTCCAGCAGGCTATAGAAATTTAGGTTGTCAATATCCCAAACACCTACGACATCATACTAGGAAGAGATTTCACCTGAGCCTTAAACAATTACATTGCTTTAGATTATTCCCACTTGTAGCTGCCATGGAAGGGGTTGCCCAATCAGATCCGCATTGATCAAGAGCCTTGAATGAAGTTCATGATCATGAAGTATAACAACACGAATGAGGTGTTATTCATAGAAAAAAGGTTAGGGAATTATTGCTTGTGGCTTATCAGGGTGAAGAAGAGTTCTAAGAAGAAGAAGTGGCCAAAGAGGTCCTTCTTGTATTGTGTAGTGCTCCCACCAACTTACCCATGTTCCTGATGGTACAAAGGTGTTGATTGAATATGAAGATGAAGAATCCTACGAAGATGGTAACCTTGGATTGTTGGATGGATTCCTAGAATTTATGCAGAAATGTGCATAGGGTCTACTCAATTTGGGAACTAGAAATTGTTTTTAGGAGCTACTACTACCAAGCTCGTGCAAGATACATAATGCAACCCATTCTAAATTTGAATGTTTCCTATTTCAAACAATAGTAGAACATATCAAGAGGTAGGTCACCCTAAAATAAGTTGTAGGAGGACAAAAATATCATTACTAGCCAATATATATGCTGTGAGATGGGGTTAGAAATCAAATAGCATAGACAAAAGTGATAGCCAACACTTCTAAGCTATTAAACCACATCCAAACAAGAGAAAACAAATAATGAAGAGAATAAGAAATACAAAACATAAAAGAAAATACTCCCCATTATAGTTGATTCTTTCTCTTGCTCTTCTTCTTCTTGTTATGCAACTTTGCCCTCAGATTTGTTGAAACACTTGTGCAAAACCTGCAAATGGTAGCAAGAAAGTTGGAGAAAAATAGCTGTTAAAATCAAAAATGGAGAAGGAAGGTTGCTTTTATAGACAACCATTGGAATGGACGGTTGAGATTAATCTTCTAGAAAGATTCCAAGATCAATGGATGAGAATGCATGAGAGAGATATTACAAAATGGATGGTTGAGATTAAGTCTCAGAAAAGATGCCAAGATCAACGGTCTAGAATTGATGCACCAAGAATATGCCATGTATGGAAAAGCTATGACATTAATGGCTATGACGCCTGACAGCTATGTCAGACATGCAAGGCATGCAGGCTATGACAGAAATGAATGTTATGACAGAGGATTATGACAGAGCATCTTTGACTAGGTGGAGGTGCATAAATAATTTATTTTAAATTATTTATTCAAAATGGAGGAAAATGACAAGTGGAATGGAAAATAAATAATTTATCCAAATTATTTATTTAGAGAAAATGAAAAGAGGAGCATTTAATTAAATTTATCAATTTAATTAAATGGAGAGATGGAAATCAGACATGGATAATTAATTTGAATTATTTATCCAAAAGAGAGGAATGAAACACAATTAAATAATTTTGACAATTATTTAATTATAGAAGAATAAAAGGTCAAGTAATGATTATTATTATTATTTGACATAGATGAAAGATAAATAATTAAATAAAAATGATTTATTTAATTATTGAAGAAAGGGATATATTAGCGACACAATTAAATAATTTTAATTGATCAAGATAGAATAAAGATGAGAAGGTGGATTAATTAAATAATTAAAAACTATTTAATTAATAGAGGAATGCAGTCACACCTAATTGAATAATTAAAGTTATTCAATTATCGAAGAACAATGACCAAGAAAAATGACGCTCACAGACTTAGGACATTTTTTTGTGTCTACATTTTGCCCCTCTTTGAGACAATGCAGCTTGTTACATTGTTTCAAAGAAAAAGATTGATCAACTGATACATGCCCCAAAGATATCTGAGTAAGGATTATGATAAGAATGATATGCCCCCTCGAGAGATTGATCGAATAGATTGTAAGAAGATTAATCTCTCGATAGATGTCCAGAAAGTGATTAGATACTTGATATTGCATAAGTGATAAAGTAGTGATGTACATTTTGATGAAAATGCATAGTTGATCGGCGCAACTGAACAATTGATGGAAATGATCAGTATAGCCAGGTTGATGAGATGATGAAGCTAATTGAGCTGATTAAGCTGATTGAGGATGATGCTTACGTAAGACAAGCTAATGCAATGATTGATTGACTAATGAAGGGGCCATGAGATTTCGAGAAGTAGGTTGATTGATTTGAGATTTGATTCAAGAGACATATATCAGTGAGTTAAGCAATTGATTAATTTCCCTGTGACAAGAAAGATGAAGAAAATGAAATGCAAGATGGAAGAGGATGAAGGTGATGAAGCTTCTTGTACCATTTAAGTGCTTTTATCATCATTGGGCTTATTATGTCGCAAATTAGTAGAAGCGTCTAGATAACATGAACATCTAAACGACCTGAATACTGTTTGCATTTTTATTTAGTAATGAAGTATAAGCATCTAGGTATAAGAACTTTAGATGACCTGAATAATTATTGCATGGAAGACACTATCAAAAAAGGAATGCTCTCATCCACATTAGACTCATAGGTCCTCGATGGTTTTAGACAACCATGTCCTAAGACGTGTCATCCTGTTAATAAGAAACAATCCACAAACAACAAACAAGTGAACATGCCCCATCCTTGCCTCTCTAGTTAAAGACATCCTGAAGAAGCTAAAAGACATGTCACCAAAGATAAAATCATAAAATAAGCAAAGATCAATAAACAAACAAGGGTTTTGCTTCGATGTAAAAAATGATTCTCGATACAGTTTATGTGTTTTGGTTGGATTTGTAAGATGGGTTGATATTTATGTTATAATGTTTGCTTGATTGTCAACATTTGCATGTTTTGATTTTGTTGAAGTTCAAAGTTGTGTGGTGATCTGAAAGTGTCACTGTTTTTTGGAATTTTTGATTTTTTTGGGATGTTTGGAATATTTGATTTATTTTTTTTTAGGATTTTTTGAATATTTGATTTTTTTTTGAATTTTTTTTTAGGACATTTTATGATTTTTGAATTTTTTAGGACATTTTGATTTTAATTTTAGGACATTTTATGATTTTTTAATTTTTAGGACATTTTATGATTTTTAAATTTTTTTCAGGACATGTTATTTTATTTTATTTTGATTTTTTCGACATTTTATGATTTTTTTATGAATTTTTAGGACATTTTATGATTTTTGAATTTTTGGGACATTTTATGATTTTTTGAATTTTTTGAGGACATTTTATGATTTTTTGAATTTTTGGACATTTTATGATTTTTGTTTTGAGGACATTTTATGATTTTTTTGACATTTTTCATTTTATGATTTTTTTGAATTTTTTGAAATTTTATGATTTTTTTTTGAATTTTTTCAAGACATTTTATGATTTTGAATTTTTGGATTTTTTTTGAATTTATTTTGGGACATTTATGATTTTTGACATGACATTTTATGATTTTTTGAATTTTTTCAGGACATTTTATGATTTTTTTGAATTTTTTCAGGACATTTTATGATTTTTTTAAAAAAAATTCAGGACATTTTATGATGGAAATAGACAAGCAGATAGACAAAGAAGGTGGTTTCTCTGACTGTGAGATGCTCAATATCCTAACCCATAGCTAAGGTTAAGGAAATGCCCTAGTGAGGGATAGGACCAACCTAGTATGCGTGGCAAAGCGAGCAAGTGAGGGGAATGCTAAACAATTCACAAGCCATGGTGAGTGTGAAAAGGTCATTATGAAGTGGAGAATGAATGAAAAGATCAAGTAGAGCTTCAAAGGAAAGAGGAGCAAAGCCTCTACACATGGCGTCGATTTCTCGGTTTTCACCATGGTACTTGCTCAAGGCGCCACTGAAGTGGTTTTCACCATTGAACGAATGGATTTCTCTTTTCTTTTTCTTTTTTTGTTTTAAATTTTTTATTTTTTTGTATTTTTTTCAGGACTTTTTTCCTCTTTTTTTCAAGACTTTTTCCTTTTTTTTGTATTTTTTCAGGACTTTTTTCCTCTTTTTTTTTTTGTATTTTTTCAGGACTTTTGAAAAGATTTCCCTCTGAAGAATTTAGGTGTAAAACTTGCGAATGTGCATACTGTTGATGGGATCACTAAGCATTTCACCTTCCAGAGTAGATAACTGATATGCCCCAGATCCATACACATCAGTGATAACGTATGGACCCAACCAGTTAGGCTCAAATTTACCCTTTTTTTCTCTATCTTGTTGAGTGCGAGGATTTTCATGAAGAACAAGATCCCCAACCTCAAATGTACGCGGTTTCACTTTCTGATTATAACTTCAACACATTCGTTGCTGATATGCTATAAGATGATTGAAAGCAGTTTGTCTTCGTTCATCCAATAGTTCCAACTCCTGTAAATGAGAAATTCAGTATTCTTCATCACTGATTTGATTGCGCAAAGAGACGTGCAAAGAGGGCAACTCGACCTCGATGGGCAAGATGGCTTCAGATCCATAGACAAGGGCATATGGGGTAGCACCTGTGGGAGTGCGGACACTCGTGCGATAAGCCCATAGTGCAGGATTCAATTGAATATGCCAATCTCAACTAGCTTCATTGACTGTCTTTTTAAGAATTTTGAGAATGGTTTTATTAGAAGCCTCAGCCTGGCCATTACCTTGAGGATAGTAAGGTGTGGAAAAATGATGTTGTATATGGAATTTCTCACAGAGTTCACGGACATCCTGATTTTTGAATGGACGACTATTATCTGTGATGATGGATAGAGGAACACCATAACAACAAATGATGTAGTTTAGTATGAAGGTGGCTATTTGTTTTCCAGTGATATGAGTGAGAGGAACAACTTCAATCCATTTTGAGAAATAGTCGATGGCAACGAGAATGAACTTATGACCATTGGAGGAAGGAGGATGGATCTTTCCCACAAGATCGAGTCCCCACTGATAAAAGGGACATGGTGTAGCAAGAGACTGTAATTCTTGTGTGGGAGCATGTATCAAGTCTGCATGTTTTTGACACTGCTTGCATTTTTTAACAAATTGATAAGCATCATTTTCCATTGAAGGTCAATAATAACCCATACGCAAGATTTTCTTGGCTAAGGTAGGACCGCTAGAATGTGCCCCACATATACCTTCATGTACGTCTTGTAAAGCAGTTTTGACCTCATCGTGCTCAAGACATCTAAGTAAAGTACCATCAAGACCTCGGTGGTAAAGGGTATCAGCTAAGATCACATAGCGGGAAGCTTGACAGATAAAGGTTTTACGAGATTTATTGGATAGGTTTGATGGCAAGGTGTTATCTTGAAGATAGGTATAAATATCCCCATACCATTGGGAATTAGGACCAACAATAAGACAAATCATTTTAGATTGTGGTATATTGTAAGCAGGTTCCAAAAGAGGTTCTACCAGGAACTCACAATAAGTGGCATTACGTGGCATTTCTACAAGTGAACCAATTGTTGCCATTGCATCAGCAACTATATTGTTATCTCGAGGAATCTGCTCAAAAGAGATTAATGTGAAATAGGCCTTAAAATCATCCATCATTCTTTTGTAAGGCATCAATTTTTCATCTTTTGTTTTATAGTCATCATTAACTTGTCTGATCACTAGCTGAGAGTCACCAAGAACATGCAACTCAAGGATCTTCCATTGCACAGCTATACGAAGCCCTGAAAGTAATGCCTCATATTCTGCAATATTGTTGGTACATGGAAACTATATCTTATAAGCTTTAGGTATACAATCCCCTTGTGGAGTGACAAAGAGAATTCCAGTGCCAGAACCACCTTGTGTGAAGGAGCCATCAAAATATAAAGTCCATAGATGTGTAGATTCCATGTTGAAGATTGATTCATCAGGAAAATCTATAGTAAGAGGATGATCGTCTGTCATAGGAGCATCAGCGAGTTGATCTGCAATAGCTTGTCCCTTGATTGCTTTTCTTTCTATGTACTCAATATCAAACTCGCTAAGAATCATCACCCATTTAGCTAATCGTCTTGTGAGTGTTGCTTTGTTCAAGAGGTACTTAAGAGGATCAATTTTTGCAATGAGCTTTGTCTGGTGTGTAAGCATGTAATGTCTCAGCTTCTGTGATGCAAAAACTACAACAAGGCATGCTCTTTCAATAGGACTATAATTGAGCTCATATCCCACTAGAGTACGACTGATGTAATAGATTGCATGTTCCTTTCCTTTAGAGTCATGTTGTGCCAAAAGTGCCCCCAGTGCTGTGGTAGTTGTGGATATATATAGAAGTAAAGGTTTGTCATCTGTAGGAGGTACTAATACTGGTGGTGTCATCAAATATTCTTTGATTTCTTGAAAAGCTTGTTCACACTCGTCATCCCATCTAAATGAAACATTCTTGTGTAATAGATGTTGAAAGGGTTGACATTTATCTGCAAGTTGTGCTATAAAATGACGGATAGACTAAAGTTTCCCTTGTAATGATCCCAACTATCTGATATTCTTAGGCGGAGGCATTTCAAGTATAGCCTTTATTTTAGCAGGATCAGCTTCAATTCCTTTAGATGAGACAATATATCCAAGGAGTTTTCCAGAGGTTACCCCAAAGGCACATTTCTTTGGATTCAATCGGACCTTGTATTGTTCTAATCTTGTGAAAATTTTATCCATGATCTCTAGATGTCCTGCTCTGGTATAGGATTTTCCCAACAAATCATCTACATAGTCTTCTAAATAGTTATGCATCATGTCATGGAAGATAGTGGTCATTGCACGTTGGTAGGTAGCTCCAGCGTTCTTCAACCCAAAGGGCATGAAATTCCAACAGAAAGTTCCCCAAGGACAAGTGAATGTTGTCTTAATTTGATCTTCAGGAGCAATTTTAATCTGATTGTAGCCTGAGAAACCATCCATGAGGGATAACATTTCGTGTCCTGCTGTCAAATCCACTATCATGTCAATGTTTGGAAGTGGGAAGTCATCCTTAGGACAAGCTTTGTTTAAATCTCTAAAATCTGTGCAAGTTCGGATGCCCCCATCAGGCTTTGAAACTGGTACTAAATTTGAAATCCAATCAGCATAGTCAGTAGATCTGATAAATCCCACATCTAGCAACTTTTGTAATTCAGCTTTTACCAATAGAGCAATGTGTGGGTGCATTTTTCTCAACTTTTGTTTAACAGGTTTTGCCCCTGGTGGCAAAGACAAGTGATGCATTACTAGATCTGTATCAAGTCCTGGCATATCTGCATATGACCATGCAAAGTTAACTTGTCTTTCCTTGTAAAATTGTATATGCTCTATTCTCTCTTCAGGTGTTAATGATTCTGCTAAATGAATTATCTTTGGTTTTTCTTCTATGCCCAAATTTGTTGGTATTGTCTTCTCCACCAACATAGATGATTTTTCATGATATACCGCTAAGGGAAGTGTGTCAAGCCCTCCATCCTCGGGTGCCTCAAAGAGGTTTTCACCCTTGGATACGTCCTTTATTTTTACTTTTTTTGGGTCTAATAGTGCCGCAGAGCAGTTTTGACTAGAAGACTTATTTATATTTTCAATAATTTTGCGACTGAAAGGCTTGGCACTCCCCCCAAAATAAGCCGCACTATTGAGTTCTATGATGAATCCAGCTTTATGATCCTCAAGAGGTGTGTCTTCTCGTGCTCCTAGAAAGTTTATGATTGCCTCATCATTTTCAAATACATCCAGTTTTGGTGGTCCCTTCTGATCGAAATCAATGAGTTCGGGGTGAACCAAGGGTAAAGAATCATGATTCGAGTCAAGATTTTGAATGGATTCAAGGGTACAAATATTATGATCGGGTTCAAAGGTAGGGACACTATCATAATCATAAATGTCAATGAAGTCATCGATGGCACTTTCCTCATTTGTCTATGTAGCATTAGAGGACTCTGCTTCCTTACTTGAAGCACACGTGGTACTTAAGGTCTTATCTTTCTGCGCATCATATCCTAAACCAGGGACTTTTTGTGTATGAGTAGGTTGTATTGGTTTCAAGATACCTTGTTTTTGTAAGCCGAGAGGACTTTTACCATCATATCCCATTTGTTTCATAATATCAAATCCTTTACCATATTGTTCAACAGGTATCTTTATTCTAGTCTATTCTTTTTCTGTATCTTCATCTTTGTATAACTAGTTTAGGAGATCAGCTTCTTCTATTTCATTATAAAGGGCTACCCATTTTTTGAAAGTAGTTGATTTACAAATCATTGTAGTATTTGCATCTGATGTGGTCTTAGTCATTTGTGGTTTGCCATAGGTGTGGGGAGATAAAGGTAGCTTTCCAATGCAAAGGGCATGATTCAAGGTATATTATCCCACTCCTTGTTCTTTTACCTGTATTTTGATATTGGCTGCATTGGATTTTGAGGAAGATGCTTTTAAGGACTCAGGATCAACATATGCTTGGGAAGGAAATGCTTCACGATTGCTTGGGATTGTGGTTTCAGTTTTAGGGCTTAGATTATGGCAATACATGAAAGGGTTTGGATCTCCTCGTATTGTGATTTCAACACCATTATGGGGGAATTTAATGCACTGGTGGTATGTAGAAGGTATTGCTTGCATTGCATGAATCCAGGGTCTTCCAAGGAGGATATTATAGGTCAGTGGGAGATCAAGGACTTGACAAACCACATCCTTTACCACAGGGCCAATTCTAATTGGTAGAGTAACTGATCCTTTAGATGAGCATTCCTCTTCATCATATGCCTTTATGGTAATCTTTTTGCTTGGATCAACTGCATTTTCAGAGAACCCTAATTTTGTGATCAATTCTTGAGTGCAAATATTAAGGCCTGCTCCTCTGTCTATCAAAACTCGCTTGATCTTAACATTATGGATGAGGACGTCAATGTGTAAAGCTGCATTATGTGGTTGTCGAAGGGATGAATCATCATTTTCAGTAAAAGTGAGAGTATGAGGAGAGGTGATGTGTCCCACCATAGCTTGGAATTGATCTACATGTAGGTCTGTAGGCACTATAGTAGTAGCAAGCGCTTTATCTAAGATAGCTTTATGCTCAGGAGATAGGCATAGTAGCTCGAGTATAGAAATTTGTGCAGGTGTTTTTCCTAAGTGCTCTATGAGGTTGTATTGTGAAATGGGTGTAGTAGGTTTTGCATTAGGACCTTTAAGGGTAACAGTGCCTTTGTGGGTAGTAACCTTGCAATTAGGTTCTTTTCCTTTTATGATGAAAGTGTTGACATAATTATCAACCTCACTGATGTTATGTATGGTATAGTCATACTTAGCAGTAGTATAATTTACACCATCACCAGATTCAAGAGCCTTTCCTTTATCCCTGTCATGCTTAGGGAGAGGGTTTTTAAACACCTCATGATCAGAGTTACCAGAAGGAGTGTGTCCATCAACTGATATCTTACCATCATCAATAAGGTCTTGTATTAAATGTCGAAGTTTATTGCAACTATTAGTCTTATGTCCCTTATGTCTATGATAGTCGCAAAAGTGATCTTCATTCCACCATGGGGGTTTGACTTGTGGATTATATTCTTTTATTTTGGGTAATGTTATAATATTGCTTTCAAGAAGTTCTTTTAATGCAGATTCAAGTGATTGTCCCAATGGTGTAAAATTTCGTTTAGGGAAACTTCTTTGTTTTTCTTTTCCTTTATCTAAAGATAGACCTTTGAGATTGTAAACAGGGGATGATGTTTTAGTTGTTTTTGCATCGACAACTCCGTCATTGACTACATTCTTGTTCTTAACCCAAAAAGGGGTCTTGTTGTTTGAATGTGATTTTTGATCTTTGTCATTATTAATTTTAATAGTTCCATCATCAATGAGGGTTTGTTCAATTCGAAATCCCATTTCTATGGCTTCATCAAAGGAATCCAAGCATTTGAGGCAAAGTTCCCTGCCGATTTCTTTGTTCAAATTTTGACAAAAGAGGTCAACCAATTCTTGTTCAGGAATGGAATAATGCAATCATTTCGTTAAATTTCTCCATCTTTGTAAAAATGACACAAAAGATTCACCTTGTTTTTGTTTTGTGTTGAAAAGATTTGTCATGGTCACTTTAAGGTCACAATTGAAACTATAATTGGAGACAAATTTATCAGCCAATTCTTGAAAAGATTTGATGGTCGGAGCTAATCGTGAAAACCATTCCATAGCTTCTCCTCTGAGACTGCGAGGAAATAATCTCATAAGGTATGTTTCATCAACTGCAAATTCCATGGTAGTGGCACAAAATTGTCTTAAGTGGTTCTTAGGATCTCCTTTTCCATTATATTTGTCAAGTTTTGGTATGTCCCAATGGTTAGGAAAAGGTGGCATTGGTATGCTTGGATCGAAGGGATAAGGACATATGTCTTCAATGCAGAACTTATGAGTCGATGTTTTACTGTTCTTGAGAGTATCCAATTCTTGTCTTAATGTTCTCAGCTCATCCAAAATAGGATCGTTTGTAGGTGCAGGTTTTCATGTCTTTGAAGATCGCTTGTAACTAGGTTGTAGATAAAAGGGTCTATGATCTTTGATCCTACCATCATTGTTTGTTTTGGGATTCTTAGATTCACTAGATTTAGGCTGGTCATTCATTGTGAGTAATGATATGTCAAAATCAGGAGGCATTTTGATTCCTTCGTCAACAACGGCCTTGAAGTATTGTTGTGGGTTACGTTTGACTACCTCTGTAAGAAGTTTAGTGAATCTATTATCGTTGAGAGCTTCATTTATGGTGGATTGTGTTATTTCTTCACTATCATTTTCACTTGTTTCACTAGTTGCAACACTAATGTGATCTTCCCCATCAAAGTCTTTTCCCCAAGGGTTCCCTTCTTCTTGAAACATTTTTGCTCTTGTTCTAGGGGTCATAGGTGATTTGTTATGATTTTCAATCCAAGGTAATGTATGAGACCTAAGACTAGGATGCAAATGAAAAGGATATGATTCTAAGATGGGATATGAAAAATGGTATGGTATGATATGACAAGCTAAGAATGAAAAAGCTAAAAGGCAACTCTAGGTCCAAAGTTGGTCATGATGTAAAGGCTTTACTTGTGCTATGATGGATATACACAAGGACCAATGATCAAGAGAGGGTATGTAGGAGATGATGCACTCCAAAAGGATTTCCCTACTCAAAGATAATGGTATGTTTCCCTAACTCAAGGATGGTGAACCTCAAGTGATGTGGGTGATAGATAGCCAATAGTTTGATTTCAAGACCTAGGAAGAGTAGCCTAAGTGCAAGCTAAAGGTTTCATTTGATTGATGATGAATATGCAAAGGGATAAATTCTTAGAACATGCAAAGGTTAGGTGAGATGGTCTTGATATGCAAAAAGGGGTTGAAAATGAAATAACTAGGTGGAATGATATATGTATGCAAGGACTATGTAATGTGACCTATGTATGCAAGACAAGGAACATGCAAGAACTAGGATGAAAGGGATATGAATATGTAAGAACCATGAATATGCAAGGACTAGGTGGAATGCAAGGATTGAAAGATCAAAACTGAAGGATGATGACCCCAAGAAATCCAAGTGATAGGTTGAGATGTTTATGTTGGACCTTTTGAGGTTTGCAAAGTTTGAGATGTTGCAAGTTTCCAAGTGTGATGTTTGTTTGAGGTCGATTGTTTGTGTTCAGATTTGTGAATGTGGTGAATACTGTTTGAAAATCTAGAAAACACTTGACAAGCACGATGTTTTGGTGTATGCAAACACACATGAGACAAGCACAATCCTAAAAGGTCAATAGGCCAAGGGTTTGTATACTTGATATAGCCCACCTATTATACCCCGGATTGGTGATAAACACCTTTCCTTCTCGAGAGCGAATAGCTTAGAATTTTGGTGGCATTGGCTCCCCTCCACGGCTCATTAACGTCATTTGAGCACACCAAATTCAGATTCTTTGGGTAGTGACATCCCAAGAATTGCTATCTCTACTCAAGGGGATCAGTAGTGAGTATCTTCGGGCATGATACTGTACCCTGCACTATACCAAGCAACGGTCAATAGAACAGTTGGACACTAAGACAATAGGTTTTTAATTCGAGCATTCCGTTTGTGGGGCATGATCCATGCGGCGAGAGTCCCCTTTCGGATCCATCTCGTCGGAACCACACTCGTGATTCTTGGGCTTTCCCCAAGAACCCACTTTTATATACTAGCTGGAAGTCCCTCGGTGTCAGGGTGCTACTGGTCTGAGTCGTCCTAGGGTGAGTACTTTTTCCCACCAGAACAGGCCCAAGTTCTAGAGTCAGTAAGTGTTTCTCTTACACCCAGGATCGCACGAATGCGCAAGGGGAGAGGATACTTCGATATACCGAATCGTGAAGGGTAATTAACAAATAAAGATGGGTCTGATTTTTTGATCACAAGGTTTTCACCAAGTAAGAGCATACTCACCTACCATCTTGCAAGCACAATCAACCAAAGAAGACATGTGTTCTTTTTATATGCACCAAAATCAAATGTTTGCTAATCTATGAAAGAAAAACAAGCACAATGTTTGTTTATCTTGTCTTCGACATTCGAACCTGCAAAAAAAATATTAGTAGTTCCTTATGCAATGGTCTTTAACACACGAATAGGGATCACCACATGCTACAAAAAAAATTAGTAACAAAAAAAATAAAAATAACAATTTATTGACAGCAGCAACTTAAAACAGCGATAACTTGCTCAAAACTTAACAAAATTTTAAGTGATAGATATCCATGGAAAGCTAAATAATGGACCTTGAAAATCCACAAAACGTTTTACAAAATTCTATAAAACAAAAATATTATAAACAAAAGAAAAATCATATTTTAATAACTAAATCTTAAAAAGCTGTGATCAGTAAAATGATCATAACTTTTTCAAATCTTAATGAAATTTCAAACCGTTTAATGTTTTGGAAAGCTGAAAATGAGGCTTACAAAACCCATAAATTTTTTTAAAATATTCGATGTTTCCATCATTTTTTTCTCAAATGAAGATGACGGGATTTCACATGCATTCTTGGCTGTAATCTGCAAAACAACCAAAACAAACAAACTAATTTCTCTGCAAGAAAACAAATGTCAGGTTCACGTCGGGTTCACCAAATGTGAGATGGGGTTAGAAATCAAATAGCGTAGACAAAAGTGACAGCAAACACTTCTAAGCTATTAAACCACATCCAAACAAGAGAAAACAAATAATGAAGAGAATAAGAAATACAAAACATAAAAGAAAATACTCCCTATTATAGTCGATTCTTTCTCTTGCTCTCCTTCTTCTTGTTATGCAACTTTGCCCTCAGATTTGTTGAAACACTTGTGCAAAACCTGCAAATGGTAGCAAGAAAGTTGGAGAAAAATAGCTGTTAAAATCAAAATGAAGGAAGGTTGCTTTTATAGACAACCATTGGAATGGACGGTTGAGATTAATCTTCTAGAAAGATTCCTAGATCAATGGATGAGAATGCATGAGAGAGATGTTACAAAATGGATGGTTGAGATTAAGTCTCAGAAAAGATGCCAAGATCAATGGTCTAGAATTGATGCACCAAGAATATGCCATGTATGGAAAAGCTATGACGTTAACGGCTATGACGCCTGACAGCTATGACAGACATGCAAGGCATGCAGGCTATGACAGAAATGAATGTTATGACAGAGGATTATGACAGAGCATCTTTGACTAGGTGGAGGTGCATAAATAATTTATTTTAAATTATTTATTCAAAATGGAGGAAAATGACAAGTGGAATGGAAAATAAATAATTTAACCAAATTATTTATTTAGAGAAAATGAAAAGAGGAGCATTTAATTAAATTTATCAATTTAATTAAATGGAGAGATGGAAATCAGACATGGATAATTAATTTGAATTATTTATCCAAAAGAGAGGAATGAAACACAATTAAATAATTTTGACAATTATTTAATTATAGAAGAATAAAAGGTCAAGTAATGATTATTATTATTATTTGACTATAGATGAAAGATAAATAATTAAATAAAAATAATTTATTTAATTATTGAAGAAAGGGATATATTAGCGATGCAATTAAATAATTTTAATTGATCAAGATAGAATAAAGATGAGAAGGTGAATTAATTAAATAATTAAAAACTATTTAATTAATAGAGGAATGCAGTCACACCTAATTGAATAATTAAAGTTATTCAATTATCAAAGAACAATGACCAAGAAAAATGATGCTCGCAGAGTTAGGACATTTTTTTGTGTCTACATATGCAACCACTCAAGGATGTAGAACCAGATGCACAACCAAGAAAAGAAGCATGCTCGACTAGCTCCAAATTCAATGATTCTTCTAAGTTTTGGGCATTGTGCTTTGATAGGTCCAAATCCAAGCAAGGAGTGAGAGCTATCTTTGAGCTCATCATCTCCATGGGTAAGATGTAATTTTCTACCCTTAGACTTTAGTTTTATTGCATAATGTAGCAGAATATGAAGCATTAGTTCATGAAATTTTAATGGCACTAAGAAAAAAAGTTAAAATGTTGCAAATCTTTGGTGATTATGAACTAGTAGTGAAACAAGCTAGGAAACTTTACTCCTATCATGATAGAAGCTTAGAAAATTATAGACACAGGGTGTGGGATCTTATAGAAGATTTAGATGCATTTAATATCCAATTGATCCCATGTAGTAAAAGTTATACTATCGATGCATTAGCCCAAGCAACAAGCACCCTCCAGTATTTTTCCTTAATTGGATTGAAGAAATTTACTATAGAGCTCACCTCTACCCCATCAATACCTGAAAACGTCACCAAATTTCAAGTTTTTAATGATGACAAGCACATCCTTGATTTCATCACTAGTTCTAATGTGTTTGCCACTCAAATCATTGATCAAACGAAACTAGAAGAGGCTAAACTTGATATAAAAGGGGTCATCAATCTAAAAAATTAATACAATGCCATAGGGTATGGCTCAACTAGAAAAACTATTTCATTTGGATCAGATAAGGGATCAAGACCAGCAGACCAACAAGGAGTCAATAGATAATCAATGTGATGCTCACAACATGGGTACGACTGAGGAAGTCGAAAATGTATTTATAGAAAAAGTGTGCACACCAGATGAAAGAAAGGGGGCATTGTTTCCTTGCACACTTATCATGATGTGATTGCTTGGGGATACAAAGACTTGAAAACCTATGATACTTCAATTATCACTCATACCACTCCCCTCAAGCTAGATGTGAGACCTTTCCGGCAACATCAAAGCCTAATCAATGCATTGCTTGAGCCAATTATCTTCAAAGAAGTTCAAAATTTGTTGTCTACCAAAATTATCTTTCCTATCAAGAATTCCCCATGGGTAGAAAACCTAGTTCTAGTTAGGAAAAGGAATGGGGAAATCTGATTGTGCATGGACTTCAAAAATTTAAATAGGGCCTCTGAAAATGAAAACTACCTAGTGCCCTCAATGGATGAAGTATTACAAATAGTCAATGGGTCACAAATGAATTTATTTATGGATGACTACTCAGGATATAACTAGGTTATGGTACAGTATGAGGATAGGCACAAAATAAAATTTATGAAAAAGTGGGGAACGTTTTCATATAGAAGATGTCATTTGGATTAATCAACACTAGCACTACTTTTTAGCATGCAATGGACATAGCCTTCAAAGATATCATCAAAAAGTGCATCATCATATACATGGATGACCTCACCATGTTCTCAAAGAAAATATGGGACCACATCTTTGATTAGTGCAGAATTTTTCCGAAGTGCAGAGAATTTGGCATCTCATTAAATCCAAAGAAATCTATTTTCAAGGTGACCGAAGGAAACCTTTTAGGACATGTGATTTCAGAGAAGGGAATCTTATTTGACCCTAAATGATTCTAGGCTATATTGAAAATTTAGCCTCCGGCCAGTAAAAAGGAAATGAAGTCCTTTGGAAAAATCAACTTCATCAAGAAGTTCATAACAGGCTTTGCAAAAATAGTCAAGCCACTGAATACCATGCTCAAGTAGTACGCCAAAGTGGAATGGACACTAGAGGCCAAGCAGGCTTTTGAAGAAATTAAGAGAGCTATTACAGAAGCCCTAGTGTTGGCTGGTCTAGATTATCTAAAACCATTCTACATCTATTCCTTTGCTTCGGATCACTCATGTGCCAACATGTTAACCTAGAAGGATGAGGAAGGGAATTATGAGCATCCCATTGCATTTATGAGTGCTCCATTGAATGATACATAATTATGGTACCATAATGTTGAAAAACAGGCATATGCCTTGGTCAAAGGAGTTAAGAAGTTTTAGCACTACATTCTATGAAATAAGGTATTTGCAATTGTACCAGATCCAGTTGTTAAGACCTTGTTGATGCATAATGAGTTAGGAGAAAGAAGAATGAAATGGGTCACATTGCTACAAGAATAATACATGGAGATTCATCCCATGAAGTTGGTCTGTGGGAAATCCCTCACTTGTACAATAGCAAAAACTAGACCTGAGCTTATAGTGCAACAATACTAGCTGGAGGATGTCTCTCCAAGAGAGTGATACAATGAGATTGTCTATTATTTGTTGAACAACAAGCTCCCATCACAACTACAAAGAATACAAAAGCGTGCTTTGAGATTGAAGAGCAACAACTATGTGTTGCAAGGATCTATATTATACAAGAGAAACCACGAATGAATCTATCTCAGGTTCCTTGGAAAAGAAGAAGCAACTAAAGTGCTGAAACAGTTTCATGACAAGTTTGGCACTGGTCATGGATCTAACACTTCAATTGCCCATCAAATCCTGCATGTGGGGTACTACTGGACGACATTGTTCAAAGATGTACATAACCATGTTAGAACCTACCATGTCTTTCAAACCACTACCACTAGGGAAAGGAATGTTGTTGTCCTGTTGCAACTGGTCATGGAGGCAAGGCCTTTTGCTTAATGGGGACTTGAATTCATTGGTCTAGTAAGCCCACCATCCTTTTTAGGTAACATGTACATTCTAACTGCTTATGATTATTGTACTAGATGGAATGAAGCAATAGCATGTAGGCAATGCACAACTAAAGTAGTTACTAATTTTTTAGAAAGTTTCCTTGTAAATCATTTTGGTTTCCCATTTTCCCTCATTTGTGACAATGGTCTCGCCTTTGTATCCCTTAAGTTTGCTAGTTGAGCCTTCGATTATGGAATTGCACTTAAATTTTCATCCAATTACTACCCTCAAGGGAATAGCCTAGTTGAATCTATAAACAAAAACCTGCTGACAATCATCTAAAAGTTGCTTGACAAAAACCCAAAATATTGGCACACCTAGTTGCATTTTTCTCTATGGGCAGATCACATGCACCATAAGGCTGCCTTGGGAAACTCCCTATTTCACCTCATATATGCCCTAGATCTTGTTTTCCTAGTTCACCTCAAGATCCCTACACTCCAATTCGTTAATACATATTATGAGGAGGAGAAAATCAAGAGGCCTTCCTTGTTGAATTGCTACATTTAGAAGAGGTTCGTGACCAAGCAATAGAAATTTTTTCCAAGCACTAGGGATTAGTCAAGAGATGGTTCGATCACCAAGCCAAATTGAAGGCATTTAGGATTGAAAATTTAGTCCTTTATTGGGACAAGGCCCATGAGAAGAAGAGGGGACATGAAAATTTTGATAAGCTATGGCTTGGCCCCTTTCAAATTTCTTAGATTCTAGGAGATAATGCCTTTCACCTTAGAACGTTAACTAGGGAGGATGTCTCGTTTCCTATCAATGGGAAGTACCTCAAGCATTATTTCCTTGCCTAAGCTTTCCAAGCTCATCTCCTTTGTATATAGTTGTATATAGTTAGGGTAGGTTCTTTTGCTTTGTTGTTTGTTTTTGCTTCACTTTAGCTTGCTTTCCCAACTTGGTTTTTTCTAAGGGTGTCTTTCAATCTTGGTGCGATGGTTGTGCATCGCTCGTCAGAGGGCCCACTTCGCTACCCACTCCACTTTATTCTTTGGATAATTCTTTATCATCCAATATGATTTTTTTCCCATGCCCATGAGGTAAGTTTCCTTACTTTAACTCCAACTTGGCCTAGGACTGAACCCTTATTTGAATACCTTCACACTTATATGAAATTATACATGAAATACATCTTAAGTATTCTTGATGAGCTATCAAATAGTCATTAAGAGGCTATGACAGGTGAAAAATCTTGAGTCTTCTCTAGTGATCACTGTGATTCCAAATCCATTATAAGCTTCAGTACTTATGTAGTTGAGCAAAAGATTATATTAAAAGAAAATATGAAAAAGAAAAAGAAAATAAGAGAAAATGTTGAAATAAGAAACCACGTGGGTGTACAAGCAACTTTATTGGGGCTATGGATGCCCAACTGGAAATAGAGCAATGTTTGTGGGGTCACAGCGACAACTTCATTAGGGCTATGGATGCTTGACTAATAGCGGAGCAATGTCTAGGTTACTTTTGGGGTTAGACAACCTATGTAGCTTGCTTCAACTAATTGGTTATTGCCCTGTATGGTTTATGAGGGAGGGAATGAACTCACTACACACTCTTCTGAGATATTTCTATGACTTAATTCAACCATGGATTCTATTCTTTTCAAGTCTTTAGTTCATTTGACGAAACCCACTTCTGGTCTGCAATACTAGAGATTCTAGGTTTTGGATGAATCCTTACCCTTAGAATGCTTGGGAGCATCCTCCCAATGGATTCGCCATTTTTTGTGTCTATAACACACATGCCTCATTCGAACCAAGGACCCCCTCTTCCTTTTTTGGCTTCATCGGGTCATTTTCACCTTTTCCTCATTTTGCATGCCCCCATTTCTAAGCTTAAATTGGTCACATGCAATAGTCATCAATTTCCTTTTGACCAAAATTTCCACCCCAAAATTTGCTAATTATTTTATCTCTGCGAGTCTAGATCTACGGGTTTCCTTTGGCCTTTTTCCCTGATGTCCTCCAAGACTTGTGGACCCACAGTTGCGAGTCTCCCTTGGTGAGCCACTATCGTTACTTAGCTACTAGCTAGCAGTGAAACCTAAGAGCTCACCTGCATTGCGGGCCCTACATCACCCTTTTCCATCCTACAACCATGCCAACTTAGGTTTCCATACCTTTACCTACCCTATGATTTTCATGCCGAGAATTGAATGTGCATCATTAATGGTAGTTTTCCTATAAAGGGGGGGGTCAAACCTACTATTTTCACCCCCTAGTTTTCAAATTCTCAATGGTGAACTAGGAGCTCTAGCCCGCACAAGATCTTTCAGTAGCTTCAGACTAGATTTTCTTGCATCCAAATGTGATTTAGAGGTAGGCGCACATCATTTTCTGCTATGTAATTGAATTCTAAGGTATTGGGGTTTTGAAAAATGTTAAAATATTTCAAATGAAACCTTAGACTGAAACTTGGAGGTCCCATCAAACATGTGTAGCCTTGGCCCCGCACCTAGAAATTGCCTCAAACATGTAGAAAACCATTGGTGTCATTTAAAGTTGTGTCTACGCATTCATGACGATTCTTGATTCTCCATCGTTGTTCTTTGTGAAGTGAATAGAATTTTGTAGCCCACACCCTTGCCATCGTTGCTTGTAAAGAAATGACTAAGTTCATCACCGTTAAGTAACTGCCTAACCCTGGCCTTTTCCCACTGTAGGTCCCACCTTTACTGTTGTCATTAAGTGCCCAACTATGCTAAATTTGAGCCTCTTTTGGGCCACTGCATGTGGCTTGCCATCATCCCATCATCATTGTTTAGTAGCAAGGTCACCCTGTTTTCCCACATTGCAGACTCTAATCCCTTTGTTGTCGTTTCATCTTCAGAAGTCTACAAAGCACAAAATTTTTTGTCAAAAGTAGTATGCAGGTCATCACATGTAGGTGGCCTTCCCTCATTCATTGATCCCTAATGTCTGAGTGCTCACGTCCCTCCACACTATGAACCCTAGGATAATGGTTTCCCTTTGCTCTGATAAAGTTTGTCAATGCTAAACTTAAGACCTAGGACTCAATATGGGCCTACCTATGTAGACCACTACTTGCAAACCGTCATCCCTTCAAGTCCATTCTTTAATAGCGAACACATCACCACAACACAATGGTTTCTTTCTGCATCTCCCAAAATGATGAAACTCTAAGGTGCATTCCATGGCATCCAAGTCCTTCGCGAGTCTTGTAATGCGGAACTTCACATGCGGGTCGTTGTTCTCAAAATGTCGTTGTTTAATGGCTGAACTTTGAACACCTTCCAACCTTACAATGCTCGTACATCCCAAACCCACAAAGCATCAAAGCATGATCTAACAATTCCAAGTGCCCTACAACCTATTTTTTAGCATGCCTAGTCATCTCACAAGGAATTTGATCACCAAATGAACAATATGGAATTTGTAATATGGGTGGCTACCTACAAGTCTATGTGGCCTTGAAGTCATTTTCTTTCTACTTCCATCCTGATAGCTTTCACCTTAGGAAAACCTACATCCCTAAGCCCACATTCTCCTAAGTGATCCAGATGAGCTCCAAATGTTGAGCAAAGATGAATCTCATGATCTTTCAATGATGTATAAATGGATCTGATGCTTGATTTGTAGGATTTGATCAGCACTCACCTGATTTATATATGAATGCACTTACTTCATCTTTTGCATGTAGGATTGATGAAACTTGTGGGTCCATCAGGTCCATTAGGAAGGCCTATTGAGAAAGTTGAAAGGAAATAAGCCTACTCACGTACCAAGAGGGAAAGAAGAAAAAGACCAAATGAAGTATCAGTTTCATGAAGTGGAGTGTACCTCCAATCTCTATTCTACCTGGGACTCAGTTTCAAACACAAACTTAGGTGACATAAACATTGATGAGTTCAAGCAAAGGGTGATAGTTAACCCTACCATATAGAATGCACAAAAAATTAGGGCAAGTGCTCTCACCAAGGTGATTGGCTTTTCTCTTGCGTTAATTACCCCTGAGCTAGTCATGATTTTCCAGGAGTGTTATCGTTCCAACATGAAGATTATTGATCATGATGGGATGGTGTTAGTAGATTTGTCTGCTAAATTTATTAGTCAAACATTCCACATTCCCACATTTGATAAAATAGAAGAGGTAGAAAAAGGATTTGCTGAAAACATGTGGAAACAGGACCATCTTAGGTGTGGAAGGATAGTCAACCAACACTAGTTGAAAGATAAAAAGGGGTAGTGCTAATAAAGTACCCTAGGAGTTGTTTAGAAGTTATTTCTTTGAAGAGTAACATGACCCAATCACTCTACTAAGCAGAGTAATGGGCTTCCAACTATTGCTTTATTTGAAGAATAGATGTTTTACTTTGTTGAGGAGATCATCCAAGGCACAACCAAGTTCCATCGGGCCAAGATGATCAGTGACAACTTGCACAGCTAGCTCATGGTGGTGAAGAAGAGCTCCAAATTTTATATGACTTCATATCTGGTGTACCTCCTAGTGGAGAAGTTCCCATACAAAGGTCTCTTCAATGCAGGCACCCTAGGAACAAAGAAAGGAGAACTTAAAGTCTATGACTGCTATCCTTAGTTGTAGTATAGAAATTTCAAAAGAAAATATCAAAGGGTAAATGATGCCTTCATTGCGCACATAATCAAACTCCTGGGAGGAAATTTTGAGAGAAGGGTATCACATAATGGAAAGGCCTTCTTCCAATGGTTTGGGTATCTATTTATATAGTTCCCAAAGTTCACATATATTAGAGTAGAAGGATTCTCAGGGAGTCCCTACCGGTTACCGAGCAACCCCAACGACCATATGATCCTATTGGAAGTTTCTAAACACTTCTATATTGTAAATGCACTATTAAGTGGCAAGCATAGAGATGGGATTCCATATCCCCTAACCTTCGAGCAAGGAATATATTCTTGTCTCGCTGCCCAATGCACAAAATACTTAGAGAAAGAATTGGTGGAGTATAACTTAGATCTCCACATGAATCTAAGAAGAATGGATCATTATTGGAAGCTAAAGAAATGGGTTGGAAGAAAATATGCCCATCAACCTCAAGTTGAGGACTTCTGGGCCAACTATGTAGATGATAAAGAAGTGCAAATGAGGCACTATATGAGAATGACAACCTAGTTTGTGAAGTCGGTAAATCTATTCCCCATGCTTGACCAAATAGTGGAGGAAGATAACAATATTGTTGATGATAGATACAATACTGTGGCCAACTTTCCCTTACCTGTGATAGATTAGGATGAAGAGGAGGTCACTGACCTTGATATATTGACCCGACCCATTGAAAATAGAACGATACAATGCGTAGATGCATAAATTACCCAACTTAAGGAGCAAGCTGCTGAATTGAATTATGGTGAGCTCAAGGACGAGCTTGAAAGTGAGACTGAAAGTGGCATAGTCATTTCCTCATTAGAAGAAGATCACAAGTCCCCACTAGCAACAAGGTTAAAGAAGAGAAAGGATTCACCCAAGTGTAAAATAAACACAAGGTGTATTCCAGAAATTCCACCGAAGGAGAATCATCTAAAAGAGTAAACAGAACAAGGACATTTGTACTTGAGATGCCCACCATCCAGGAGGAGGAACACCACGAGGAAGAAGAAAAAGTTGAAAAGCTACATTTACCACCTACCATTTCCACTCCCACCACCATCATCACCATCATTACTCCTCCACCTTCCACCTCTCAGGCTTTGCCTATCTCATCTCCACACACCATGGACATCATGGTTCGCCTTGCCTCCACTTCACCAACTACTCCAGTGATGATACTGGAATCCTCTTCTACTACGTCCTCACTATCATCCTCTTTACTCCCTCCTCCACTACCTACTTTATCTTCTCCACCACCTGCAATATCAACAGTTACCATGCTACCGCTTACATTTCTGCATGCTTTCATGACATATATTCAAAGAATGTGCCTAATGAACTTCCACCTGCAATATCAACAGTTACCATGCTACCGCTTACATTTCTGCATGCTTTCATGACATATATTCAAAGAATGTGCCTAATGAACTCTCTAGGGTAATCCTTGACCCCAAGGTTCAAGCTTTAATGGCCCAAATTTTTGTTGCCCTACCTCTTGCCCCACCACCTACAAAGCCACCAAAGATGGAAGCCACAATGCATATTTTAGAAGAGATGGAAAAGCACCACTCATAGGAACATGGAGAGGCTTCCAAGGATGTAGCAGATGAACCTGAGGATTCAGATCGGGATGATTACTTTGAAAACCCAAAAGTTGGGTTGAACATTAACCTAGGCAAGGTGGCTTCTGATGAGGATAGGTCACAAGCTTCAGAAGAAGACGCTGAGACTCTTAATGAGCATTATGTAATAGAAACATCTAACCAAGAGCTAGATGAAGAGATGCCCCAACAACACAAAGATGTGGGTGAAGAGGCCGATCCTAAAGAGTATTGTTCTAAAGAAAAGATAAACACTAACACAGATGTGGAGATACTCAAAGAGCCTCCACTAATTGGCCAAGACAAGGGCCTAGACCAAGAAGAAGTACCTCCTGAGAAGGAGGAAGAAAAAGAGAAAGATAAAGAAGAAGAAGATGCACAAGAAAAGAGCCTTCAGCTTGAACACTGTGTTGAAATTGAACATGAAGAAGAGAAGGCACCCCAAGAAGGAACCACTGACGATAATATAACTTCTATTGATCCATACATAGGGAAAGCCATACAAATAGAGGGCTTGAATGAAGAAGGGAAGAATGATGAAGAGACTCTTGGCAATGAGGAAGATGAGCCTCAAAAGGACAGAGAAGAAGAAGATGATCATGAATCACTTAAGGGATAAACCAAGGTGCTTGACTAGCTGGAACATCAATTAAAAAAGAAGGCTCTTGTGGTTGTGAACCCAAAAGCGTGACTTGATGTGATAATACCCAGGGTGCGGACAAAAACAAGAAAAGAGAAGAATCCCAGGGACCTCTCTCACATCATGGTGGATGCCTCTAGATCCATAATAATATAAATTTCCACCCATGTCACAGAAAAAGATATGGTCATCAATTACAACATATCAACAATTAATCTAGGCCCAATGACCCATGAGCAGAAGATAGATGAATTCCAAGGGTCAGTAGCCACCATCATGCAACAAATGAATAAAGATCAATCCACCGAGGAGCTGAAAGCACATGTAGTGGACCTCACCACTTATATTTAGTAATGGAAATCTATAGAAGAGGAAGCTCTAGCAGAATCATTGGTCTTGTCCTTGCTAATTTCCAAAGAGGATATCAGTAAGATGAAAAAAGGAAGAACTAGATCAATTTGATGACTACTTGGTTCAACAAAGTGGTATTCACTAGTGACAAAGGGATCGATCGCGCCATCACAATGTACAAACAATATTGGAGCCTAGGAAAGGGCATAGAGAGCCTGATGACTACCTGTAAGTAGTTCCCAGAAACATACATGACCACTTAAACTAAATTGGAGTGCATCCTCAAGCTTTCATGAGACCTTTGGGAAAAAGAGTTGGAAGTGCCAAAGGAAGATTAATAGCTAATAGAAACCTAGTTGATGAGCCTAGATTATAGGAAGGAATTTCTAGAAAATTTCTTGCATGACCTTGAGGTTGACCAAGAATAGGCTTCCAAGCATCGGGCAAACAGTGTTGAGTACCTAAAATTAATGATAGATTTTGAGATGCCTGCCTTGGAGCTAGATTTAAAGAAGATCAAGCCTTTGTTCCACAAGAAAATGGAGAAAGGAGTTGGTGACACATTATCACCAGACTTTATGGATTTGGCTACAAGGGATTTCATCCGAATGGAGTAGAAGGTTGAGGTTTCCTTGAATTATACAGAGAATCAATAGGAAAACATTGAAAAATCAAGAGGATATCCTTCCAGGTCCTCATATCCGAGCTCTCTAAGGAAAAGAAGCTTGTAGCCATGTTTGGAAAATTCATCGAGTATGAAAATGCTTAGAAAGTGGTTGGAACTCCCATCATAGACAATGAATACTTGTCAAAATAGTTATAAATGATAGCAACCACTATAAGACAAAACTTCTACAGTGCCAGGACAACTAAATGACAAAACAGAGAAAAAGACAAAATTGTATTCTATATTGTCATATATTTTGGGGGTAGGTGAAACCCTAATGTAAAATGAATTTGAGCCACACAATGAAAGTAAATCTTGTCTATTCATTTTTATTTTGGAAAACTATAAATGGGGGGTCTCCTTTCATTTTCAAAGAGAGAGCTAAGTTGTTGTGTAAAGGAATGCTACAGAAAATTAATGAGAATAGCATTGTTTGATGGATTCTTATGTTTTCTTTTCATGTGTGCAAGATTCGTTCTCCCAATCTTATATTTTAGCTTTACTGTTGTAGTTTTAAGTTGTTTTAGTTTTTAGTATATGTTGCACTTTAATGGTAATGAATGCTATGGTGTTGATATCTTCCTTGTTCATATTTTTTGTTGTTTATTGATGATGAATAGCTATGTAAAGTTAGTTTGATCATTTCTCATATTGTTGCACTTAAGTTCATCTATTGTTCATTCTTTAATGGTGAATGGATGGTTCAAAATCTATAGAACTTAGAATATTGCACTAGTTTCATGAGAGTGGAGGCAATCCTTAGTTAAGTGGAACTTAGTTTAGGAAGGTTGTCCATTGTAGCATCCTTTATTGTTACTATGATAGGTCAAATATATGCATTAGAAAATGAGCAGCAAATAAAAAAATACAAATAAACACCAAAACAACCTACACCTCAAGATTAGCCTAACTTGGAATGAACACAAGATAAAAAGCAACAAATGGAACTTTATACCTTGTCTCGAATCAATCCTTTGGTTGGCCTTTCGATCTTTGATGTGTATGCTCCTTGGATGGCACAAGATGCAAACTAGATGAGGATGTGAGGATGGATGGATGAAAGCATGAAAATGGCTAAGTGTAGATTGAGAAATAAAATTGCAAGAGTTTGGCTAGCAAAATGATCTCCCCAAAATGAGAGAAAAGAGGGGGTATTTATAAGAATTTTGAGAATTCCTAGAAGAGATGGATGGCCAAGATTGAGCCACCAAATATCAAGATGTAGGGCTAAGGTGAGTTGAGAACTCACAAGCCCTCACATCTTGACATGTGGCATGGGGAGAGGCTTAAGAAAGATGAAGTGGACATGAGGTGTAAGAGAAGTATATGACATGGAGGGGCGTACAAAGTACATTGGGATTGGACAAGATCTCCTCATAAAGGAGGTCCTTGTCCCCATGTGGGGGAGAGGACAACTGGGGAATTAAAAATTCCTCAAATATTCTCATGGGGAGAGGGGAGAGAATTTTAAATTCCAAAGGGTGCATTGGGGGATTAAATGCGAATTAAAAATTGACATAGGGAAGTGGAGTGCCTTGTCCAAAAGGAGAAATCCTTTAATAGGGTTGACTCAATTAAGTGATTAGGATTGTGCAAGTACTTGATTAGATTAATTAATGAGGATTAGAAGAGGGTTAGATCTCACATGTGACTTGATGTGACAAGTCAAAGATCACATGGGGAAGAGAAAAAGGAATTTAATATTCCTTGGGAGGATAAAAAGAATTAAAATTCCTTGAGAGGTTGATTAGGCTAGTTAGTGAAGGATTAGAGGATGGTTAGGTGGCTAAGAGAGATTAGAGGCAAACTTGCAAAAGTTGGAGGATGTGACACCTCCTAATCAAGGATTAGGCATGTGCACATCCTAATGATGAGATTAGAAGATGGATTAGGATAAGATAAAAATGATGGAGGATGTGACATAAAGGAAAATAGAATATTTATTTAATTTAATTGATGGAAGGAGGATTAAAGAGATAAGGTATTATTGATTAAATACCTTAGGGATTTGGTAGAATTAAAGATATTAATTAAATAATAGTAGTATTACTTAATTAACGAAAATAAGACGAAGGGGATGAATTTGGATAAATTAAGTGTCCAAATTTAGATGTCTACATTTTTCCCCTCTTTGAGATGGTGTGCAGTAGCATCATTTCAAAGAATATTAAAACATAGAACCTAGAAGATGGTTAGATTGGAAAGATGCCTAGTCATTCAAAGAAGTGACTAGGAAGGATGATGGGGGTGAAGATGAAAGTTAGGGATGAAGGATGCCCCCTCGAGAGGACATGCGGGTTCAAGAGAACACGGGTGGGCTCTCGAAATGGATGAGATGATGCAAGGGGAGTTGAAGAAGATGATGCAATGCGATGGAAGATTGGGAGGGGAGCGTGATGAAGGATGAATGGATGGGGGGGATTTTGATAGACGAGAGGATGAAGAGGAAATGAAATCCAAATGCAATTTTCCATCATCGAAGCACCGATTTTTTCTATAGCATAAGACACAAGACGCCAAGGTATGAAGAACCAAGGTGGATTAGTGTCTAATGCATAAAACAAACATAACAATCAAGAAGGCTATCCCAACACCCCAAAGTCATGGTGACCTTGGTCGGGCCAGGTATTGGGATAACCACAAGCACACAAGGATGCCCCAGTGTAACACAAGACCTTAGGGATCTTGGTGGGTACTACGTGGGACAACCAAGAAGACAAAGAAAATATCAAGATACACCCCTATGTTGATGAGTCAAAGCACACCATGATATGATAGATCAAGGCGAAGATGACAAGTGATGATAGGGAGCTCAAATGATAAACAAAATCCAAAAGCATCAAAAGATCACAATGAATTTCAAACGTCCTTTGCCATAGGATCAATCAAGGGGATGGATGGGATTGATGAGGTCTGTTAGGAAGGATGCATCCTGTTGAGACCAATGATGGATACTAAATTAAAAGATTGATATGACGCAAGATATTCAGAACTGATTTGATTTGATGATACAAGTGAATCTCATTTGTTAAGATCCAGCTAGATAAGGGTGTAGCTTGATGACACGACATGAGAGACATGACACAAGACAGGAGACTAACACATTCTAGTGACCTAGGGGCTCGGGGGCTGATTAAAGATTAGCCTTGCCTACGTGGAAGCACAGAGCCCTCATAGTTCGATAAAAGGCTGATGATAGACCATGATGGAGATTTGGATGGATGACCAAGATAGGATGGAGAATAGGAGAAAAGTGGATAATATAGATCGACGATGGATGGAACCTCGGGGGCAGATCAAATGATCGACCTTGCCTACGTGAAAGTGCAGGGGCAACGTAGTTCGACAAAGGTCAAAGACAAGTGATGGATGAAAGATGACGAGATAACCCTAGATAAGGGGATAAAATGATTGGAGTTACACAATGGGACAAGATAGACTTATTGGATTAGATAGGATGATGGTGATCAGGAAGCGCAGGGATGGGATAGTTATCGAGAGATGAATTAGGAGGATGATAGGATGGATAGATGACTGATTCTTGGAACAAGAAGGTGAAGGTTTGGAATAGATGGAAGATTACTCAGAATGAGTAAATGATTGATCAAGATTATTGAATGAGAGTTTGAAATGATAGCAGGTTTGATGAATGTTGGAGATGATAAGAGGCTTGGGGTATTTTTGAGATGATAGATGAAGGCTCGAAATAGATGAATGGTTACACGAAATGAGTGAATGGATTTATTAGAATGGATGAAAAGGACAAAGTTGAAGAAGATGGAGGGAGGGATCTGAAGACTTTGTTCGATATCCAAAGATCTTGACTGCAGATGGAGTAAAGCCCAGATTAGGGTTTCGGTTAACCTCAAATTGAGATTAGATGAAAGCCCATTTCAGGGTTGGAGTGAAGATGAGAATGATTGGAGGATGTTATGGGATGGATTCTACACCCAGTTCTGTAGTTTAAGGGATGTAAGGTGTTAACAATCAGATTTTTCCAAATTTGGCAATTTTTAAAAATTGTCAGATTTTGCCGTTTTAGGAAAACTCATGGATATACTTTTGGGAGGCCAAATTTTTTCCAAGAAATACCCATTATTGAGATAGGATGAATTTCCAACTAACATCCCAGATGCGAGATATGCATTGCGAGTGATGAGTGAAAACAATTTTTCAAAATGTTGGAAAAAAATAGCAAATTGGGATTTTGAGGGCCAAGATGAAAGTTTGAGGCCCCGAAAATGTGGCAAAACAGGTTCCAACGGCTTTCAATGAAACTAGTTAGGAATCCACTTGTTATCTCCTAACGCAACCACCTGTCAAATTTTAGCTCAAATGGACACCTGAGTCAAAAGTTATGGCCTCCAAAATTTTTGGTGTAAAAATCAAAACCCTCAAAAATATGGTTTTTCAATAAATTTTGAAAATTTCAACACATGGGTTTTGATGGCGGGGGGAAATTAGAAAATGGGTCGAAGGCAGATTTTTTAATAGTTTTGTATTTTTCGCGCCAGGGGGGACATTGGGTGGTTGCCACGTGGACGGGTCCGTCGCCACGGGCAGATGGGTCCACCGCCGCAGGGGCGGACAGGTCTGCTGTTGGGCGGACGGGTCCGCCGCTGCGGGGGTAGATAGGTCCGCCACCGCGGGGGTAGGTCCGCCGACCGGGTGGGACCACCGGGGGTGAAGGATGAAGGATGAAAAGAGGGAATTGGCTAGGTAGATGGATAGATGCTAGGATGGATGGAGAATGATAAGGGGGAAGGTTTGGACGTATAAGAAGACAAGGATGGGAAGACACAAGGGATTGGTAGGAAGACAAAGATGGGGATATGAAAGGGAGTGTTTTTATTGATGGATAGGAGGATGAGGATGGGGATGGGGAGAAACCTATAACCAGAGGCCAATGACAAGGGATGATGAAATGGGATGGAGATAGAGAGAAATGAAGTAAGGAGATAGGGATGGGGGATGAAAGGGATGGGGGATAGAGGTAGGGATGGATAGGAGGATAAGGATGGGTAGATGGCAAGGATGTGATTGGATAGGATGAATGATGTCTCCAAGGACTATAGTGCAAAGGAAGATAGATGCCCCCACTCTAGATATATTATGTGCCAGGAGGAATGAAGGATGGAAGACAAGTGGGTGGGAAGATAAAAGAGTGAGATGGATGAAGATAGGATGCATGGATAAGGAAGGGATATGGAAGGTAGCATGATGGGTGGATAAGGAAGATAGACGAGTGCGAATAATATTTGGGATAGTGTACAGATGATGGGAATGTATGCTAAGAGGTGCCCAAAGCATGCTTATATGTTTGCCCCATTGTTATCAAGATCACAAGGAGGATGGAAGGATTGGGATAAATGAGATATGCCAAGAAGGATGTGTAAGCTCGATAGGATGGAGGGGATGGATGAAAATGATGTATAGCAAGAAGATGGTTGCATAGCTGAAAGCGTAGCAGGAAGCATAGTGGATGGAAAGAATGCATATCAAGAAGCTGCCCCCAAGTGCAGATAGATATTTACGCATGATGCCTGTTTTCCAGGTTTTCATCATGGTACTTATCCAAGGCGCTTGGTTGCCAAGTTTTCACCATTGGACGGATTATTTCTCTTTACTTTTTTTTTGATTTTTTGATTTTTTTGGATTTTTTGATTTTTTTGACTTTTTTGGATTTTTGGACTTTTTGGATAGTATGCGGAAGGAGATGGATAAGGATAGGGAGGCGAATAAGTGGATTTAGAAGACATGCGATAAGGATATGGATGAAGGACTCAAGCATCAAGTTCTATTTGAGGTATTATGAGATCATGTTCGAACCGACTGTTGGATGTTGGTACAACCTTATTAGGAGAAATGGATTATGCTAGAGGATGAATGAGAGGGATTTGATGGGGAAGATACAAGGGATAATGGGTGGGATGTTGGAAATGGTACTGATAGAATGATGGGGTGGATACGTGATGGGGAGATGAGTTCAGGACCAACATTGGCACATGTTGTGATGGATGTGTAAAGATAAGAGGACTAATGGATGGAGAATGTGGGGATAATGGAGGAGATGGAATAGTGAATTTTAGGACATAGGGACCCAGAACAAACTTAGGAGATGAAAGGTGGGTATGGTTAGCTTTTGGATTAGCAACTTTGGATGTTCTTACAGATTTTTCATTTGATGGCATTGCATCTTTTTTCTTTGGGATCCACATGGTTTTGATTTTTGCTTTAGTGGGCCTTTGTGGCTGATGGGTTTGATTTGGATTGTGGATTTGATTTTTCTTTTCTTCAACATGTAGTATAGAGGGGGCATGGGGAGCTTTAGATTCATGTGGATGTTTAGATTGATGAATTTTTCTTCTGGCATCCACAGTGCTTGTACTAGCAATGGGATGGGTGTGAGAAGATGGATGATGTGGAGAAATGGAGGTAGGAGTATGGGGATTACGTGTAGATGGGGGATGTTTAGGTATGTGCCTTTGTTGATCCTGATTAGGATGTTTATGATGGATGACATGGATAGGTGTTGGATGGGTGAAAGGATGAGATGGAGGAGGTGATCTTGGGATATACGGACCCAAGATGGATAGAGTGGGTGGGGGGACATAAGAACCCAAGATGGATGCAGTAGATGAAGGATGGGAGATTGTGGATGGAGGGATGTAAGGACCCAAAATGGATGGAGCGGATGAAAGAGGAATATGGACGGTTGTTTTAAGGTGATACGATAGAGGAGGAGGGATTGCAGCATATGATTTGGTGGAGCGATGGGAAGAGCCGACATTTATTTTGGAAAAGGCTCGTTGAGGATGTCTAGAGGTTGTACCAACATGTTTAGATTGTGGGTCTTGGGGAATAGATCCAAGACCTTGCATGCAAATTTTTTCTTTGACTTGGATGGGCTCTAAAATACCTTGCTCAAGAAGGCCTAGACCTTTTCCTTGGTAGATCATTTTCTTGAGCATGCGATCCATGATAGGATTTTTGTTATTCTGAAAACATGATTCTTGTCCATTATTATGTGGGGGATGATGGGTGGTATATACATTGTGTTTTTCTTCTGCAAGGAGGCCACCATGGAAGAATGTGAGAGTACCAAGGGGATATGCAAGCAGTGTGGGAATAGCATTTTTTAGGTGATGATGGGGGATCCTAAGAAGGAGATGATGGGATAGCAGAATTTGGATGGGTGGTATCAGGAGAGGGAGTAGGGGATATGGTAGGATCTGATTTTGTGGTAGTAGGCTCATGCAATGGAGACGAAGGTGGAGCGGTAGAATCTTGAATGTCAAGAAGATCATGGGATGGAATGGATGGGGGACTGTGATCTTGCGGTAGACTAGATGGGATGGTAGGATCTTGATCTGGAGGAGGGGATATGTTGGCATGCTTTGGATCAGGCTCTTGGTATGACTCATTGTGTGCGGGAGGCATGATAATGGAGTCATGGGGGGACTCTTCAAGTGGGGAAGATGGAAGGATGGAGGATTCAAAATATTCTTGGGAATGGATACTAGGAGTGGAAGAAGTGGATTGGGTGTCGTTGATAAGTTTGACGGCTCTCGGAGTAGGGGGTGGGTGTTCAATGGATTTGGTAGATGTGATGGTAGGAGATGGGGACTCAGTGGATTCAAAGGATGTGATGGTAGGAGATGGGGACTCAGTGGATTCAGAGGATGTGATGGTATCATCAATGATAGGTGTTGGATGGAGAAGGTTCTCATCACTAACGACCATGGATGATGGGTTGGGATGGCATGGTTCCACGACTGCAATGTGTGGAGTGGGGGATGTTTCCTTTGTTATAAGTCCTTGGAGAAACTTGAATACGCTAGGCTGAGATGGCCAGGTGGGAGTAGATGAAGGTTTATGGATTAGTGGACTAGGATTAGATGGAAGATTAAGACTGGATGGAGGATTAAGGTAAGGATATGGGCATGGGGAATTAGGATAGGATGACATGGACGGTGGATCATTGGTAGAAGATATGGGTGGCGTGTTGTAATAAAGGTATTGGGATGGTGGATGAGGATGGGAAGATTGAGGTGTTGGATTAATATAGGGAGATGCGGGTGTTGGATTAGGTAAGTTAATGGGTGTGTTTAACTAGGATAGGAAGGTGTGAATGTAGGATTAGGCTGAGTGGATTGGTATGGGAGATTAGGGTAGTAGGTGCATGTGGATGAAGGATTGAGATAAGAGGATGTGGATGGGGGATCAAGATAGGGGTATTGTGAAGGAAAACTAGGATAAGGGGACGATGTAGATGAAGGATATGATGGATATGATGGACATCCCTTGTCAAAGGTAGCATAATGAGTGTGATTAGGCATGGATGAAGACATAATAGGATAACTCGAAGGGATGATTGGATTTTGGAATGTGGGTGGAGAAAGCTTACTAGCAATGATAGTGTCAAGGGGATCTATGTCGTATACCTCTTGATCAACAAGACTTTCATTATCATCGTTGACGTAATTAGGGTTTCCCTTGACCACTATTGATGGAGGATAAGAATTCATGATGATGAAAGGATAAAGATGATGGATAAAGATTTTGGATGGAAATGGACAAAAGCCCAAATCGAGATTTAGGACAAGCTCGGATCGGGATTGGATTAAAGCTCAGATTAGGATGATTGGATGATGATTGGATTGGATTATCAAGGGATGATTACGACACTGAATCTGCTCTAAGATGGAAGTAGATGGATGATGAAAGAGACTACAAATCCCGTTCAGAGATTATCTTAGATGACTTAGGATGCTGATTGATCAAATTAAAGGATGAATGGAGGATTGCGGCACCGAATCCACTTTGAGATTGAAAATGGATTGATTGGGCCGACGATGATGATTAACTTAGGATGGATGACAATCCTAAGAGGATGTTAATGATGACGATTAGATCAGATACTTTGGTCAATTTGGATAATAACCCGAGATGAAGTTTAGGGGATTTGGGTTGGGAAAACAATGATTTGATTGGAGAAAGGGATGATAGAAATGGATGAACAAATACTCAAAATGAGCAAATAGTTGATCAGGACGGATGAATGATTACTCAGAATGAGTAAACGAATGATCAGAACGATAGAACGAGGGTTCAGAATGATGAAAGGAGGTGTGAAATGTATGAATGTTTGCTCGAAACGAGTAAACGATGATCGGAATGACAGAACGAGAGTTCAGAATGATGAAAGGATGTGTTGAATGGATGAACGTTTACTTGGAATGAGTAAACGGATGATCGAAATGACAGAACGAGAGTTCGGAATGATGAAAAGATATGTGAAATGGATGAATGTTTACTCGGAACAAGTAAACAGATGATTGAAATGACAGAACGAGAGTTTGGAATGATGAAAGGATGTGTTGAATGGATGAATGTTTACTTAGAATGAGTAAATGGAGAGAATGGTAGGGTATACCTCCCTCGAGGAGGCAGATGGTGAAGAAAGAGGTGCCCCGGCCAACTTCTCAAAAGTATGAAGTGGTATATATCATCGGAAATAGCACGAGAAGAACTACCTTTGAACATAGTCAATCAAATAAAGACTGTGGAAATGGTGCCCCCGGGAAGAAAGAGTAGAAGGTTAGGTCCACCACAGCATAAGGATAGGTCCGCCATAGCATAATGACAGGTCTGCCACCGAAGGGACAAGTCCGCCGCCAGAGGGACAGATCTGCCACCGGAAGGTCAGGTCTGCCATCGAAAGGACAGGTCCGCCACCAGAGGGATAGGTCCACCATCGGAGGGACAGGTCTGCCACCGGAAGGACAGGTCCACCATCGGAGGGACAGGTCCACCATCAGAGAAAAAGTTGCTCAAAAGTATGAAGTGTTATATGTCGTTGGAAAGAGCACGAAAAACTAAGAAGAACTATTTTTGAACAGAGTCAATTGGATAAACAATGTGGAAATGGCAGCCCCGGGAAGAAAGAGCAGAAGGTTAGGTCCACCATAGCATAAGGATAGGTCCGCCACAGCATAAGGACAGGTCCACCAAAGCATAAGGTCAAGTCCACCAAAGCATAAGGACAGGTTCGCCAAAGGATAAGTTTAAGCTCAATTTTTTGATGGATGGGTAAGGCAAAGGACCCAAAATATAGCAAACATTAATAAATAGATTTGGCTAGACTGAAAATGACTGGTTTTGCACGAGAAAGACAATTCAGATAGCACAACCCTAAGATTAGCAGAAATGGGTATGGCCAACAAAGTCTTCTACTCTAGGATGAACATGGTTGCTAAGGAATTTTCGATATACACCCGGTACGTGAGGCCCAAACCGTGAACATCAACCCATTACAAGCATGAGTCGAGAACCTTAGCGAGATACTAAAGGCTCGGACCAACTCTTCACATCATCCCGACGCTTCACCAATTACAATGTGGTTGGATTGAGGTACAGCTTTCGCTCTCCCCCTTGATATACCCCGCCGGTATGCGTGGTTGGAATCATCCCTTGGGGTGATGAAATCCCCAAGCAGGTCCCACTAAGAAAATGAAAATGGGGTGACTCAAAGGACTTGGAAAGCTACAATTTCTCGTCACCCAGGATCGCCAAATGGCGCAAGGGGATTGGATATGTCAAATAGCCTTCCACAAACACGCCAAACAAGGTTTGTTGACCCCTCTAATTAAACTATTTTCCTAATTTACCAAAGGACAATTGGTAAAAACTTGAAATTTCACCTTCGGGAGGTCAGGTCCACCAAAGCAGGATAGGTCTACCACTCTGTAAGGACAAGTCCGCCACTCTGTAAGGACAGGTCCGCCACCAAAGAAGAAAAAGGTGCCCCGGACAACTTCTCAAAAGTATTAAGTGTTATATATCATTGGAAAGAGCACAAAAAAATAAGAACTGCCTTTGAACGGAGTCAATCGGATAAACAATGTGTTAATGGCGGCCCCGGGAAGAAAGAGCAGAAGGTTAAATCCGCCACTGCATAAGGACAGGTCCACCACTCTGTAAGGACAGGTCTTCCACTCTGTAAAGACAAGTCCGCCACTCTGTAAGGATAGGTTCGCCAAAGCAGGACAGGTCCGCCACTGGAGGGACATGTCTGCCACTGGAAGTATAGGTCTGCCACTCTATAAGGACAGGTCCACCACTCTGTAACCCGGACCTGCAAAAATGCAAAAAACAACAAACGTGAAAGAAAGAGACCCATTTGTGGGTCCCACCAGGCGTGCCAAAAATGTGATAGGTCGAATATATGCATTAGAAATGAGCAGCAAATAAAAGAGTGCAAATAAACACCAAAACAACCTACACCTCAAGATTAGCCTAACTTGGAATCAACACAAGATAAAAAGAAACAAATGGAACTTTATACCTTGTCTTGAATCAATCCTTTGGTTGGCATTTCGATCTTTGATGTGTATGCTCCTTGGATGGCACGAGATGCAAACTAGATGAGGATGTGAGGATGGATGGATGAAAGCATGAAAATGGCTGAGTGTAAATTGAGAAATAAAATTGCAAGAGTTTGGCTAGCAAAATGATCTCCCCAAAATGAGAGAAAATAGGGGGTATTTATAAGAATTTTGAGAATTCCTAGAAGAGATGGATGGCCAAGATTGAGCCACCAAATATCAAGATGTAGGGCTAAGGTGAGTTGAGAACTCACAATCCCTCACATCTTGACATGTGGCATGGGGAGAGGCTTAAGAAAGATGAAGTGGACATGAGGTGTAAGAGAAGTACATGACATGGAGGGGGTACAAAGTACCTTTGGATTGGACAAGATATCCTCATAAAGGAGGTCCTTGTCCCCATGTGGGGGAGAGGACAACTGGGGAAATAAAAATTCCTCAAATATTCTCATGGGGAGAGGGGAAAGAATTTTAAATTCCAAAGGGTGTATTGGGGGATTAAATGCGAAAAAAAAAATGACATAGGGAAGTGGAGTGCCTTGTCCAAAAGGAGAAATCCTTTAATAGGGTTGACTCAATTAAGTGATTAGGATTGTGCAAGTACTTGATTAGATTAATTAATGAGGATTAGAAGAGGGTTAGATCTCACATGTGACTTAATGTGATAAGTCAAAGATCACATGGGGAAGAGAAAAAGGAATTTAATATTCCTTGGGAGGATAAAAAGAATTAAAATTCCTTGAGAGGTTGATTAGGCTAGTTAGTGAAGGATTAGAGGATGGTTAGGTGGCTAAGAGAGATTAGAGGCCAACTTGCAAAAGTTGGAGGATGTGACACCTCCTAATCAAGGATTAGGCATGTGCACATCCTAATGATGAGATTAGAAAATGGATTAGGATAAGATAAAAATGATGGAGGATGTGACATAAAGGAAAATAGAATATTTATTTAATTTAATTGATGGAATGAGGATTAAAGAGAGAAGGTATTATTGATTAAATACCTTAGGGATTTGGCAGAATTAAAGATATTAATTAAATAATAGTAGTATTACTTAATTAACAAAAATAAGACGAAAGGGGATGAATTTGGATAAATTAAGTGTCCAAATTTAGATGTCTGCAGTTACTATTCAATGTTAGTTGTAGTTTTAGGAAACTTCTCATCCCCTTTTCAATTTTGACCTTTCTTTGAAAATTGATGTAAGACAAAGTTCTAGCATCACAACAAAGCCAAATTTGATGAGAAAAGAGGAGTTTTAAATTGTTGTCTTGAACTTACAGAAGTTTTTCTTCATTTCCAGAATTCAAAAAAATCCTTTTGCAGATCCAATTCCCTCCAGATTTAGTCAACCATAAATTCCCTTTGTGATTATTAACAAATCACATCAACCAGTTGAATTATTCCAAGCATTGTCATGACTAACACCCGAGAGACCTTGGGGTGATTCCTAAAACCTAGACTTTGCAAAAATTACCTTTCAAGAGAGACAACATATTTGTATGGTGTCTATGTTGAAATGGTGCAAACACCCATCAACAATATCATGGCTATGTAATAACAATATTATGTTTCTTTATCTATTGTAGAGGTTGAGTATATTGCAACACCATCTAGTTGCACACAAGTATTGTGGATGAGACAAACATTGAAGGATATCAGAGTGGTGTATGATAAGCCTATTTCTACCTTTTGTGATAATACAAGTGCAATCAATATTTCAAAGAATCTAATGATGCATTCAAGGACAAAGAATATTTCAATCAAATATCACTTTCTAAGAGAGAAGGTTGTGGAGAATGAAGTGAATCTTGAATATGTACCTAAAAAGGATGAGATTGTTAACATATTTACTAAGGCTCTTCCTAAGGATACTTTGAGTATCTTTAAGAGATTGGGAGTTATTGCCCCTCCTTCCTTGAACTAGATGCATATGGAGATGCATCAGTCTAGTGGATCTATAGGTTCATTCCTCATCTGGACTGATGTTGTTGGTTACCTCTGAAGGGGAGTAGATAGTGACATTGTTGCAGTATGGAATACATGTCATTTTGTAGAGGTTGTTGATTTGGTTGGTGTATACTTCTAAGGGGGAGTATTCAGAGTAGTTGCAAGTATTGTAATTCTATGTCAAAGGGGGAGAATAATGAAAAATATCTTATCCTTTTCCATTGATGTCAAAAGGGTGGAGAGAGAAGTCATGTGAAACAATTTGTTCATATAGAAGGAGAGAGAGAAGCCACGTGAAAAATGAAAAGTTGAAAGGGGGAAAGATAGAGAGAGTGCAAGAATTTTTTGTATGTTATCTTTGATGTTTTTTCACATCTTGTATTTCCATCAATGACAAAGGGGGAGATTGTTGCAAGTATGAAGGTGTTTTCATTGAAGTCAACAAGCTTGTGTTGTCATTGCCGATAGTTGTGCAGTTGTTGACATAGATTTTTGATTTGATTAGTTGCATTATGTTGTCATAAATTAAGTTGTTGATGTTAACCTCTAGTGTTTCTTTGATAAAATTTTGTTTATGGTTTAGATGTTGAGGATATTGAGAAAATTGAAAAAGTAAGGAAATAGGGTGTTGCGGAGGTGTTGTGGTTTTTGCTTCACATTTCTTGTGGTTGAAGATCTTATTGTATGGTTTGGATATGTTGTTTAGAAGTGTTTAGAGTTTCTATATCTAGAGTTTGGGCTTCTAGATCGATGTGCAAAATAAGTTGTGTTCACCAGTATGTGAACTAGTTTTGTAGTGTTGCTTACAAAGGTGTTTGGGAGAAATGTTTATTTTTTCTGCATTTCTCCACAATTGTTTGTATGGTCTTGTGATTCTAAAGTTATTTTTATAGTGTTGATATGTTTCCTATGTCAAGAGGATTCACGATTTGGTACTTTGAAAGATGGATTTTAGATTTGTAGTGTTTGGCAATGCATTCTAAGTGTACAAGTTGTGTACTTTCTAAAGGTGAAAATTTTTGCAAACAAGTTCGATGGATTTTAGGGTGATAGAGGAAATATCTAGAGCATGATGAAGCATGGTGTGTGATTTACAAGTTGTTCTTTGATTTGGGGAAGCGTGTGATTCAAGGTTTAATGGTGTTTGCACAGGTAATGACCAACTTGGTGTTTACACTACATTCAAAGATGTTTAAGTATTGATGAAAGAATAGCATGACATGTGAGATTTGATTTGGGTCCCAATTAAGCTTTGTGTTGGTCCACTTTTGTTCCTATCCACCATGGGAATTCTTAGTGTTGATCTATTTTGAATAAATGTAAAGTGTAAGATGGGTGTAGCCAACTTAAAGATGTTCTTCGAGTCATGGATGGTATAAATGCAAGGTGAGTTGATGAGAGATGGTGTGTGCAATAGAAAATTGTGTTGTGATGTGAAATTAAGTTCAGAAGTGTGAAATGTAGTGCGAGATATAATACAAGATTGTTGAATGCAATGATCTAAGGTACCTTGATCACTTGAAGACTGCAAGTGTTATTGAAGCTATTATGGTGGATTCTCTATTGCACTGAGATTGTGTTCTCTGTGTAATATTCTATCTTCTATCTTCTTTTTGTTTTGGTAGTGAGTGTGGGTTGTGAGCCTTTCTGGATAGTGTGTCCTATTCGAGAAGTGAGACTCCTTGAATTGATTTTTCAATTACGTATATTGTGAGCTAATCATTACCATAGTTTTACCCTTCTAAGGTTTCCACATAAATCTGGTGTTCTCTTGTGAATGGTGTTGGTTGTTTTACTTTCTATTATCTGCTTTTCATGTGTAAACATCATAACAGATCAAGGATTTAATGGATATTTGTAAATCTGATTACTGTTGAGGGTTTTGATGTTTTAATTTGATATAACCGATTCACCCCCCATCTCATTTGTCTTGTCATAAGGGATAAAAAATGAGTGAGATAAAGAGATAGATATGATACAACTTGTTGATTACTAAAATTTGATCTCTTGATTATTGAAATTTGGCATGCTCATAATTAAAATTTGATTGTCTAAAAAATTATATATCTTCAAAAAACTAGAATTTTCATTATCAATCTAGGAGATCTGAAACCACTCTCAAACATCCTAAAACTATATACATGAAATATAACTTAAAGTATAAGTAAATGTCCATATGTAAATGTTTATTTTATGTATATAGTTTCATTGATAGAGAAAGAGAAAGAAATTGAAAAAGGAAAAAGAGAGAAATAAAATACATTTTTGTTTGGAAAGAACCAAATTTGGCACTCTCCAAACTAAGGCTTGGTCATCACTGCCATTTTGGAGATTTCCAAATGCTCAATTTGTGGAAAAAACCAAAGAGGCATCTTAATTATGTCACAAATTGGTGCACTTACCCAAGAAAGCCTCAATATTGGAAAAAATAGAAATTCAAATAGTGTGTCCATGAGACCATGCATAGTAGTGTCATAAATAGAGAGAAGTAGAGAGGGAAGGAGAGATGGAGGGAGAGGTAGGGATGGAGAGCTCAGAGAGAGAGAGAGAGAGAGAGAGAGAGAGAGAGATAACAACAAAGTGAGAGGTGGGTAGAGAGAGGGAGGGTGAGATAGAGAGAAGAAAAGAGGGAAGGAGAGAGGGAGGGAGAGGTAGGGAGGGAGGGAGAGAGGTGAGAGAGATGAGAGAGAGGAGGGAGGTTGGGTGGGAGAGAGAGGGGAGTGAAGGATAGGTAAAGAGAGATAGGTGAGATAGATAGAAGTAGAGAGAGGTAGGTAGAGAGTAGGAGATAAGAGATAGAAAGAGGGGGGAGGGATGAAGGGAGAGAGATAGATAGAGGTAGGTAGGTAGAGAGAGGGTGAGGAGAGATGAAAAGACAAGGGAGGAAGGGAGGGAGAGAGAGTGGTCGGAAGTGATGGAGGGAGAGGTAGGAAGAGAGAGGGAGAGGGGAGATAAAGGTAGAGAGGTAGGTATAGAGAGAGTGGTAAGGAGTTATAGAGGGAGAGATAGGTATAGAGAAGTAGAGAGGGAAGGAGAGATGTATGGAGAAGTAGGGATGCCCAATGATTCCACAATATTGTGTCTCACTTTTTTCTTGAGATGGACATTTACATCAATATTTTTAACAGAATCTTCATCTTTTGAGACCTATAGTAGCTAAATCATTAAGAATTTCAAGATGATGCAAACTAGTGATTTGTGGCAATTTCTGTGTAGATTCTAAATATATATTTTTTTAAAAAAATCAAAATAAATTAGGAATCTTTCAACATCTCCTTTAATAAATAGTTTTAAACAAAAAAACATTTTCAAAAGTAACGTTTATGTCGTAAAACATAACCTTTTTTCTATAATGGATGAAATTCTAATTTTTGAAATATAGATTCTCAACATCAATATGGAGGGAATGAATATTTTTTCATAATTTTTGGTTACATATTTTTTTTTAAATTCATTTTTGAAGTTGTTGTAACAATAATTTGGACATACATGTATGTCATATAACATAACTTGTTATGTATATCTCACAATCCTTTTATTTTTGGTGAAACAAGAACATCAATATGGAGGGAATGACTATTTTTTGAAATTATTTTACAATGTTTTACTATTTTTCAACCTCTACAGAATGAAGAGCTCAATGTTCGAAGAAAAAATTATGTTCGGTAAAAATTGAAAATTAAATACATGATAAAAGAAAACATATCAAAATTATACTTGTTGGAAAGCTTGTTTCAAGGGCTACGATCTTACAAAATATCTTGTCAAGTTCAGCTCATTTTCCAATCCAACCTAGGGTTTGAAATTGAAATTTATAAGGATATTTTGATGTAGATGCAAATTTTTTTATTTTTGACACCTTTGATAGAAGGTCCCCATGTATAAAAAGCGATTTTATAGCAAAAAAACATTATTTTATGGAAACTACCTTTTTTTATCAAAATTCCACCTTCTAGCAAAGATTTTTAGTTTCATACCTTTGATCAAAGGTTTTACTTCACTCGAAGGTATGCAAGTGAATTTAGCCTTATCACTCCAAAAATTTCCCCTTTCCAAAAGTGAAACACAACTCTGTGAGTTCACCCGATGGAGAGAGTTGATAGAGAGAGCAACAGGGAGAGGTAGGTAGAGATAGGGAGGGGGATAAAGATAAGTAGAGAGGGAAGGAGAGAGGGAGGGAGAGAGAGGGAGAGAGGGAGAGAGAGGTGAGATAGAGAGATGTGGGAGAGAGATTGAGAATTGTGAGATAGAGAGAAGTAGAGAGGGAAGGAGAGAGAGAGAGAGGAGATAGAGAGATGTAGAGAGCGAAGGAGGGAGGGAGGTAGAGAGCAGAGAGCGAGAGGGAAGGAGAGAGAGAAGGATGGACAGGTAGCTCCTAAAGGTAGTTCTTGAGCTCAAGGGAGAGAGATTCAGATAAAGTGATGGATATAGTGAGCCAGAGAGAGAGAGGCCTAGAGCATAAGGGATAAATAATGAGTGAGATAGATAGATAGAGAAAGAGAGATGATACAACTTGATGTTTACTAAAATTTGACCTCTTGATTATTAAAATTTGACATGTTGATTACTAAAATTTGACTAAGTCTAAAAAATTATAAGATCTTCCAAAATCTAGAATTTACATTATAAATCCAAGAGATCTGAAACCACTCTCAAACATCCTGAAACTATATTAATGAAATATAACTTAAAGTAGAAGAAAATAAATGTCCATATGTAAATGTTTATTTTATGTACATAGTTTCAATGAAAGAGAAAGAGAAAGAGAAAGACATAATAAAAAAAGACAGAAATAAAATACATTCTAAAAAATGCATTTTTATTTAGCTAGCACCAAACTTGGCTTGCGATGACCAAGCCTTAGGCTCAATCATCTAAGCCATTTTGAAACTTGCCAAATGTTTAATTCAAGCTAAAAACACCAAATTGTGTCACAACTTTGTGCACTTACCCAAGCAAACCTCAATATTAGAAAAATAGAAATTCAAATATTGTGTCCATGTGACCATGCATAGTAGTGTCATAAATAGGATAAAGTAAATACTGATTTTTTAAATATTTTAAATAAAATTATACACAAAACAATAATTATTCTTATAAACTATTTACCTAAAACAAACAAAAAGAAAATATACAATTGAAAGCATATAATTCTCAAAAAATAACTACAAAGATAAACTTACACCATTTTTTCTTCTCCATAAGGAGAGAAAAATGCATATATAGGCTTCTTGTTTATTTTCATTATTTTTGGAGATTGATATATTTTTAATTTTTCATTAACAAAAGTGACTCTAAATTTTCAATTAAATCTTAAAAAACTATGGCTGATTTTCCATTTAAAATAATAGAGCCTTCGGGTAGGGGTCCACCCCGCAGCGGGACGATAAGTCATGAGCCTGTTGATAGGGTGTCTTACGTTGAAGTCTCACCATCCAAAGCACACGAAGGACCTCTATACTGGCAGCAGTTTCGAAGGACGTAGGGCAGTTATGGTGTTCAGGCCATACTGGCCACCCGGGCAGGATACTTGGAGTAGATGCCAGGTGATGTCAGAGGTTACAGAGAGGAAGGAGTTTCGAGGAGTGCCAGATGGTGAGGAAGGACGGACGACGAAGGAACGAAAGAACAAAGGAAGGAATCTGAGAGACGGAAGAAACTGATGGTAAGGAGCGGAGATGTGGAGAGACAAGGACGGTGGAAGGTAAAGGGAGGAAGCAGTGAAGGAGGAGGTGCGGTGGTGGAGGAGGCGTGAGGAAGGAAAGAGGAGTAAGGAAGGGAGGTGTAAGGAGGTGGGAAGAAAGAAGATGAAGGAGCGGAGAGGGGAAGAGAAGGGAGGAAAAGGCCCAAGGAGGAAGTGGAGAAAACAGGGAGTCCAAGAAAGAAGTAGGAGGGCTAACAGAGGTAGGAGGAGGGGAGGAAGAAGAAGGAAGGAGGAATGACGAAGGAAGGAGGTATGAGGAAGGGTGACAGAGGAAGGAGTAATGGAGGAAGAAGAAAAGGTAGGAGAAAAAGGAGGTGTTAATATGTCAACATCTACTCCGGGATGGGGTCCCCTGTTGTGATCCCGCTGGTTCGTAGCTCCAGTCAAAAGCGGTCACCGACCAAAAAAAAAATAGAACCTTTGGGCAGAAATCATGTCCTAAGGTGGCCTCATTGTAGGGGTCTACTTGTCCTATTTTTTAGGCCTTTTGAGGTTCAAAGGGTTGACATGATGTCTATGATGGCTAGTTATTGTAGACAACATGTGATTTATTTGGTTGATGTTGCCAAATATTTGTCCCCTTTTGTTTAGTCTCTGACTCCAATTATGGATGGTAAGGGTCTTCTACTTTGTATCCTTGATGCTCTTGTAAATAGGATAGCTTCCAAGTTGGTGAATTTTATTATTGGAAAAAGTTTTGGAAATAGGCCAAATATTGATGAATTTAGGAAGTGGGCTTGGTGAAAATGGAAGCTTAGGGGCTAAGTGGATATTTAAACAATATTGAAGGGTTTCTATTTTATCTATTTATCCAACCATTAAGATTGCATACAAAATCTCTTAGAGATGACCCATGTTTTCTCATTAAGGCTAGATTATTCCTTAAAAATGGTTATCACGTTTTTATCCTAAGAATAATTCATCAGCAAGGTTCGTATTTGGGTAGGGCTTCTTAGGCTACAATTGGAATGTCAGGAGGAGATCTTGATGGGAATCACTAACTATTTGGCTAGCTTATGGTAGTGGATGCAATCACCAAATCCATAAAATACTTTCTATTCACTAGACTTTGTGTTATTGTTGAGGTGGATAAGGTGCTCCCTTTTTTAATTACCTTACATTTGAAGCTAGGTTAATGGATGCAAAAGATTATCTATAAGCATACCCTTGAGGTTTTCCATAGTTGTCACAAAATTGGTCATGTTGTAGTGGGGTGCCCAAGCAATAGGAGAATAGAAACTATCTAGAAAAAAATAACATATGGTGCCTTTTGTATGTCTTGAGATGCCCTTGGTGAGTAGCAATGAGAAGGGCAAGCCCTATTTGGTTGAAATTAACAAATTCCCATCTAGAAGCTTTGCCAAAAGGAGGTATGTAAAGAGAGGGAATTTGAGAAAAGAAGGGGTTTGGAGGAGACCTAAAATTTTGAGATCTACAACCCTTCAAATAAAATATGGAGGTCAGATAAACCAAATAAAGAAAAAAGGTGTTAAGGTAGAGAGAGAGGCTCTCTAGGTACCCTTTGTATCTTTCTGATTAATAGTGGCAATTAAAAAATTGAAAACAATTAAGAAGAAAACTTGCTTCAAGGGACTGACAAAATGGGTTGTTTAGTGCTCCTCGAAACATTTTGATTTCAAACCACCTTGATTTCACTTGTCTCTTTTAATACTTAAATAATATGCCCATAAGTTTACTATTTTTAGCTCCTTTATTGTGGTGCCAAATGCTGCCTGTTGTTTTACACCCTTAAAATTATTTTTGATCCTTTCTATTACTCTTTTGTATAAATGAACTTTATCAGATTATCAATTTTACTTTGTAAAATACAAGTATACCTTTCTGAAATCCCTTCATTTACCTTTATAAAATTTAATTAACAAACAAATAAAATGAAATAATCTATTTTTTAATTTATTTTTTACCTTTTTTTTTTTGACTTACGTTAACAAATTAACTGAAACCTGCAAAACCATTTTTATAAAAGAAAAATATAGATTAAAACAATTAATTAAAATGTACAGTCAATCTTCAAAGAATAATATACAAAGTAAAAATAGAAAACAAGAAGCACTTGTGACTTAAAATATAGGCAGAGCCTATAAAACAGGGAGGACATGACCACCCAAAAGAAATTAAAAAGAAATACGCATAGCAGTCAAACTGGGGGCAAGGAAAACATTCACCCTAAATTTATAAACCTAATGCAAAACAGTCGTCAGGTCACTTTCAAGTTTGGTGATAAGAGTTAAGAGAGAGACATCTTTCTGTAGCTGTCATCATCCGTTGAATATAATGTAAAAAGAGACCAATGTGCTGAGAATTCTTAGACATATTCCAGCGTATATGAGAAGGCAAACATGGTTACACATCATAAGTGATTGATAGTTTCCTCAGACTTGAGAAGGAAAACATGGTTACACATCATAAGTGATTGATAGTTTCCTCAGACTTTTGTTCACAGCCGTTACATTCAAGCTTCATTTTTGCAATAACTTCGATATGGCCCATATTACATGGAGGTCTGTTTTTATGTCTTTTTCAGAATTGCCTAAGGTTGGGCAAATTTCCTGTCAGAACTGTTGCACATAATGGTGTTTTGTTTTTTCTCTAAGCATTAAATATGAAAAGTAAGAGTTAATGTATGTAGTCTATTAAAAAAGTGGATGATGATAGATCACATTTTAATTTATATTGGTTAAGTTGAGTGAAAAATCATGTAGTTTTAAAAATAAAAATAATCAAGAGCACTATTTTACAAGGAAAACAATCATTAAATCATAAAATTCTATTTAACTGATTTAATGGTCAAATAGTCAATAATAACTTTATATTGAGACAAAAAATAATAAATAATTGTTGTATTTTTATTTGTCAAAATTTACTTTTGACTATTGAACGAAATGATATTTAAAATAATAGTCACCAATCAAATCAAATCATATCAGTTCAATAAAAAAATATGACCTTTATTTTCTACCACAAAATCGTGATAGACTAGAAAAGACTAAAGACTAATATGAAACATGTAATAATAAAACACGCTCTTCACTATTTAAAAGATTTAAAATTTTCAAATAATAAGTAACATGAATTAATTTCAACCTCAAGAAAGCTAACCAGATTTGTATGTAAACATATAACCATGCTCTTTGAATTCCACTTAATTCTGACGAAGTTTTGGCACCCTTAGAATTTGTTTAAGAGACCAAAGGGTTGAACATGCCTTTGCCCATAAGTTAGGGAATAGGAAAATTGAGTCATCCCTTATTTTTTGGTTTGTCTCTAAAACCTTTCTATAGCCTCTCTTCCCAACTGCCAATATACAGTCTATCATAGATACTCTTAAGCTGCTGCCATGAAGGTTTGCATTTGCTTCCATTCTATTTCTATTTCTTTTTAAATTCCATGTAATATATCTTATAGAAACAGTGTTGCTGCAGAAGAGTACAGTAGTTTCTGTGGAGATTTCTTGCTGCAAATGCAAGAAGAAAGTTATGAAGATTGCTGCAGATATCCCAGGTATGGCATTCCATAGTTCCAATGGTTAAATTCTCAAACGGTGAATAATAATTTTATGTTTATTTATATGCAAAATGATAAATGATTGTTTATTTTTTATTAATAATAGATGATTTTAACTGTTAAACTGTTTGATATTTTAAATTTATGATTGTTATATGAAAAAAAAAAAAATTCTTCAGTAAAGCTTTACTTATATTAGATTACGATATATAAATTGGAGTGTCTGATTGTATATATATTTACATATTCCTCAATGGTTTGGTATATAAACATTACAGGAGTAGAGTCTATGGAAGTTGATGGATCTCAAAACACTCTAACTGTGATTGGAGAAGTGGATCCTGTAGAAGTTACTACAAAAATAAGAAAGTTCAAGAAAAGAGCAAAAATTATAAGCGTTGGACCTCCTAAAAGCGAGGAGAAGGAGAAGGAGAAGGATGGAGAGAAGAATAAGGGAGATGACAAGCTTCCTATAAGCTGCCCAAGATGTAATGTTTGGTTTGTTCAAGATATGAATGTAATTGATTCCTATCCATGCTCTATAATGTAAGTCAACTAATAAATCATATTACAGAACTTAGAACCAATGTTGGCCGTAGGGTGATGCGGATTTATTTGCAGATGTTCATATAAATTTTAGTATCAAGATAGTTTTTGTAATTGTATTGCAAACTGAATGGTAAGGAAAGTTGTTTGAAATTATCTGCTGAAAGTTGGAAGAATCATTCTTTTTAACTCTTTTATTTATGTGGATGATGGTTAATAGATCTGTATATTACACAATTAATAGTATTTTTCTATGGATGTAATGTATGTATTTTGTTGTTGGTGGAGGGTTTTTATATAAAACTTAGAGGATCATATTGTCATTTGATATGGGAGGATGAGTCTTAGGTTGAAATTTTTTCGACTAAAAGTTAAGGATTAGGGAGTATTCATTCCACCAAAATCATTCCTGAAACACAATTCCGACCTCATCCTTTATGATGTTGGGTTTTGCACTCAACCAAACTTGATTCCTGATGAGCTCAATAAACTTCATCAATAAATCAAGAACCCATTAACAATAACATTCAATTTCTAATCTCTAAATTAAAAATTTAATTGACTATAAACCAAAAAAGAATGGCTCAAATTTAATTGACTATTTAAAAAAAAGAAAGAGAAGAAAAGAAAAAAAGAAAGAATGGCTGAAAATAAATCTTTCAATAATGGAATAAGTCAATATAGAATAAATCAATGAATTGAAATTGAGATCCTTTGGAATAGAGATTGATAGACTTTGTTATGCTATTCGTTCAACCACTTACTTTGTAGAGGACAAACGTTCAAATTACGCACTATGTAGATGTATGTGGACCACTCTCAATTAATGATATTAGATATCATTTCGCTCTCTTATCTAAGACTTCCATAGTAATTTTTAAGCCATAGAAATTTCCTAATACCTTTCTTCTCTATTTAATGTTAATATGGTCAGAGATTCCCTCTAGTACCTTGTAGCCATTATGTATGAGTCGAGAAAAACATGTACATTTAAACTTTTTACCATATTAATATTGTAGATCTAATAAAACAAGGACTGTCCTAAGTTTGTAAAGGTGGTTTGCAGAAATGGTCAGTAGGCTATGTGAAATGCACTTCCAAATACAAGGCAAGAAAACAAGGTTATAAATATGTTAAGCCAATTTTCATCTGTCTCATTTGTACAGGGAAAAAATCAATAGTTTTTTTTATGAAATCATCTCTTCCTATTACAGAGAGATTTAAAAAACTGTATCAATCCTCCTTCAAGGTTGTTCTAAATACAGACTCATAGGTTTAACTCTAACTCCAAACTATGAGCCATCTGAAGTTTACTATTTTATCTTTGGAATTTCACTCACAGAAGTAAGGTAGCTGTGCACAAGATTCATCTTTTGTTGGTTGATACTTGCTGTGAACAATTGTTTGATCAATGAATGTAAAATATTTTTATATTAAAAAAGAGATGTCAATTAATGCAATGTTAAGGTAATGAAAAAGAAAAATTAAAAAGAAAAGTGTAAGAATTACCTCCTTTGATATTCTTATACCTAGTTCAGGTTATCAGAAAAAAGAAAAAAAAAGATATTTGTAGTTCAAGGGCTTATCGGAGAAAAGGCAAGAAGAAAGACATTAGCTCTGTAGGGAGTTATTATAGAAAGGCAAGAAGAAAGAACTTCGCATTTTAGATGTTCAGTTTGTTGTATGTTAAATTGTTTTAGAGGTTAGTTAGAATTTAAATCCACTTTTTTTTTTTTAGGGTGATCTATTACTGAGTCATTGGTTTACTTTTGACCTATGTTACCAGAAACGAGAAAAGGCAAGGCAACGTGATCAGAAATAGAATATTTAGAAGTTGCAAACGAAATTTATATACATATATATTTTAATAATATATTATTCTTTTTATAATTTTTTCTTACAATCTATTATTCCAAGACTGGGAGCATGCATAATATTTTCAATTTTATGCAAATACAATTAAATAATTTTGTTATTTTGGTAAGGGGAAAAGAAATCAGAATAAGTAAACTGGTAGATCAAGCCAAAATCATGGCTGTGAAAGTTCTGCCATAAATTTTTAAAATAAAGAAAACTTTTCTTAATTCCTTGAAGTAGTGGAAAAACCCTAAAAAATTGCAAACATCTTTGCAACCTTGAAATGGCTTAAAAAAATGCACAGATTTTTGTTTATAAATGCAGACATTTTCTTAATGTTTGAAAATGGCTTAGAAATGGTCGTTTGCAATGGGAAACCTGTTTCAGCCATCAGAACGGGAAACAGAGGTTCCTTGTCATGTTTTTGGTAACATAGCTTTTGACCAGTCCTTTAATAGTTCAGGTGTGCGTCATTCTTTAACACTCACTTGTGCCACTCTATGAGTTTTTGGAAATCTTAGTCTTGGTCAAACTCTAAAATCATGTTGAACCTTTTTGATAGACCAATTAAAGTTTGAATCTATGATCATTCATGTGTTGTTGCAATGCTCTATTATTGGGCTATTAGTCCACTTGCAATCAATCCATCTACAATCTAGGTCTAGTTTTGTCATTTGTTGATAGGGTGCTCTAGCATTGAGCTATTAGCCAGTTTTAGACCAATATATCTATGGTTTGGGTGTGGCTCAATCTCAAAAAACCCTTTTTGAGCCACACTATGGTTGCTTAAGGCTTCTAGCCTTGTTCTAGCTCTGATACCATGTCAAACCTTTCTACCAAGGTCAGTTAGGACTCAAACCTAGGTCCTACTATTTTCTACTGAGGTGTTCAATCATTTAGCGATTGGCCCACTTGTGACTAGTCCATCTACCATTTGAATGTGGTTCATTCTCCAACACCCTTTAATAAACCATATTACAAGTGCTTAGAATTCTTAATCTTGATTTGAATCTGATAACAATTAAGCTATTGACTTACTTGTAACCAATTCAACTATGACCCATTTTCCAACATTGTAGTCTTCTTAAACTACACCTAAATCTAATTCCTAACTTTTCAACATTTTCCGAAAATTTTACTATTGACTCATTTGTGAGCAATTCAACTATGACTCATTCTCTTTTTATAGTTGTCTATCATCCGTTAAATATAATGTAAAATGAGACCAATGTGCTGAGAATTCTTAGACATATTCTAGCGTATAAGGGAAGTAAGTGACTGATGGTTCACTCAGACTTTTGTTCACATCTGTTACATTCAAAGCTCTATTTTTGCAATACCTTCGATATGGCCCACATCACATGGAGGTCTGTTTTTTCTTTTTTCAGAATTGCCTAAGGTTGGGCAAATTTCCTATTAGAAGTGTTGTACAGAACGGTCTTTTTTTTTCGTTTCGTCTAAAGATTATATCAAAAGCAGAGTTAAAATATGTGGTCTACAAAAATTGGATGATGGTAGAAATTATGTATTTCTATAAAAACAAAATCTATCACACAAAAATAATAAGAGCATTGTTTTATAAAGAAAACAATCTATCAAGTTATAGAATTCTACTTAAATATCGTCTGATTTAATGATTAAATAATCAATTATATTTTTATATCAAGATAAAAGAAATAATAAATATGTATCCTATCTTTATTTATCAAAAAATTAACTTTTGACTGTTGAATTAAATGGTATTTAAAATACTGAGCATTAATCAAGATAAAGTAATCTACAATTAAACTATTGATTTATTTGTGACAATTCAATTATGACTCATTCTCTAACATTGTAGCCTTCTTGAACTTCACCTAAATATAATTCTTAATTTTTTTCAACATTATTGGAAGCAACTTTTTACAGTAACTAGGGGAAAGGACCCAGTAGTTGAGCATGCCTCAATAGTTGTGATAGCATTTGTTGATTTAATGCCCAACATTTTTGACAATATTGAACTAAAAGTCGTGACTTTAAAGTTGTTAGTGTTGATGATAACTACCAGTAATTGAATAATATGTATTCCTTAGATCTAAAAAGCAACAAATCACGTGATGCCACATCAGTGCACCACTAAAACATGATTTAGTGCACAAGTATCGGTCTCACTTTTGTTTTAGACCTTTTTGGACACCTCGACAAAAAGCATGCTGATGTGGTATCATATTTATAAGCAGAGGCATTGCCAAACAAACTGCTGTAAAAATTTAGATATTTTTTGAAATTTCCATGTAAAATTTTGAGAAGCCCAAAATTAACGTGCTCAACTATGAGATTCTCTCCCCTAAAGAACAAGAAAAATAAGAAACTCCAAAAATGATGAGAGAAGAATCGTCGAACACCCTCAGCAGTCGGCACATAGTCTCGATTAAATTAAAACACCCCATACCTCAATTTCATTCACCATCTCGAACAAAACAAAAGAAACAATTATGATAACAATAATAAAACCCTTTTCCCTAATCAAAACAATAATAAAACCCAACAATAAAGCTGAATCCAGTAGCACTGGAGCAATTAAAAAATAAATCCCATTGTTTCTAAGTTTAGAATAGCATATCATTTTATTGCGGTTTTGGAGAATCTCAAACTGATGCTCTGATTCGTCTCAAAATTTATAACGAATGTCAATCTCATTTGAAGATCCATTTCCGAAAGATGTCTTATTTTAACAGAGGAATTCCATTTGCAGAACTTACAGTTGAAAAAGTATTACTGGTAAAGAAATGACCATGCATGTCTTTCCCATAGCTTCATCGCCCAGAGTCATACACTTCTTGACTCTAGAAATACTCATGCAATCAGAGCCACTCTTCCGAAGCATTCAACTAGCCAAAAATCAGTCCCTGTTCAGCGAGAAGCCAGCTTTAAACACCCCAGAAACCTAATCTGATTCAGCCTGAGCAATAAATGGATAAAACTTTGTAGGCACCCCAAAGAAATTCATCAAGTTGAGCCAGAGGCATGAAAATTACACTACCAAATACATATGGGAAGTGAACAATGAGTACCTTAATAAAGCGTGTTATTTTGGATGTGGATGATAAGAAATACAGGGCAAGAAAACAGGGGTAGGAATATATTCGACTACTTTTAATCAGTCTTATTTGTAAAGGGAAAAAATCAGCAGTTTTTTATATCAAAACACCTCTTCCTATTACAGAGGAAATGAGAAACTGTATCAATCCTTCTTAAAGGTTGTTCTAAATATACACTCATAGGTTTAACTCGCTATGAGCCATCAGAGATTTGCTATTGTAGCATTGCAATTTCACTCACAGAAATAAGGTAGCTGTGCACAAGATTCATCTTGCTGTGAACAATTGTTGATCAATGACTGAAATATTTCTGTTTTTGAAAAAAGAGATGTCAATCATTCCAACGTTAAGTAATGAGGAAGAAAAATGAAAAAGAACAGCATCAAGAATCAACTTGTTTGAATTCTCATAAGTAGTTCAGCTTATCAGAGAAAAGTTTAAAAAAGACACTTGCATTTCAGGGGCTCATCAGAAAAAAAGCAAGGAGAAAGATATTTACACTGATTAGTTAGAGTTTGAATCTAGGACTATCTATATATGGTTTGTGTGTTTTACTGCAGAGTTATTGGTTCACTTGTGACCAATCCATCTGTAGTTCGGATGTGGGTGATTCTTTAACACCCCCTTGAATCATATTGCGGGTTCTTGGAGACCCTAGCTTTGTCAGACTCTGAAACCATGTTGAACCTTTTTTATGGACTGACTAAGATTCAAATATAAGAACATCCATTTGTTGTTGTAGTGTTCTATCGTTGAACTACTACCCCACTTGTGATCAATCCACTACAATTCCAATGTTGCTTCACCCATTTGTTGTTAGGCTGCTCTACCACTGACCTACTAGTCCATTTGTGACCAATATATGTATAATTTGATATAGCTCATTCTCTAGACCACTTCTTTGAGCCACACTATGAATTTTTGAGGCTCCAGACCATGTCAAAGCTTTGTTCTAACATTGAGCTGCTAGTTCACATCTGACTAGTCCATCTACCATTCATATTTGATTCATTCTCCAACACCCCTATTGAACCACACTACAAGTACTAAAAACTTATAACTTTATTTTGGATTTGATAATATGTAGATTCCTTTTTCATTGATCAATAAAAATTTAAATTTAAACAATTTATTTGCTGTTAAAATGCTCTACAATTAAATTACTAATCCAACTATGACTCATTCTCCAGCATTCTCAAACTACACCGAAATCTACTTCCTTTTAACTTTTTTCAACATTCTCTAAAGCAAAACTTTTCATGTAACTAGAGGACAACAAAAATAAGACCTTAAAAGTGACGAGAGAATATATGTTTCAGAAGTCATCCCTAAAGTTGGATGTAAATGTTTCGACAAAATAATTAAATATAGCAAAAAATAGTATTAGAGATGCCGTTCTGTAGAGGAAGGAAAAATAGTGTTAGAGATACAAAGACCTGCTGCAACATGCAAGTGAAGTGGGTGCAGGGAAAAGGGAAGCATAAACTACTGGGTGCCATAGAGCAGTCGAGAAGTTTCCTAAAGATTCAGCATGCAACTTCTGTCAATCATCAAAAATAAAGGACTGTGCATTTGGAGAAGGAAGTGCCGCTTAGACCAAATGATGGAGGAAAATACATTGTCCTGGTAATGGTGAGCTGAAGTAGAGATTTGCCAGATTAAGTCTAGCACAGATTGGTGCACTGTGAAATTAAGGATGTCAGCAAGGCTGTTCTTCCTTTAATAAGGACTCGCAAGGGTGCAATGATGCCCTGTCCTGTAAAAGGTATTTAATTAAAAACAAAAAAATCTTAACTGTAGATAAATAGGAGAAAGCTAAATCTTAGATAAAACACACCTTATGTTATATATGTATATAACATAATATCGTACCCCCACATCCCCCATCCCATGCGGTGGACAAAAAGACACCGACGGAAAGACGGAAAGACTTGACGGATCGGTAGCCCCATGCCGTCAAGTGTTGGACGTCAAAAAAGGACGCACGGCCCCGGTGGGAAAGTCAAGAAACCCTAACTATTTTCCACATTTTATTTTGTTTTGGTCCGCCATTCTTCATTTTGTTTTGCAGTTTTTTGGGGAGGGAAGTGCGAGCAACAAAATGAGTTACAGGCGGCCATGAGGAGGGACACGCGAGCAGCGAAATGAGTTACAGGTGGTCATGAGGAGGGAAAGAACGTAGGCGAGCAAGAGGCGACGGCGGTTGAACGAAGGCAAGCAACAACCGACCGAACGCACTTGAGCAGTAGGCAACGATGGCCAAACGAACACAAGCAACATGAGGTAGGTATATCCGCCATTATTTGTGCCATTTCGCTATTTTCTAGGGATTGTGAAGCAGTTGATTGAACTATGAAATGGGTTTTGTTGAATATACCAAAAAAATAAAAATTAAAATTAAAAAAACTATGAAATGGGCTTTTTCTAAAATGCAAATAAAATGTTTTTTTTCAGGGTTTTCGTTGGGAGAAGGGGTATTTATTTGAAATGCAAGGATGTTAATGTATTTTTTATGTTGAGGGTTTTTAAATTTTTGTCTCCTTTCCTGCCGTATTCTGGTTTTCCAATTTTGTTGAATTTTTGAATGCACAAAAACCCCAAAAAATGTGGTCTTAGAAACCAAAAACCAAATTTTGGAATGGACAAAAACCCCAAAAAACATGGCATTAGAAACCATTATTTGCAAATAGCAAAACGAGGTGCCAAGAATGTAATGAAATTGGAAAACAGTAGGTATTATGAAACCTGCAAGGCACAGTGTTAGAGATTGTTTTGTAGGGATGGAATACACACTGTCCCATTTCAATTAGCTCGATATGAAGAGTTTTATTTTGTTATGCTCCAAGAAAAAATGCCATTTCACTTTCTTTATCTAATTGGAACAAATAAATTGGCTGCATTATTTGCAGAGTTGGAAAACACACTGTCTCCTCTCAATTGCAGAGGGTTTTACAACACTATATAGATTGCTTGTTGCTTAACACCTTATATATGGAGACAATGTGTTTTCTAACACTGTAAGTAATGTGTGCAGTTATTTGGTTGAATCATATGAAGAAAGTGAAATGCCATTTCAATCTCATGTTACATACATAGGTGCTTTTTGTCTATGAGTTAGCTTTCTTGTGATTGGAACATATAAATTACTCGCATTATTTGCACAGTTGGAAAACACACTGTCTTGCTTCTTGACACCTATGGTTTTGCAACATGGAATGTTACAAAAAAGTATGGATGTCTTCATAATAACACCTTCCTTCCATTGTTGTGTTTAAATTTCGCATGATTGAAAAGAAAAGGTGCACAAAATAATTGCAATTTGGAAAACACAATGTTGGGTTTCAGTTATTTAAATCTCCTTGTTTAAATGTAAAGGGTTGTCTCACGGTGGATTGCTTGCTCCTTAACATGTATAGTTTTGCAACATTGAATGTTACAATTTAATAGTATGAATGTCTTCTCCTAAAATCATACTGCATTGTTGTGTTTAAATAAAATGTTTGCATTATTTGCAGTGTTGGAAAACACATTGTCTTGCTTCTTAACATCTACAGTTTTGCAACATGGAATGTTACAAAACAATATGAATGTCTTCTAAATCACACCTTCCATATTTTTTTAAAAATAAAATGCTTGCATTATTTACAGTGTTGGGAAACACACTCTCCTATCAGTTGTTCCCTCTAATACTAGTATATTATATGAATCGACCTTTAATACTGGTATAGTATACTGTTGCTTTTTGTGTAGGAGTTAGCTTCTCCCCTAATGGTATACTATACCAGTATTAAAGGTCGATTCATATAATATACCAGTATTGGAGAAGCTAACTCCTAGAAAAAGAGCACCAATGTATGTAACATGATATCATACCCCCCATCCCCATCCCATGCAATGGACAAAAGACACCGATGAAAAGAATTGACAGATCAGTAGCCCTATGCCGTCACATGTCAGACGTTGAAAAAGTACATTCGGCCCCAGTGGGAAAGTCAAGAAACCCTAACTATTTTCCACATTTCATTTTGCAGTTTTTTGGGGAGGGAGGCACGAGCAACGAAATGAGTTATAGGCGGCCATGAGGAGGGATGCACAAGCATTGAAATGGAGTTAGAAGCAGCCAAACCAATGCGGGCATAGAAATGAAGTTGTAGTGTTGGAAAACACACTGTCTCCTATCAAATTTTCCCTCTAATACTGGTATATTATATGAATCAGCCTTTAATACTGGTATAGTATACTGTTGCTTTTTGTGTAGGAGTTAGCTTCTCCCCTAATGGTATACTATACCAGTATTAGCTCAGCCGATTCATATAGTAACCAGTATTTAGACAAAAAACACCTATGTATGTAACATGATATCGTACCCCCATAGTGGTGTCTAAATGGTTTTGAAACATTAGGTGGGTTGCAGGTTTTGTAAAACACATTGTTTTGCATCCTAGAATTTTTGAAAACAATATGTATGTATTGAAAAGCTTGGTGTTATTTAGAACATAGGATTGTGGTGATACGCACTATTTTCTAGACAACCAATAAGGTATTTGGCTTCAGTGTGTAGAGGGTTTTACGAAATTTTGTGTTGGAGGTTTCATAAATCATGTTGTCAGCTCACCTCCGACTATGTTTTCCAACCTACAATCATACTATGCATGTATATTTAGATCATATTAAGAAATTTAGAAACAAAAATTTTATTCTGTGTAAGACTTGTTATAAGGTGCCTTTTCATTACATTTGTACCATCTAAATTACATTTATACTATTTTGTTAAATTCCAGGTTTAAAAACATTGGTTTTTTCCTCCAACTCCTACATGTGCACTCCAACCATCAGCTTTGAATGTGTAGACATGAAACACATAGTGTTTTCCCCTTTCTTTCTCCAAATTGAAAACACACACGTCATTCTGCCTCAAATTCCTGTGCCAGAAAAAAATCTCTTAAAATGACAACGCATACTCCAATTGTTTGTACTGTATAAATTGCGTTCATATTGTTCTATAAAATTCCAAGTTGGAAAACACTAGCTTTTCGAAATCTGCAACCCATGCATAATGTTTTAAAACCCTTTACAAGTAACAACCCAATTGGTTACTCACCCCTCACCTCAATTTGGTATGTTTTGTGATTGTATTGAAAGCCTTTTGTGAATTAGATAGTAAGAATGTAATGGGATTGCAAAACAATGAGTTTTAAGAAATTTGCAATCCACATAGTGTTCTAAAACCCCCTAGACGTAACAACCCAATTGGTAAGTCAGGAAATCCGAGTTTACGCACTTATGTACATACAATTGGTTAGAAACCCCTCACCTCAACTCACTTGGTCATCTCCCCTACCTACAATGCCCCTTTATTCCCCAATGATTTTCTTTCAACTTGCAGAACGAGAAAACCCATAACACAAAGTGTTTTCCAAGAACAATACTTATTACAATATAAAACACATGTCTTAATCATATCAATTCCCTTCCCATGCATAGTGAACATATAGCTTCTCACACATATGTCTGTGCAAGCTGGCATTTTGCACTCACCACAACATATAAACTGTATATTGGTGAAATTTGGAATAAAAATAATTCTTTGTAGAACCAAATGTCTTTAATTTTCCAATTTAATCTATAGCTAACACTTGTCTTCTTTCCAGGTGGTTGATATATTCAAGGAAACAAAATTGAACAAAGTAAGGGCAAGTGGATTGAGAAGGACAGTTTTGGAGATGTGAAGCTTCTACACTAAATATAGGTGATTCTAGCTATCATAGCTTGAATTGCAAGTGTACGGGTCAGTTGAACTTCCAAAATTTATTCTGCATTAAGAAGTTATGATATTTTTATAGATGAGATGCTTACAGTGGCGAATGCAAAGAATTTATAGTTGAATTTTTTTATTCTGCATAAATAGAAACAACTATGCATTTCATATGAAAACCATATATGCAAACAAATCATTTTATTTTTCCATCAATGAAAACCATTTTTCTTTAACCAATAGTCGTTCAATGCTTTTTAGAAAACGTAGACAAAATGTAGTTATCTACATAAAAAACAACAAAAACACACCTACAACTCCATTACAAAGCCTATGTTGGTTCAGCTGCCTCCTTCCTATAACTCCATTTCAATGCCCACGTTGTTTTGGCCACTTGTAACTCCACTTCAATGCTCGTGCCTCCCTCCTAATGGCTGCCTATAACTCATTTTTCTACTCATGCCTCCCTCCCCAAAAAATTGCAAAACAAAATGAAGAAAATGGCAGACCAAAACAAAATAAAATGTGGAAAATAGTTAGGGTTTCTTAACTTTCCCACAGGGCCCGTGCATCCTTTTTTGGCGTTTGACACATGACGACACAGGGCTACCGATCTATCAAGTCTTTTCATCCTTTCGTTGGTGTCTTTTTTTCCACTACATGGGATGGGGGATGTGGGGGTATGATATTATGTTATATACATATATAACATAAGGTGTGTTTTTTCTAGGAGTTATCTTTCTCCCCGATAGCTTTCTCCAACTTCTAGAGAAAAAGCACCTATGTACACACAAAAATGCATGAAAACATACATAATGACATACATCATAACATACATAACATGAAGAGACAACATAGTATGAGGCTCGCTAGAGGGATGATAGAAGTGACGAAACCAACAATGGAAGGAAACGTCATGGTTAATATGTAAGAAGTATTGTTATTGGAAAACACACTGTGTTGTGGGTTTTCTCATTCTGCAGGTTGAAAGCGAAAGGTTGGAGAGCAGTTGGGGAAAATGAAAAACCAATAGAATTGAGGTGAGGGGTTTGTAACCAATTGGGTTGTCACTTGTAAAGGGTTTTAAAACATTGTGTGGGTTGCAAATTTCAAAAAAATAGTGTTTTGCAACCTAGAATTTTACACAATAGTATGAATATTTGTCTAAAAAAAAAATTGTTATTTAGACCATAGGAATGCAATGAAAGGCACCATTTTTTAAAACCTAGTGTTTTCCAACAACGATTAAAACTCTATATGATTGCAAGTTGGAAAACACAGCTCAGGATGTGAGAGCATGATTTATGAAACCTTCAACCCACACAATGTTGTAAAATCCTGTATGGACACAACTAATCTCCCAACAAAACACACCTATGTACATGCAAAAACACATAAAAATATACATAACATGAGGAGATGACATTGTGTAGGGCCTACCAAGGTGGATGATAAAAGTGATGAAACTGACAGACAAGAGGAAATGTCATGGCCAGGAAAGTGAGGAGGTGTCCTCTCGCATCAAATTATGTCGGTGTTTTTTTCCTTGTGCAAGAAGCTATCCGTTCACTATGGGAGGGAAGGGCGTTGATGTGATTAAGACATGCATTTTAGATTGTAATGAGTACTGTGTTGGTGTAATTAATTATTAATTACACTTTGCATAAGTTTACTTAGGCTTTATTTAATTCCTAAGTTATAGGATCTTATCCTTATCTTGTTGAGCTATCTTGTTGCTCAAGATAAGATTAGGTTGTTGCATCTTTACTTTTATAAAGCAAATTATCTCTTGTAATTAATTGTACTTCGAATATATCAATTTGCACATTTCATGCAAACTTCTACTTTTTCATTTTCCTCTTCTATGGAAGGTCTATTCTGGTTTGCAATCAGATCTTGGTTTCTAACATGGTATCAGAGCCTTGATTCGCAGCCCCTTATCAGCTTTTTTGGAGGATTTCATTGCAGAGCTCGTTCGGAGTCCCTCGAGGGTTTCATTCCTTGAGCATCATTATGAATTGTCTTGGATCAAATCAGGGTTTTCCATTGGATTCAGAGTGCAGGAAAAAGTCAGAAATGGCTTTTATTTTATTCATTTTGGTCACCATTTGCCAAATCTGCAAGGGTCTCAAGCTCGATGAGTTTTCTAATAGATTTGGGGTCTCCTAATTTTTGGACCACTTTGGGCCCAAACAAACCTTTCCGTTGGATTTGTAGCACCGAAAAACCCCTATTTCCATATAAAATTTGTCCAATTTGGGAAAAATCGTCTGGAGAGGCAAAACTTTTTTACCTGAGGGTCGTATGGCCCCAAGGCACGCATTCGGATGCACAAATTTCGAAAAAAAATCACCAAAATATTAAAAAAATTAAAAATTTTGAATGAAATTTTGTGCGGCCAGTGCAAATGGAACCTGCCACCATAGGACCACCGCCACCAAAAACCTCCACCCATGCATCGCCCTAGTCCTTCAACCCCCGCGGGCTTCGCCCAGGTCGTATGGGTGACCAGAGGCCAAGCTCAAGCCCCCATCAAGCTTTTAGCCCCAGCCCTGGTCACATGGGTGACCAGGGGTTGCACAGAAGCCCTCTGGTCCGCCCAGGCAACCAGGGGCCGAACTTTTTTAGCCCCTGAGGGCTTATTGGAGACTCCTTGGGCAGTTTTTGAGCAGTTTCGCATAAATGAGCATAACTTTCACATACGACATCATTTTTTTACAAACAAGATATTTTCAGAAAGCTGTTTCTGAGCTCTATGCAATGGTGTAGGTCTTTTTTTCTTTTTTTTCTTTTTTGATATCTTTTTCATCCTCGGAAGTCAGATGTTTCCTTTTTCACTTACTTATCTTTTGACTCACTTATCTATTTTTCGTGATTTTCCTGGCATCGAAAAGCTGGTTTTGGCCTCTAAACAGATCTGAGGTCATTTACAAAAAATGTGTAACTTATTTTATGCATTCATTTGTTTTTGTTTCGTGCTCTAAGTTTGTATTTTCACTTATGTTTCTGTAGTTTTGCATTATCTCCTTATGCAATCATTGGGTATTGTAATTACGAACTGATATAAAGTTCCATTAAGGGGGGCTTCCTGCATCCATCTTTTATGTTGGTGACAACTCGCATGAGTTTGTCTGGTTTCCTATTGTTTCCCTTAGCATCTTTCTTGCTTAGCTAGACACATCATTGGTTTATTTTGGTTCACACTTCACATTGGGATTTTATAGTTCTTGATCCGCATTGGTTCAAATCTTTCTCATTTGAGGGCCATGGTTTTATGGTTAATGTTCCAGAATCTTGATGGTACTCGTCCTATGGGCAGTTTTAGTTTCAGCTTGACATTGGCTTCGTGAGACAACTTCCAGATTTGTCATCATTATGGGTCCATTCATACTTTCATCTACTGTTGCTTACAAATCCCAGGGTTAATCTAGTATGTGAGTTTCCAGTGTTCCTTGGCATCGGGTCTGCTATTGCATTTATGATTCCAATATGGTATTTTGCAAACAGAACTATCTTTCCTTGCTTGCTAGATTTGGGGTTCCAGTTTTGCTTCATTAGCATTCTTCCAATGCTTCTTCGCAACAGTTCATCTCACTGAAGGGGGGGTTTTTCCCACGGGGTTTTCTCTCTCTTTACATTTGTACGTGAGTACCTGATCAGGCCTTGTTGTTGGGACTCATATTTGCATAATAATCTACTTATCCCTAAGTTGCACTTATGGGGGGGTGTTGGTGTAATTAATTATTAATTACACTTTGCATAAGTTTACTTAGGCTTTATTTAATTCCTAAGTTATAGGATCTTATCCTTATCTTGTTGAGCTATCTTGCTGCTCAAGATAAGATTAGGTTGTTGCATCTTTGCTTTTATAAAGCAAATTATCTCTTGTAATTAATTGTACTTCGAATATATCAATTTGAACATTTCATGCAAACTTTTGCTTTTTCATTTTCCTCTTCTGTGGAAAGTCTATTCTGGTTTGCAATCAGATCTTGGTTTCTAACATACTGTTCTTGGAAAACACTTTGTGTTCTGGGTTTTCTCATTTTGCAGGGAGTTGCAAGTCGAGGATATATAAGACTATCCAAATTCACCTGAGGGGTGAGTAACCAATTGGGTTTTTACTTGTAAAGGGTTTGAAAATAGTATTTGGGTTGCAAGGTTCATAATACCCAATGTTTTTGAACCTACAATTACACATAGATAGTATAAATGTAATGAAAACATTTCGGTTACTTACACTATGAGAACCCAATTGGTTGGTGACACCTTAGTTGATTTTGGATACTTTTATGTATCCCCCACCGACAATTATATTGACATTTTGAATGTTTTCAACAACCCTTTCTTTTAGCAAACATTCCATTTCAATATTTTCATACGTTTGGAACAAAAAATGCACATAAGAGTTGCACGATGGAGAACACATAGGGTTGTGGCTCACTACTGAATTCTTGTTCAATGAGCACTTTCTGTTATGCAGACTGTAACAATTTTTTTTTTTTAAGTTCAAATTCATATTTTATGACAACCCTTACTTTCAGTGAACATTCTATTTGATTATTTGTTCATATATTTGGAACACAAAATGCACATAACAGTTGCAGGATGGAAAACATAGAGGATTGTGACTCACTTCTCAATTCTTGTTCAATGACCACTTTCTATTATGCAGGTTGTGACAATAATCATTTGTTTGTGTTTATAATGTGTATTTTATTTATTTTAATATAAAATATACCAAAAGGTAATTCCACTTGAAGTCTTATTGTTTATGGTAGCTTGCTTATAAATGAAAGAAAAAGGTTGACATTTAAACCATTTGAGGTTGACTAATTTTCTCATCATGGATACTTTCACATGAATAGTCATATTAAATGTTATTTGTAACAGTAAAAATGGCATTTCACTATCTTCATCTGATTGCAAGAAAGAAAAAAATGTTCACATTATTTGCAGTGTTGGAAAACACATTGTCTCCTATCAGTTATTTGCTTGTCAAAAGTTTCTTTTTCCTACCCACCAAGAATGTAAGGAAGTCCACCTTAAAATTTTGTTTCTTATGATTCAAAAACTATATGCTTGCTTACAAGAGACGGTACAATAAATTTTGGAACTTTAACTATCCTGTAACACTTGTGACTTTTTTACATATTACAGGAAACCACATATGCAAACTTCAAAGGGGAAAGTTGAAGAAAGGGTAATATTGAATTCTACTTTTTAATGTGTATTTTCATATTTTGAATGAATTGGTTGCATGTGTTTGAATTTGATGTGACATTTACATTCTTGGCATTGGAGGGAAAGGATGGACAAGGAAGTGATGGGCGTGAGCAAGTTAGTATCCATTTGGAACAGGAAAATGTGGCTTGATAGGGTACCAAGAAGAAAGGGTGCCTGCAGAGGAGATCATGCACTTTCCCTTTTAAAGTATGCATTTGTGGTTGGCTGTAATATGTGTCATTCCAGTTGCTTTTTGCTCTGATTTTAGAGTGTCATTGTGATTTCATTTAGAAAATTTCATTTCTGTTACTAATATGCTGATTTTGATAGTATATTGGAAAACACACTATCCCTAGTTCTTTTAGAGGAATAAAGTGGAAGAAAGGGTAATTTTGAAATTTTCTTTTGAATGTGTATTTTCACAATTTGAATGAATTCATTGCATGCATTTGAATTTGATGTGACATTAACATTCTTCACGTTGCAAGGCAAGGATGAACTAGGAAGTGGCGGGTGTGAAGAAACATCGCTAATAAAATTGAGGCCTGATTTTATTGATTCTTGACACTAGCCTACTCAATTTCTTAATTTCCTTCAACTTATGTGAAAGAAGCGAAAAAATTGGGCCTCCAACATTAGCAACGTTTCTTGGTCTATCTGAATTTGAATTGTATTTCTCCTCCACAGGCTCATATAAATGTGTTACAAAAGTTGTCTATGTTTTCAGGTAAGACTTTCATATCTCCCCCTACCGATTCTTTCATTGTGCTTAGATCTGATGTTTCATTTTCCTTGTATCCATATGTTAATTTTTGAACATAGTCATTTATATTCATGGGTTTCTTACAAGTTGAAGGTGTTGAAAGTGCAATGGTCGAAGTAGAGGCTTCCCCAAACCCTCATGCAAGTGGAATCACCCCACCGTCAATGCCAAGGGCTTAAAGAAGCCTATAAGATTTTATCTAACCATCTCCTCAATTGCACATAAAAGGCACTGTAGGATAGGATGACAGAGGCTGACAATATTCATTTTCCATTTGGTCTTTGATCATGTAATTATTGAACAATTATGTTGTGGAATTACATTATCTTTGACCATGTAATTATTGAACAATTATGGTGTGGAATTACATTATCTTTGATCATGTAATTATTGATCAATTATTTTGTGGAATTACAGTACTTTGGTATGTTTGAAGACTACAGTCCTCTGCCAATAGTGGCATTGTGCAATTGTTAAGTTGTATTGTTAATCTTTCCATGAAGGCTCCAATCCCTTTGGAGTTTAGGGGATGAGGTCCCCTATTTGTGACCTCACTGGTTCATCACTCTGGGTCAAAAGCATTTACTCCTCTTATTTTAAAAAAATGTACGACAATGTTCTTGTAGATTTCATGTAAAATTTCATTATAAACAATGTCAAATGCCATCAAATAATGGTAGGAAATGCCACCTCAAGTCTTATTATTTATGTCAAATTTAGAAATCCATGTAAGCACATGCAACTAGCACTTTTTGTTATGAAAACTATATAACAAAACAATGTATTCAAGTTGAGCTTTGTATTTTCTAACAACCCTCACTTTTAGCAAAACACTCCATTTGAATATTTGTTCATATGTTTTGAACACAAAATTCATATATTAGTTGCACGATGGGAAACACATTGGGTTTTGAAAAGTAGTTACAGGATGGAAAACACAGTGGCTTGTGACTCACTTCTTGTGTCTTGTTCAATGAGTGCTTTCTTTTATGTAGATAGTAACGAAACATTGTTTTCAACTTCACCTTCATATTTTAAAAAAAACCCTTACTTTCAGCAAAACACTCCATTCAAATATATGTTCATATGTTTCGACAACAAAATGCACATATTAGTTGCACGATGGGAAACACACTGGGTTCTGAGAAGTAATTGCAGTATGGAAAACATAGTGGCTTGTGACTCACTTCTCGTGTCTTGTTCAATGAGCGCTTTATTTTATGCAGACTATAATGAAACACTGTTTTCAACTTCACCTTCGTATTTTTTAAAAAAACCCTTACTTTCAGCAAAACACTCCATTTGAATATCTATTCATATGTTTTGAACACAAAATGCACGTATTAATTGCATGATGGGAAACACACTGGGTTCTAAGAAGTAGTTGCAGGATGGAAAACATAGTGGCTTGTGACTCAATTCTCGTGTCTTGTTCAATGAGCGCTTTCTTTTATGTAGATTGTAACGAAACATTGTTTTCAACTTCACCTTTGTATTTTTTAAGAAACCCTTACTTTCAACAAAACACTCCATTTGAATATTTGTTCATATGTTTTGAACACAAAATGCACATATTAGTTGCATGATGGGAAACACACTAGGTTTTGAGAAGTAGTTGCAGGATGGAAAACATAGTGGCTTGTGACTCACTTCTCGTGTCTTGTTCAATGAGCGCTTTCTTTTATACAAAATGTGAGAAAACACAGTTTCAACTCCGCCTTCGTATTTTTTTTAAAACCCTTACTTTCAGCAAAACAATCTATTCAAATATTTGTTCTTATGTTTTGAACACAAAATGCACATATTATTTGCACGATGGGAAACACACTGGGTTCTGAGAAGTAGTTGCAGGATGGAAAACATAGTGGCTTGTGACTCACTTCTCGTGTCTTGTTCAATGAATGCTTCCTTTTATATAGACTGTAACGAAACATTGTTTTCAACTTCACCTTTGTATTTTTTCAAAACCCTTACTTTCAGCAAAACACTCCATTCAAATATGTGTTCATATGTTTCAAACACAAAATGCATATATTAGTTGCACGATGGGAAACACACTAGGTTTTGAGAAATAGTTGTAGGATGGAAAACACAGTGGCTTGTGACTCACTTCTCGTGTCTTGTTCAATGAGTGCTTTCTTTTATGTAGACTATAATGAAACACAGTTTTCAACTTCACCTTCGTATTTTTAAAAAAACCCTTACTTTCAACAAAACACTCCATTTGAATATCTGTTCATATGTTTCGAACACAAAATGCACATATTAGTTGCATGATGGGAAACACATTGGGTTATGAGAAGTAGTTGCAGGATGGAAAACATAGTGGCTTGTGACTCAATTCTCATGTCTTGTTCAATGAGTGCTTTCTTTTATGTAGATTGTAACGAAACACTGTTTTCAACTTCACCTTTGTATTTTTTTAAAAACCCTTACTTTCAGCAAAACACTCCATTTGAATATTTGTTCATATGTTTTGAACACAAAATGCACATATTAGTTGCATGATGGGAAACACACTGGGTTTTTAGAATTAGTTGCAGGATGGAAAACATAGTGGCTTGTGACTCACTTCTCGTGTCTTGTTCAATGAGCGCTTTCTTTTATGCAAAATGTGACAAAACACAATTTTCAACTCCGCCTTCGTATTTTTTAAAAAACCTTTACTTTCAACAAAACAATCCATTTGAATATTTGTTCATATGTTTTGAACACAAAATGCACATATTATTTGCATGATGGGAAACACACTGGGTTCTGAGAAGTAGTTGCAGGATGGAAAACATAGTGGCTTGTGACTCACTTCTTGTGTCTTGTTCAATGAATGCTTCCTTTTATGCAGACTGTAACGAAACACTGTTTTCAACTTCACCTTTGTATTTTTTTAAAAGCCCTTACTTTTAGCAAAACACTCCATTCAAATATGTGTTCATATGTTTTGAACACAAAATGCATATATTAGTTGTACGATGGGAAACACACTAGGTTCTGAGAAATAGTTGTAGGATTGAAAACACAGTGGCTTGTGACTCACTTCTCGTGTCTTGTTCAATGAGCGCTTTCTTTTATGTAGACTATAATGAAACACAATTTTCAACTTCACCTTCGTATTTTTTAAAAAACCCGTACTTTCAACAAAACACTCCATTCGAATATCTATTCATATGTTTCGAACACAAAATGCACATATTAGTTGTACAATGGGAAACACACTAGGTTCTGAGAAATAGTTGTAGGATGGAAAACATAGTGGCTTGTGACTCACTTCTCATGTCTTGTTCAATGAGCGCTTTCTTTTATGTAGACTATAATTAAACACAATTTTCAACTTCACCTTCGTATTTTTTTAAAAACCCTTACTTTCAACAAAACACTCCATTTGAATATTTGTTCATATGTTTCAAACACAAAATGTACGTATTAGTTACACAATGGGAAACACACTGGGTTCTAAGAAGTAGTTGCAGGATGGAAAACACAGTGGCTTGTGACTCACTTCTCATGTCTTGTTTAATGAGTGCCTTCTTTTATGCAGATTATAATGGAACATTTTTTTCAACTTCACCTTCGTTTTTTTTTAAAAACCCTTACTTTCAGCAAAACACTCCTTTTTAATATATGTTCATATGTTTTGAACACAAAATGTACATATTAGTTGCACAATGGAAAACACGTTGGGTTCTGAGAAGTAGTTGCAGGATGGAAAACATAGTGGCTTGTGACTCATTTCTCTAGTCTTGTTCAAAGGGATAATTGTTACTCCTATATGTAGATATCCTATTTCAAGTGGGAGCTTTCTTGTTTGTTCTGTATCCACTACCACATTACACAAATTCCCTCCTCCACCAACCTCCAATGCAACTATTGCTATGGCATCTTAAACTTTTATCTATTGTACAACAAGACCTTTCACTTTTGACCTATCAATTGTATGGCAACACCTTCCATTGTTGTGTTTGTTTTATGAAATTCTTGTCTTTTAGATTCCATCTCTCTCCGAACAACATTAAGCTCCTCTTCTTTTCACCATGACAGCTTCTTGTGTTTTGATTCCTTTTTTAAGCAACTTGGTTAATTTTAGTGTTCGCTTGTTCTGCTCCACTTTGAGCATTTCCAACTATTGCTTTTGTAATGTTTTTATGATTAGAGCATGCAGATGTTTCTTTTCACAAGTTCATTAGGGAACTCGTCTTCCTTTTCAAATAAGACTTTCATGCCTCCACCCAACTGATTGTCTTTGTCTATACTTAGATCTGATATTTCCTTTTCCTTTTCATCCATTTCCAATTGTATTTATTCCATGGAATTGCTAACTTCAAGAATGCTTTGCTTCCTTCATTTGTTCAACCCCACTTATAGTATCATCTCTCTCTTTCTCTTCTTACACAAATTCATATGCAATGAAAAAAATCAATCTACTCTAAAAACAGTTGGAAAGAAGCAGACCAAAGTAAATCAAATAGATAATGTATTGACTAAAGAGTTTGTTCCTACTCCTGACATGTGGAGGAAGGAGCATGTGTAGTATATGCAAGGGGAAAATGGAAATGCAGAAGGGGATTAACTCTAAAGGTTCTATTGCATACAAATTTGTGCAAGTAGATAAAGAGAGAGAGATGATACTATAAGTGGGGTTGATCAAATGAATGAAGGAAGGAAAGCATTCTTGAAGTTAGCAATTGCATGGAACAAATACAATTGGAAATGGATGATAAGGAAAAGGAAATATCAGATCTTAGTGCAGAAAAAGAGAATCAGTTGGGTGGAGGCATGGAAGTCTTATCTGAAAAGGAAGACAAGTTCCCTAACAAGCTTGCGAAGAGAAACATCTGCATACTTTAATCATAAACACACTACAAAAACAATAGCTGGAAATGCTCAAAGTGGAGCAAAACATTCGAACACTAAAATTAACCACTTAGAAAATTAATTAAAAATAAGAAGTTGTCATGGTAAAAAGAAGAGGAGATCAATACTATTCAGAGAGAGTTGTGATCTAAAAGACAGGAATTTCATAAAACAAAGACAACAATGGAAGGTGTTGTTGCACAACTAATAGGTCAAAAGTGAAAGGCCTTGTTGCACAACTGATAAAAGTTTAAGATGCCACAACAATAGCTGCATTAGAGGTTGGTGGAGGAGGGGATGCAGTAGTGGATACAAAGCAAACAGGAAAGCTCCCACTTGAAATAGGATATCTACATATAGGAGTAACAATTACCCCTTTAAACAAAATCCAATCCCATACCATCTCATCCATAACTCAATAATCACCAGCCGAATTGTTGAGCATTGGAAACGCAAGGTTGCCACTATATCTTGTTGCATATGAAGATGGAATTGAACCACCCATGCCATTTGTATTTCCTAGTGCATGAGTTTGCAGCAATTCAGATGTTGTGAAGGGGACATTTTTCAGCCAAGTGCTCTTCCTATTGGCTGAAGTAAATGGTGAGGAGTTGAATAGTACACTTGGGGGCAAGACTTTTCCATTCATACGATACATTATTGATTATCCTATTTCCACTTAGGCATCATATTCCTTCATTTATATTCCATCCTATCTACTTTATCCATCCACCTTCCTTTGATCTTGCATAAATTATTGGGCCAAAATACCAAGAAATTGAATCTAATGCATGCTTATACCATGTGTGTCTTCCATCCTCCATATCACATGTCATCCATGTCTTGTTTCCTTTCATGTCCATTTATCTTCCATATACATGTCATGTCATTATAACTTGTCATACCTCTTACCATGGGGGCATGTTATTACTTTTACAAGCCATCTTTAGAGTCCTCCATAGGTCCTCTATTTCTCCTTTGTATAAGAGTAAACATTTTTGGTTCCCTTTTCATTCAATCTGTCCACCCATAGCATTCCATACTTTGATCCATCTATCTTTATCCTCCATATAAGGTGTATCCTTACATGTCCTATCATTTAGCCATATCATTGATCCCTATCCATCCATATGTCCTTTGGTTTTCAGCTTGACTAAGGAATAACATCCTGTTTATCATTATCATTTAAAATCTTATTTATCATTGTGTTATCATTGTTATGACTAAAACATTTAAACAAATCATAAAATCTTTAACATACTAAAACATTCAGCTTTACTAAGTCACGGCCCACTATCTTTTCCATCCTACAACTATTTTGTGCACTAGTCCTTATCATATGTATTACCATTTGCATTTTTTCATTATCTTGATCTTGCATATTTATCATTTTCATACTGCATGCATGACAAATTGTGTTTTATCTTAACTCTTGTCTCTTGTCTCCATCAATATCATTATCTTTTTATATATTTTCTTTTGTTGTCACATTCCGAGGAAGCTTGAGGATCTCTACACCTTGTTGTGTACGAAGGAGAGTGAGGAATGGGGAATGAGTTTTTCTTATGTGTAAGTATCGAGTTAGTTTTCCCTATGATTATTACAAAAATCATAACCAGTAACAAAGGGGGAATCATTCCACTCTATGATGAAAGAAATGATCACTTCATATCCTTTCCATTCCATTAATTTCCATATTCTTTCCTCCCATATTGAAAACATTTCATAAACCATTTATATGCTTTCCTTGCATCACATCAATGCATTGCATTCCTTTCTTCTTTGGATCCACCTAGGTCATTCATATTTCTACATCTTGCATTTCATTTTCTACCTACAACTCAAAAATGATAAATCGATAGCATTTCCATTCCATTCATTTGCATATCCAGCCTTCCTTATCCTTTCCACCCATATAGAATACTTTTCGTAACCCATTTATATGCCTTGCTTGCATCTAATCAATGTGTCAAATTCCTTTCTTTGTTGCACTCGCCTAGATCATTCATATTTGTAAATCTCGCATATCTTTATCTATGTACAAATCAAACATACCTTCCCTTATCATAACAACATTCGCACCATGCCATACGAAGAACAATATGAAGGAAATATCAAGGTTATGAAATCAAAGACTTAGGGCTTGGAAGATAAATATCATAACATAAAGTTATATTCAAGGGTATTTTTTAAAAGTCTTTTGTAAAAGCTATTTTATGGAGAGCCACATGTGTCACTGGTTCCTCTCTCTTAGTCTTAAGGAATTTTTTTCTTGCTTAGTTTTTTGAGTTTCCTTTTGTTTTGTTTGTCGGTTCTTGAGAAGAAAGTAAATATTATTGTTATCTTTCATATTCTTTGTTATTCTTCGATGTAAATATGTGAAACCCTCTTTGGACCCTTCTTATGAGTACTAGACTTGGCTTTGATTAGTTTCTTCTAATCAAGTTCTTTAAACAAGTAATGATATAGCTTAAAGGCTTACATAATAGTTGCATCATGGAAAACACAGTGGGTTGCCGCTAACTTCTTATTTTTCTACAAAGTGAAAGAAAATAATGTTTTGAAGTTCACCTTCTTGTTTTATGACAACCTTTAGTTTCAGCAAAACAGTCCATTTCAATATCTGTTCATATGTTTGGAACACAAAATTTACATAACAGTTGCCTCATGGAAAACATAGTGGGTTATGGCTCACTTCTTATTTTTCTATAGACTGTAAGAAAGTAATGTTTTTAAGTTCACCTTCTTGTTTTATGACAACCCTTAGTTTCAAAAAAACAGTCCATTTCAATATTTTTTCATATTTTTTGAACACAAAAGTTACATAACAATTGCATCATGGAAAACACAGTGGGTTGTCACTAGCTTCTTATTTTTCTGAAGACTATAAGAAAATAATGTTTTTAATTTCACCACCTTGTTTTATGGAAACCCTTAGTTTCAGCAAAATAGTCCATTTCAATATATGTTCATATGTTTCGAACACAAAAAAATGCACATAAGAGTTGCAGGATGGAAAACACACTAAGTTGTGATTCACTTCTCAATTCTTGTTCACTAACCACTTTTTGTTATGCACACTGTAACAAAACAATGTTTTGAACTTACCTTCATATTTTTTAACAACCTTTACTTTTAGCAAACATGGTAATAATACCTATTCATACATTTGGAACGCAAAATGCACATAATATTTGCACGATGGAAAACACATTGGGTTGTGATTGACTTGTCAATTCTTCTTGAATGATCACTTTCTTTTATGTAGACCATAACAAAACAATTTTTTGAAGTTCACCGTCATATTTTCACTCTTCATTCATTAAACCACTCAAATATGTTGCCCCGAAGATTCTTTGACTCTTCATTAAACCACTCAAATTCACTTGTTCTCACCCTTTAACAACTAGGGTTACATTCCCCATCACACAAATGACCTTTCAAAAATTTTCCAACCTTCTAAACACAACAAAATACTCTCACTCACATCAGGACTAGCCTACCCTACCTTATTCTCAAAAAATTTCTCCTAGTTACCAATTGTTGCCTTATTCTTAAGGCCCATAAATCATTGTTTCAATAGGGCAACATGGAGAAACCCTTGTAAATTCTTTACCAATATTAATCCATGTTACCTACCCCTACTTCTAACTTATTCAGGCCCATTCCACCAGGAAAATTTGATACAAAAAGCTGGAATTGCCTATCAATCCATTGTAATAATCAAACCCTTAACCCCTATTTTCTGGCCACTTGAAGGAAATGGTGTGTTAAATTCACAAAACACCACCAAAATCAATCAAAACAAATTTTAAAGGAAGCTAACACATATGTTTATTGTTCCAAATGCAAATCAGTTCAATGGCAACATCTATAGAACTGTACCAGGTCTGCAAACTCAGAATTTAGTAAAAAGTAACAAGAAACATAAGAAATTTTTTTGATTTTCTTCTCTAAGGCGTTCGACAAGCTCCTCCAACAAGTTCACCACATTTTTATACCTCAAATGACACCTACCAACACTTAAAACTATGTGTACAACTACCTTACCCTTGGCATTTAATGATTTTACATTTTTTGCATTTTTACAAAATTGTCTTGACAACATTTCCCCTAATAACCACATAATGACTCAAAAGCACAAAAAACATTATAAAAGGGCCTCACATGGCCTTATTCAACATTATTATGACTCTATCTACCTATCTAGACTCTTTTCATTAAATTGAGCAACAAGGTGCTCTACACCAAGATTGCAACTCTCTCCAAATAGCATTAAGGTCCTCTTCTTTTCACCGTGACAACTTCTTCTTGTGTTTTGATTCCTTTTCTAAGTGGTTGATTACTATATTTCAATATATAAATTTCAAGATGAAGAACATTAGACATATGCAATGCAATATCATAGGTACACTTAATAAGGTATGAACAAGCAAGAACTTTTCAGTAGATAAAGGTCATGAACATTGAACCAATAGTAGGACAATCATCACAACATTTAAGTAAACCTATGGTCAACACTCTCTTTTCCATTATCAATTTTATTCCCAATTTCATCCATGAAGAACTTCATCAACCTATAGATCCTGTTGTTAGCCATAAATTTCATCCACGATTTACATTTCTTTCATCAATGAATTCCATATCTTTGATCCATGAAGAACTTCATCAACCTATGCATCCATGAATTCTATATCTATGATTGGCTATTTTGAGCTTGACAACCTTCATCAAGAATGAGGAGGCCTAGGTTGTGTAAAATTAGGTTTCCAATATGCTTAGCCTCTTCAAGAAGGCTTAGATTTGTGTCACAGGTTAGGTATAGAAAAATATTGTAGCCAGTAACAAGCACACTTTTTCTTCTATGCTAGTCAAGAAGCATCACCAAACACCTCAAATTTTTCAATTTTTTCCCCATGATCTGGCTGCTCTTAACCAGTTTTATAATCTCATCATATTCATAGTTGGAATGAATTTCATTCACAAATGTCATTGATCTGTTTAGCATGTAAACTGGAATGTCAATACTCCACTTCTTGAACTCTCTTTCCCAAGGGAAAAGCATGTTTTTTGGAGCAATAATCAAAGGCCTGCTTAAGCTCTTACAAAAATCTTAAAAGAAAGCCTTTGATTATTGCTCCAAAAAACATGCTTTTCCCTTGGGAAAGAGAGTTTAAGAAGTGGAGTATTTACATTCTAGTTTACATGTTAAACAAATCAAAAACCTGTGCGAATGAAATTCATTCCAACTATGAACATGAAGAGATTATAAAACTGGCTAAGAGCAACCAGATCATGGGAAAAAATTGAAAAATTTGAGGTGTTTGGTGATGCCTTGTGAGTGGCATAGAAGAAAAAGTGTGCTTGTTATTGGCTACAATATTTTTGTATACCTAACTTGTGAGACAAATCTGAGCCTTCCTGAAGAGGCAAAGCATATTGGAAACCTACTTTTATAGAGCGCAAGCCTCCTTATTCTTGATCAAGGTCATCAAGCTTGAAGTACCTGATCAAAGAAATGGAATTCATGCAAAAAAGGTTAATTGAAAACTACACATTATAGTGTGAAGAACTCTTTTCCACAATAACTTCAAAAATATTTTCACCACATGTTATTTGGTAAGGCCTTATTTTGTCAATTGTTGCTTGGGTAATCAAAAACTAAACTCTATCCTTGACACCTGCTCAAGTTATGGCTAACAATAGGATCTACACGTTGAGGAAATTCTTCATGGATGAAATTGGGAATAAAATTGATAATGGAAAAGAGAGTGTTGACCATAGGTTTACTTAAATGTTGTGGTGACTGTCCTACTATTGGTTCAATGTTCATAACCTTTATGTACTAAAAAGTTCTTGCTCATTCATACCTTGTTAATTGTACCTGTGATATTGCATTGCATATGTCTGATTTTCTTCACCTTGAAATGTCCATACTAAAATACAGTAATAAATAGTAATAAAGTAATTAGAGTAATACAAAATACTTCCAATAAAAACTAATCAAGAGTAATATAAAATACTTTACAACACCCTATGTTTTAGAACTGTGAGAGGGTTGTTGTTTTTACAACACCGTGTGTTTTACAATCTATAGTTTTACAAAACAATAGTCAAGAATTAAAAAATAATAAATAGTAATAAAGAGTGATAAAAAATACAGTAATAAACACTAATAAACAACAATACAAAATCTTATTCATTCAACTGTAGTGTTTCAAAAGAGTAATAAAAAATCAAATTCAAAGTTTTAGTTTCCATTTTTCATTTAACACGTCTTTCGACATCCTAATCAGGTTCACTCTTTGCATTTTCTATCTTTACTTTTGTGCCCTCATTGGAACGACAGAGGAATCCTATGCCAAGCCACTAAATAACCATTTCATCATTTGATGGAACTGGTGCGGGGTGGTCAAGTAGTGCATCCAGGGCAAGATACATCTCCCGTATGTTATCTTCTATGTGTGGCTGAACAACATGATCATGCAATCACATTGCTTGGTCAAAAAAATGATCACCCTAATGTTGTATGGTGCTGCTAAATGCTTGTTGTAGAGACCTCATATCTGAGGATGATTGAGGCAATGAATGTGGGAAGATGCCACCAATGAGGTAGACACCCTGATCAACATCATATCTTTCCAATGCTTCCTCAAGCTAAATGTGATTGACCACATGTCTCCAAACATACTTTGTGCACAAAATTTGAACTCGAATATGGTTTGTCAGCAGGTCCATGTAGTTTGACAAGAAATCGCATGCCACATCAACCTCAAAATATAGGAGTACATGTTCGGTGGGCTCAGGAAATCTGTCAATCTTGTGAATGGCATCCTCCACCGTACGATAATTGAATTTGAAGGAATGATGCAGCCTCTCCGTACTAAAGAGATTGCCATTATCTTCTTCATTGTCACAGGGAAGCTGCCCAATGTAAATTCTTGAGTTCAACATTTTTGGTTGTGTTGTCAAAAAATAAGGGAAAAAAAGTTAGTAGCAAATAGTGTTGCAAGCATCTAGAAAAAAAAGTTGATATTTACTTCCAACTACTGATTCATCGACTACTTCACAACATAAATAAACATTGCAAAATATTTATGAAAAGAAAATCTCTTAGTTAGATGAATACTGTTTGTAAAATTATGTATTGGAAAACACAGGGTGTTACAAAAAATTGCAACCCACTAACTCTTGAAATGTATTCCTTTCTGGACCGTGATATACTTTTGAAACTCATCCATGAACACGAAAACTTCATTACCACATTTTTTTCCCTTTATCATTTGAAATTATTCAATACATTCAAAACTCTATCCCTTAGCAGGTTGGAAAACATAGTGTGGGATGTCAAAGTGCACTGAATATTTGCAGGTTGGAAAACACAATGTGGGATGTCAGTACAAGTTTTTATGAATCTCCCACTTGAAATAGGACATGTACATACATGAGTCCCTTTCAACAAATCCAACCCCATACCATTTCCTCCTATGCCATTTATATTTCCTAGCGCAAGAGTTTGCAACAATTCAAATGCTACAAAGGAGACTTTTTTCAGTGAAGTGCTCTTCCTATTGGCCGAATTGAATGGTGAGGAGGTGAATGGTATGTGCTTGGATTTTTTTTAAAGTGATAATCATTACTCATGTATGTACATGTCCTATTTCAAGTGGGAGATTCATAAAAGTATGTACTAGCATCCCACACTGTATTTTCCAACCTGCAAATATTCAGTGCATTTTGATTTACCATCATATCACAATTTTGAAACCCACATTTTAGTCCACCAAAGAGTTGTAATAATTTTTTTAGGTGAGTTTCATGAAATTCTCAATGTCTAAAAAACATAAGAGTTTCATTGCAACCATAATGCCTACGCATAATGGAAAGTTGGAAAACACTGTATGATATACAACTAACAACCCATTGTGTTTTCAATAGGGTTAAAATGTATAAAGTTTGTTATTGCCTTCAAACCCTACATACAATGGTGGGTATTGACTCAAAGATGAGTTCTTTTCATTTTGTTTGGATAAAGTTTTTATTATCTCATATTTGTAACTTAATCCATGTTGGCATTATGGTTAGTTATTGTTAAGCTCCATTCATATGATTACAATTGTAGGTTTGCATTGGGTCAAGTGTTAGTTGTTCCTTTCATGGTTTAGTTTTCTTTATCATTTGGGAACACAAGTTATACTTTCAAATATCTTTATGATATACTGTTATGTCAGGACAACAAGAATTTTTCAAGGAAGCATTGATTAAAATTTGTTAAAAACATTTCAATTTTGTAATTGTTACCTCTTAAGGGACATTTAGAGAAGAAAGTTACTTTTCAATTTGAAAAGATACTCTAGTTTAGTAATCCATAACATTATATATATATATATATATATATATATATATCCTTCCATGTATTCTTTTGAAAAGATGGTGAGTAGAAAAGAAGTATTATTCTCAGTTTAGAAATAGCATTTCATTGATTCATATTTGAAAGTTATTTGGATAGCACATTTAGTGCTTTGTGAAAATAATCAATTATGGTCTACTTAAACTTCTGCATCTGAATCTTGAGTGATGCGAGATCAGAAGATGTTGTAAAAGAAACATAAGTGATACTTTGTGTATCATTAAAACATTGATTGAAAATGTTGATATATAGCCAATGAAGCATTGTAAACAACAAGTTCTGAGATTAAACCAATGAGGCAATTTTTGAGTGGTTTTTCTACCCCAAGAGGGTTTTTCACTCAAGAAAAATAGGGTGTGATAGTATCATTCATGTTTTATGGTTGTGAAGGGTTTTGAACTGATTTAATATTACTTATCTCAGTGTAATGATTGCATTCAATTCATGAATATGTTAATCATTGAAATATAAAGAGCATATATTGTTCAGATTCGTTAAAGGAAAAAATTTATCTAAGAAACTAACTAAAATAGTACTTTTGTATTAATGAAGTTTTTTAAGTTGGTTTTAAATGAATTTCCTCATGTTATCATATTTTTTTCATTATTTTTGTCTAATTTATTAATTTTACTGATATTTTAATGAGTAGGTGTTACAATGACAATCCATATTGCAGTAGCTATAATATCAATTGTCATGGAATTCCATCACCATGAGGCCAAATTTATTTAAGGCATTTTATGAAACAGTTCACTATGCTACCACAATTTTCATTCATGTCTAAGAAAGAAATCTAGCGAATAGTTCACTGCCTTGCTTCTATGGCTAAAAGCCTAAAATAGGTTCTTTTGAACAAGCTACACATGCTTGCAAAAAATATATCAAAGCATAATAGTAAATATGCATTCTCATGGCTTCAAACACCATGGCTAAATAGTAAATATCAATTGTTGAAAAAATGTATCCAAGCATAATTGAAAATATGGATTGTAATTGCATTCCACCATCATAATCTTGGAATGCCATGACAAGCCATAGAGAAACAATAGAAATAGTTCATTTCCTACTCTATGGATTTTCATGGAATTCCAATCACCATGGTGTTGCAATGCCATGGAAATCCATATTTACTATTATGCTTTTGTACTAAACACCAGATGTTTTCCAACAAGCATATACATGCACAATAGGATTCCAAGTTGGAAAACATAGTGTGAGGTGACTATATGTCTACAAAAATACAATGGGAACCCATAGATAAGGAATCATACACATAAAAAATTCATTTCCTTTTCTATGGCCTGTCATGGCATTCCAATCACCATGGTGTTGCAATGCCATAACAAACCATATTTACTATCATGCTTTGATATTAAACACCCGATGTTTTCCAACAAGCATATACATGCAAAATACAATTGGAAGTTGGAAAACACAGTGTGAGGTGAGTTCATGTCTACCAAAACATAGTGGCAACCCATAGATAAGCAGTCATACACAAAAATAGTTCATTGCCTTGTCTACATAAATTGACCTTTATATAGTATTGTCCACCTTATGTTGAAGAGTATGAAATCATCCAATCAAGTTGACTAAGATTCATTCATGGCATCTATCATTGTCCTAATGCAATGTAGATCCATCATAAATTGAAAAAGTTGCAACAAAGTAGAAAATTTGACCTCCTAGGACCTGAAATAATACCCTTATGATACTAGTCACAAAAAAAATCCATTAACTTTGTGCTATGCCTTAGGTTAGAGATGTCATACACTAAGCCTCCATGATTCTTGTTCAAAAGTGCAAGTTGGCTTAGACTAAACCTACTTGGATAATTCTTTGTTGTATTGAGGGATGTTTGAACAAATACTATTATCAATGCTTCAAGGACATACATCATACTATGAACCATGTGGTTGATCAATTGGATATCAAAGCTGATACGAGAACCTACGCAGCCAAACGCTTCAATTGGTTATTGTTCAATTAGGACTATTTCAGTTTACAATTTTCTCTTGCTTTAGTCCCATTTGGTATGGGACAAATTTATTGTTCTTTCTATTTTCATTTTTCCCTTCTTTGGAGGCTAATATGTATCTTAATTAGATGGCTTCTATCTAACTATACTAGTTATGGCTATTATTTGAGAATAGCCATGGTTCTCTATATTTTTCTCAATAGCTTTAATTCAATAAAAAAAGAAAAAACTATGCTATGCACTTGTTCAAATAGACAAATTTCACCGACAAAAATTATGTAACTTTTGAATCAAACATACAAAATTTAAAAACATAGTAATATGTATTATGACAATTGTACAACATATAAATCCATTAAGTTAGTACTGCAACAACCCAAACCTAATATCATGTTGACCTTCCATCAAACAATTTCATTAAGAAGTTATGTCCTCAATCATAACCACAATTATACTCTACATCGTTGTTGCACCATCCATATCACAAGAAACTCATTTATATGCCAAAAGATAAAACAAGGTTATCATATATGACAAAGACAAATGAAACTTATATTTTAGGGATTTCTTCTATCAGGGTATGGAAAGCTACTTTTCCTGGCATGTAAAACAGGGCCATAATTGGGAATCAGTAGCATGTAGCAGTATAAAATAGTCAATATTTATTCTAGTGTATACCCTCGCACATGGACATATTGGATATGTGTATTAAGTTGAAGATTAGAAATACTCATAGATTAACCTAGTTTGAGTTTAGCATGCCTTTAAAATCAAACTCCATATTGATACAACAAAGCAAGTATATTATAAGCTCTGATGTCAAACTTGCATATTTATATTCCTGATTTACAAATTTCTTCTGGCAGTTGAAACATGAAATATGCAACAAATGGTGCATTGTTTGGAAAAGAGAGGGAAGAAAATTATTTAAATTAGTTTATAAATGCACCTGAGACTAGTTCCTGCGATCATTTTTCATACATGGCACAAAGAGGAAATAACAATATCAAGAAAAAACAATGTAAACTAACCCCATAAAATGACATATTTATTTCAGAAGACTAATCATTTCATTCTAATGTGCAAGAAATGAGTCAGAATACTGAAGACAATATTTGAATCTTACCTAGGAGGATATGGGTTGCTTCCCAATCCTCAACCCATAAAGTTCTAGAGTTATCACAAAAAACTAAAACTAATACTAATCTTGTCATTCTAATGCAAGCAATAAAACAAACAATGAAAATGGTCTCTCAATCTTACCTGATCACTATGGGTTACCTTGTAGTCTGCAACCCCCAAAAAAGAATAAAAATGCAATAGAACAAAAACATTCAAGTGCACAATAGAGAATACACTTTAACAATGATTATGGTATGATGCATGGAAGCTTACACAACACAATGTGTAATGGATTCTCGTTGTTATCTTTAATGAGAGCATAGACCATAAAATATCTACAAAACTCTAAAGTAAATGGTAAAATACATATAAGATAATGGATAGTGTGATTGCAAGTTGGAAAACACATTGTGAGGTGAGTATATGTCTTCCAAAACATAATGGCATGCCCTATATAAGCAATCATACATAGAAATGGTTCACAAGCAATCCCATTCCAATCACCATGGTGTTTGAATGCAATGACACTCCAAATCTACTAATATGCTTTGATAGAAAACGCACAATGTTTTCCAACAACCATTTACATGCATAGTGATTGGAAGTTGGAAAACACAGTGTGAGGTGAGTATATGTCTCCCAAAACACAATGGCATGCCATAGATAAGCACTCATACATAGAAATAGTTCATTGCCTTGTCTATGGCTTGTCATGTCATCCCAATCACCATGGTGTTGGAATGCCATGACAATCCAAATCTACTATTATGCTTTCATAGTAAACACACGATGTTTTCCAACAACCATATACATGCATAGTGTGATTGCAAGTTGGAAAACACAATGTGAGGTGAGTATATGTTTTCCAAAACACAATGGCAAGCCATACATAAGAAACCATACTTACAAACAATTCATTTCCTTGTCTATGGCTTGTCACTGCATTCCAATCACCATGAAACCACATTTCTTTGAGGCACTATTCAAATTATTCACTACCTTGTCTCTATTATTGCTTACTATTATACTTACTAATATGCTTTCATAAACAAGGCAATGAACTATTTGAAAAAATGCCTCAAACAAATGTGGCCTCTTGGAATGCCATGACAAACAAATGCAATTTGCAGTTGCAATTATCACTCCAATATGAATGAAATGGAAAAGATTGGGTGTTTATAAAAATGCAACCCACATCACAACATACCCAAACCCTCGTGGATGTTTATAAAACAGTTCCTTTCATTACATTCCTAAGGTCTAAATAACAAAATCTTGTAAACACATTCATTTTGTTTTCTAAAATTCTAAGATGCAAAACATTGGGTTTTACAAAACCCTAAACCCACTTAAAGTTTGAAAACAATTTACAAACAAAAACTCTCATTACATTTTAAACCCCTTTACAACTAACAACCCAAATCATTACAAACCCCTCAACTCACTTTTTGCAGTCTCCCCTTGCTCTGCAACCTTTCACTTGCAATTAAATGGGTGTCTTAATAACAAAATCTTTTAACAATGCAGGTTTAAACCCACATTTCATTACATTCCCATGGTTTTAACAACACATGAAACAATACACAAAAACCTTCAACATTGCATATAGTTAGTTAGAAACACCTCACCTCAAGTCACTTGGTCGTCTCCCCTGCCTGTGGTGTTCCCTTGCTCTCCAACGTTTGAATTTTAACCTACAAAATGAGAATACCCGAAGCACAATGGGTTTTCCAAGTGAACAGTACCCATTACAATTTAAACCGCAGCACCACCCGTCCGCACCGTCCTTCCCGCACTAATGGTTACCTTCTCACACAATAAAAAAATGATAGCCTATTATCGGCGATGATACACCTCCTCACTTCCAATTCCCTTTCCTTTCATTGTCATTTCTATTAGTTCTATCATCCATCTAGCGGGCCCCACATAGTGCCATCTCTTCATGTTATGTATGGTACCATGTAAGTCGTTATGTATGTTTTCATAAATTTTTGTATGTACATAGGTGCTTTTTGTCTAGGAGTTAGCCAACTCCTTCATAACATATATTATGCAATCATGCATGTTATAAAGTTAATCCCTTTCCTCTATATTGCACAACATGCTGAAAAAATTAATCTTAACTACTGATCCCTCTCCCCTAAATTACACAAGCTGAGGACTTTAATAGTGGAGGTGCTATTGGCAAACATATTCCCTACAAATTTAAAATAAATATTTCATAATCATAGATAAAATCTTGAATGCATCTTTATATGATATAAAACTAAGTGGCTAAAGCAAGTGGCTAGGAATATGACCCTAAATTGTTTAGTTTTCAAGATAATGTATTTTAAAAGGACAACAATACTTACATTTTCTTCCTTGGCTATATAGTTAGGTTCAATTATAATCTATTTATAATTTAGATGGTACAAATTGTTATGTTATTAATTAGGAATAATATTTGTTTAATATGAGATTTGGCTTATAGTTGTATGGTAATATAATTTATGATTTCATTTAGTGGTATTAAATCTATATTAAAAATTAACATTTCAAGTTGATAATTTAGGGTGAAGGATTCATATGTATGTATGATGTCTATTGATTTCTTAAGTATTAAAATCTCAATATTGGGACTACCATGTCAAGTGAGGGAAGGGAATTTTAGTTGTACAAATATGTGGTATTATTGAGTAGTAGATAGAAGACAACTATCAATCAATTTGATGGTGTGGTTTAGATTGAGTTAAGAGATTAACTTTTTGTAATCATACTATATAGAATCTTCTCACATCTTATTGCTTACCAATAATTTTATATTAAGTTATAATTGACAATAGTGAATATTTCACATTTCATGAACTAAACTATTTTTAAATTATCGGATTCCATCAAATGATAAAGGATATTAAGAGATTATGACTATATTATTATTGGATGTATATCTTTCGTTGTTGGTCCAATGGATAAAGTGTTGCCAACCATATAGAGTTGAATTGCATATCAACTCTACTTAGATAAATTTTATAACTACTATGTTATGTCTTTCAAAGTTTAAATACTTTTTGTATGGTCTTATTGAGGCACACCACATTCTAATAGAATTTGATGACATAAACTAATAGGATCGTGATTCTTGATCATATTAGTGGAATATCATTTAGAGCCACACTGAGGCTTTCCATGATTGTCACATTGTGAACAGATCTTGAGTGATCTTATCCTTATTGTTAGTAAATTATTTATCCTAATTGTGATATTTACTCTAAGTGGGTTATACTCATGCATGAATTTTTAAGGGGTTTCTCATTAGTATAATATAGTGGATTAATATATCAAGAGTCAATGCAAGCTTGTGATATCTAATATTACCAAATCACATTCTAATCCTAAACATAATCCTATGTTATTAACTAATGGTATTTCCATTAGAGTACCATTTTTGCATGATATCCTTGATAGGTAATTGTATGGGTTTTGGGATACATTGAATTAGGATTAATATCAATGGGAAGTCGAAGTTGAGATTTGAATGTCCTTGTTGCAACTTCCTTGATATAGGTTTACAATATTTTGAGCTTAGTCAATTTTTTTCCTACTTACTATCAAGCATTAATAATTTAGGAGAATCATTAATGAAATCTTGGTTATGGGAACTTGTGTGTTTGTCATTTGAGAGTCTAAGGAGAGGAGAACTATATGTTACTTCGATCCTATTTTGAAGTGGGTTTATAGGTAGTCTTTGGACGAAGGATGCTCTTGTGAACTCAAGTCTATAGTGGAAGGTTTAGGGTTATCGCTAAAATTGTTCAACCTTCCCTCTTCAATATGTTTTAGTATGAGGCCAAAATTTGTATTAGATGGCTATGAAAGTATTAAGGAAACTTGATAACTCATATCCAATAATAATGTAAAATTAAGCTAGCATAATCTAATGAGGTCATAAATGGATATTGTCATTTGCTAGGGATGGGTTTCTTTCTTTTAACATACATCTAGATCTATGTTGATCTTAGGATTGGATTCCTAAGGTTGGAATTTTCCTATGACGATGAGTATTATCAATAAGGTATATTTATTTTATTTAATATTATATATGTGGATTAGTCATGTCTATTAAATAATGTGTTTCCAAATCATAATTAATTCAACTAAACGTAATTTTATTCTTTATGATTTTTCATGGGATTAGGTATGTGTTTGGATAGAGGCCATCTTATAGGGATTCAATCTGTTACTTATCTATTGGTAAATTATCCCCATACTTATAATATAATTGCATAGTTTACCAAATCTCTTTCATGCAATGTAACTAGAATTAGCCATGGTATAAACCCTGCCCATATTTTTTCTATATATGTCTCAATACTTTCTAATGTTGTATAGTATAATTGAGTTGATACAAGAGTTGAATTCTTAGGAAACACAAGATGGATGGTGTTGATAGGGAAAATTTGAAAGAAGGCATGAATAAATGATAGCAACCACAAAACTATCTAAATTCAAACCATGAAGACCTTAATCTAACAATGAAGCACAAATGACAATAGAAATCCAATTTTAATAAAGCAATAATACTTCAATTGCTATTCAATAGTTGATTCTCCTCCATTGCTCTTCTCCATTTTTCTTTGTTTGCTCTTAGATTTGTAGTATGCAATTTATTTGATAAGCTTGATGAGTAGTAGCAAGATCTCAAGATAGTGATAGAAAAATTTCAAATATTGTGGTTAACCTTGAAATGAAGGTGATGGTTTTCTTTTATAGAAATCCCAATTCAAATGAATGGTGAGGATTGAGAGATGATGTATGATGATCAATGGATGAGATTAATTGAGAAGAAAAGAGGTGACATAATTTAAATAAATTGACATTTATTTAAATTAATCAAAAGAGTAATAAAGATAAAGTGAATTAATTTAATAATTCAAAATTATTTAATCAATATAAGAATATGACATTAAGAAATAATTAAATAATTAAAATTATTTAATTATGTAGAAAAGACTCAAATTAGTAAGAAAATGTTTCTTGCAGGCTCAGGACATTTTTTTGTGTCTACATTTTTCCCCTCTTGATACAATGTGATTTTAAGTGTTGTGTCAAAGAACAATTGAAAAAAAATGGCTTAGGACTTACCCCAATGTGCCTCGACATGCCTCAGTGGATGTGGGATAGGATGATGCCCCTTTTGGAAATTTGACAAATTTTTGAAAAATTCCAAAGAATTTGGTAAATTTACTAACATGTCAATTTGATAGGCATGAAAGCAATGGTAGTGAAACACTAGGCTTAATGTTCAATTTCAAGCTTGATATAGGAATTTAAAGGTGAAATTTTATGTGGCCATTTATAAGTAGGGAGTCCCTCTTAGCTCAAAAAGGTTATAAATAGGCTTAGGGGGGTCCAAAATAGGTCATTTGTGCATTTTGAGTTTAGGATTTTAGGAGCTATGGAGTGAGAAATTGATCAAAGGTAGTGGAGCTATGTCACCTATTCTAGTTGCAATGCATCATAGATTCCAAGTTTATCATTCAAGCATGCAAAGGGCTTAGGCAAGGCAATATGTAACTATTCCTTGCTTTGTGATTTTGTCATTTTTTGGTAGATTTTAGGGCTCGAAGAAGAGAAAACAAATGTGGTGTAATTTTTGCATTGCATGTGTTATCATGTTTTCTGCATGTATGGTGCTTTGCACTACAAGTGTGATGTGTGACACAACTATGAAACAAATCCACAAGTGTTAGGTTGCTTGCAAATGTTAGGTGCACTACATGTGTGTTGGTGAACCACAAGTGTAGGCTAGAATGATGCATGTGAAAAAAGTGAAACACATATGAATGGAAAAGTGATGCATGTGTAAAGTTGGCTCACAATTACAAAGTGCACCACAAAGGTGTGACACATATGACAGATTGTGTGATGCATTTGAGTGATAGGAAAATTTAAGCTATTTTTGAAAAAAAGTGAATATGCAATAGGTCCAATAGTATAACTTAGGCATCATGATTATCATGATGTGCTTTCCATTAATGTAGATGATACTTCCACCTATCTATACGCAAGAGAGTCGTTCGACATCATTCAAGACACATGATCACCTTGGCGATGAGGAGCAAGATACATTGCATGCACTAGGACTATATCACGTGACATTTATGCCCATTATTTAGGCTAATTGGGGGTTATTGATGATGCTAGTAGAGAGATGGCATTCAAAGATGAGTTCATTTCACCTATGGACTAGAGAGGTGACAATCATTCTAGAGGATGTATGACAAATATTACAACTAGATCAATTCATGGAGAGCGAGTAATGTATGATCCAGATTAGGGACTAGCTGCCATTTAGAGGGTGTTCGAGACTGATGACCTGACTTGGCTTGGAGTAGAGGATTATGAGATTGAATGGCCAAGTGCGCTAGAAAACAGGTATTATAGGCTTATAGTAGTGATTTTCACTATGATTGCGGGCGTTATGATTCCCAACCAATGAGGCCGCATATTCCAGATGGGATGGGGGAGATGCAAGCAGGGATGATGGAGTAGGTGATGGTATATGCTTGGGTACCATGCTTATTGGCAATGTTATAATTTTAGCTAGATGATGTAGCTTACAGGGATGCACAGTTCATCAACTATGGGATGACCTTGCTCATGGTATGGGCATGGGAGAATATAGTTATATCTCAACCACCTATGGATAGGTATTTAGCTCCAGGACTGTCATATGTTTACATCTATGGAGGAGAAGTGACTCAAATATGGGTGGAAAATTTAGGCTATTGGAGGCATGGAATTCATCTACTAGATGGGTTCACCTAGATATTGTACAAGGATTGTGTTACTTGGAGTAATGATCACAAGAATCTACCATACTATCAATAGACTTGTTACTTGATTGGACATAATGTGCTTACCCAACAAAATATTGAGAGGAACCTACCAAAGAGGGTACTTTGACAATTCAAAGAGAGATAGGGCGTTCTAGTTGGGACTGCACAAGAGGTTCCACAAGGATGGCCAAATGATTGAAGTATATGTATGCAAGAGATTGTAGGGATTGTAGCTTATTCAGCTGGGTGCAACAATAGATGTGTGAAGTGCAAAAATTACATGAGTAAGATTCTTTGTGGTTTTGTACATGCCTACAACCTTACTAATCTAGATTAAATCCATTCTATAGACAAAGAGGTCCCAGATGCTGTGGAGGATGGACAAGGAGAGGAGGAGATGGATGGTGGGGCTGGTAGGAGGATGAGGACACAGGTAGGAGGATAGGGGTGATCAAGAAGGGGAGGGATGGATATGGTTTGGTGAGGGAGTAGGTCTACTACCAAGAGCACCATCAGGATTCCACCTGACCAGGAGAGGTGGAGAAGGAGAAATTAAACATAGGATACCTGAAGGTTGAGGAGGTGAGGGTGAAGGAGGATGGAAATAAAGAAAGGAAGCCAGGGAAAGACCCTATGGTGGAGAAGAGATGATGATGGATGTCAAGAATGAAAGAGGGGGGACAGGACAAGGGAAGGAATGGAGAATATTCTCATGGAGGTGGAGGATGGAATGGAAGAAGGAGGATGGAATGGAAGGAAGGGATATGGTAGGAATTCATGTGCAGAGGGATGACTAGAGATGCATTGAGTTCATTGCTACAGTTAGTCGGCCTACCACAAATTTAGAAAAGACATTATATCGGGCTAGTCAAGAGGCTCAATATTATAGGGACTTATATGATAGAACAATGTCAACGACTGATAGGGCATCTAGTTTTCAAATTTAGAGCTAGACTAGATCTCACTCCCATAGGGCATAGAGTATGGGGGTGTCTCCCAACAAAGGAGAGATTCTCCAAATGATAGGCCATTAGGGTTAGGGAATAGGGATGACAAGCCACCACCATCATGACTATATCCTTTATGCGATAGGGGTAACATATGCTAGAACTATTTTTTTAGATATTGGACACTTATATTGTTTATCAAGCTTGTGAGCTCCATTTTTGAAAGCTATCTTGATATTTTATTGTGACACATTATTTTCTTTTACATTATATAAGATGCATAATTTTGGTAGCAACTATATGATGTGCATGATTATAAATGCATGATTCTTTATATGATGTGATGTTATCATATGCATTCTATAGTTATATGATGTTTTCTATATGAGGCCATAATCATAGTGTTAACTAAACATGCTAGATCTAAATGAATTTAAAGCCTATTTAATTACCTAAGTCATGATCCCAATAAGATAATCAATATCAACAGAGAAAAGAAGCCATTAAAACTAACATGCTAAAACACGAAAGCTTGAAAAACATCTATTATAAGACATTAAATCTTATCCAATTAGGGGATTACTATTGCATTGATGTGGAATGGTGACCCTTTCCAAATCCCTTAGATAATATGAGCCTTTCCTAATCGATTTTATTCATTGAAATCGATGGAAACTAATGAAAACTAATGCAATATGAACAAACTATGGATGAAAAATCTATATTAACATGATGAAGATGAATGTTAAATGCTAAATGCTTGATAGTAATGAGGATATTTATGCTAAATATAAAAAAAGCTCAAAAACAATAGCCATTTAAAGAAAACTATGTTAAAATGATGAAAAAGATGATAGCCATTTAAAATTGATGGAAATTGATGAAAAAGATGAATAAAAACATGATAAAAGCTAGATTAACATGATAAAAGCTAATATTTTTGATGTAAATGTATGCAAACCTATGCTAAATGTGTACAAGATTAAAAAATGCAAGCCATAGATTCCAAAATATACTAAATGAATGCAACTAAGTTACCATGGACGCCATTAATGGATGCTAAGTTAATAATTGATGAAAACTAACCTAAAATTATTTTAAACATAAAACATGGATGCAAATGAGTGTGATTTTCAATAGCATAAGTTTTCTCTCAAAAGGTGGATCCATTTGTCTTGAAATAGTGATCTATTTATAGGAGAGAAAATGAGAAATCAAGGGCTCAAATTGATTTGATCTATTAATGGTCAAGATGAAAATGAAGGTGAAACATGGATCAAGGATTCTCATCAAACGATGAGAATTAATGTGCACATGGATCAAGAAAATATCAAGGGTTGAGAATGATTTCAACAAACACACTTTGTAACAACTTTGAAATTTTCTTACAAAGTTTGTTTGAAAGAAATCATTCCAATTCTGGAGCCAAATAGGAGAATATTCCTTTGGAATATTCCCTATGAAATTGGATGGAGGGAAATTAGAAATTTAGTTAATTAAAATTAAATTTAAATGTGCAAGATGGAGAATAAAGTGATTCTCATTAATTTAATGATTTTAATGAAAAGGGGAATGTAGTATGATATTTAATTAAATAGTGTAAAGTTATTTAATTAAATAAGAGGTCTTAGGGCTCTAGATTAAATAATTTGTATCATTTAACTAAACAATATAAAGTGTTAGTGTGAGAGGGGGCGAATTAACCAAATTAGGTTAATTAGATTAATAGATGAACACAAGGCATTTGATTCATTAACTAGGTTAATTTAATCAAATAAGTGAAAAGAGGATGAATTTTAGAATGAAATGATGTTAGTATATCAGATGCTAGTGTGTAGTATCATTCAGGAAATTTTTAAGTGTCTACATGTTTCCCCTCTTTGAAGCGAGGTACCTATTACATTGGTTCAAATATTGACACTTTTAGGATTAAAATTGCTGGTCAAATCAAAAAATTAAAAAAAAATCTTATTTTGAGATGCCCCACTATTCCCCTAGTAGAAGGAATAAGTTGGTTCCCTATCCCCTCAAGAGATCAGGTGGAAATATGGAATCTTGGGTTGATCTCTCGACAAAAATGTAACATTAGTTCAACTCAAAGGGGACTAAAAAGCTCATGTGTCTGATGTAGAAAGATTTGATGATGTATAAACAGTCATCAGCCATGGGTAGCATCATGTATATTTTGATATATCACAAAGATTCGATACTTAGATAGAATTGTTAGTAAAGATAGAAGAATAAGAAGAATAAGATGAATGGATTGACCATTGATTTTGATATTGATTTAGAAATCCAAAAAGTCCATGATGCATCAAGACTTTATTAGATTATGAAGATGAGAGTGATGATTTTCTCATATCTGGGATTAGGACTCTCTATCATTCCTTATTTTTGATATAACACATAGACATGATGCCTCAAGGTAATCATAACCAAGACGGTGTTGTATCTAGTGTGATGGACTTTAACTCTGCAAATAGATAGGATAGTTCTTGTTCAAACCAAGTGACATTCTAAAACCTTGTTGGAATGTAATTTAAAGAACATGAGTGCAACACAATGCAACAATAATGTATTTTTAATTTTCTGTAGAAAGGGAAACTTATTCCTATTTCTTACTCAACCAGGACACCAAAGTTTCACCAAGAAAGAATGAACCACCACTTGTGCTCTTTCAGTCATCAACACATCTTGCCCAATCTACGTTTGTGTATGCAGTTAGAGTGAAATTTTCACTCTGTGGATACCATAACTTCTAGAATATTTAGTAGCCTTCAGATACCTAAATATCCTCTTCATCACATTAACACAAGTCTCTTTAGGTACTGCCTAAAATTTGGCAACCATTCCAACTACCTGCATAATATCTAGTCCAAATGTTGTCACATATAACAAACTGCCAATCATGGAACTATACAAAGTATGATCTACTAGAGTATATTCATTATATTTACTTAACTTGCATCCTATAACCATAGGTGTTGCAACTAGTTTACAATCTTCCATCTCAAATTTACTCATCATCTCCTTAATATAATTATGTTGTGATATAAAAAATGCCTTTCTCTAATTGTACAATCTGCAAACTAAGAAAGAAAGATAATTCTCATAACATAGACACCTCAAATTCATTCTATATAGTCTTCTAAAAAAATTTACATATTTATTCACTGCTTCCTCCAAA